>OZ025249.1:40219238-40651974 GCA_964019135.1 Arenicola marina
CATCGATATTTATAGTGATCCGTAAACCTTAACCTTAACAGGAGATTTTCCATAGCAAACTGGTCTGCTTTAAATCCGACCATCCGATATCTTACACTCTTATGTACATATGTCTAAAGCTAAGTGGAGTAACATGAAACTCACTTGCGCCCTATGTTCTAACGGCGAACTAATCAACTGCTTGATATAGTGTGGTTAAGCCAGTTGTCCTTCCCGCTGTGCACAAGTGCACATTTTTTGCGCGCAATTAAATTCAAGTGCCTGTTAGTTTTTATTCGTGGCAGGAAATCGTTTCGCTCGTATTTCTCTCTGTGTCATGACAAGCGAGCCATTGACCTTTGCAGCTCTAGAGGTATGTTATCTTTGTTCAGCCCAAGTATCTCAGATGCACACATATATATTCAATATATAATATGTGACAAGGAATCACCCATGCGCCATTATGTTTGCGAACGTTCACTGGAAAAGTGTGTATATTAACCGTGCCAGATACACGGCGGTCTTCTAGCAGCCAATTAAGCATTGGATGAACTGTGTAACCTTTAGAACATCGGTCGAGGGAAGCAATGAGGTAGAATCATCCCTAACACGTGAAGCGGTAAGTGGCTAAACTGTAATGTCCTTTATTATTCCTTCATCATTCATCTTCAAATATTTCCCGTTTATGTTTGGCTTAAATTTTAGCTGAATTAAAACACTCGGCGCGTCATATCAAACTGCCGAGTGGCACGTTCAATTGGGTGGGGGGGGGGGGGTCAGGGGGGGGGGGTCATGGGGGGGGGAGGTTTCAAGATCACGAATAATAATGAGAAACAACCAAAGGGGCAAATGTTTCTGCGACAAAGTGATTAAATTATATCCTTTTCGAAAAACTGCCTGAGGTACGAATAGTACAAAATGTTTCTTCAACGCAATTCAATTCGCAATTCAACTCGGTTTTCAATAGGCACCGTGGTGTATTATCGCCCACTTGGCGGGTGTCCTTCGTTTGAACAGAGCATCCTGTCTCAAAGATCTGTGTTGTTCCCAAATACTCCTAGGTCTACTGACCTTCCCCTAGACAAATTTACTACAGGTTCACCCTGCTACCTTTTTCGGTCATTGACGGTCTCAGTGACAGTGACACCCGCCTGTTGGACTGACGCTGTTCCTGAGTCACGCCGATCCTACAATAGGCCCTCCTAGCTTCAGCTCTGAAGGCGAAGGAGAAGGTGAACACCGAATAACACATTACGAGCTACTGATACCTTTTGATAATCACCGCAGCACAGTACATGCGTCTCGTGCATGCATCCCCCGACACACCACCACCAGGTGATATATCAGCCAAACAACAACTCGGTCACGAGCGTCAAAAAGGTGCAGAAAAAGGTCATTAATTTAAACAAATGCATTTGAATCCATTTAATGGTCTTCACCTTGAAAATTAAACACATC
This sequence comes from Arenicola marina, assembly GCA_964019135.1. Taxonomy (NCBI): domain Eukaryota; kingdom Metazoa; phylum Annelida; class Polychaeta; family Arenicolidae; genus Arenicola; species Arenicola marina. The sequence continues at coordinate 40,220,676 of OZ025249.1, forward strand.
GAAAAAAGCATGTATTGAAAAGACAAGACAATCTTCTGAGAAAGAAAACCTGGTTCACAAAAACTTTATAAAAGTGGTTGAGAAAAATTAATAAATCTGTGGATTTCACAGTGTCATTCACATACAGTTTACCATGGAAACAATATCCATTAGCATGTACTGACATGGTCATTGTCTGTTATAGAGTAAGGCTATCAATTCCTAGCCCATTCGTTTCTAGCTAACATGACATTCAACATTTCAAGGTTAAGGTTACTATATCATATAATTTACCTTGTTCAGTTCAACAAAGTCAATTTATGGGCAAACACCAGTTGTATTTCAAGCATTGTAGATAGGAACAAATCAATATTCTCTACATCTATTATTAGTTACTGTTGTTTAATAACGATGACAAAGCTCCCCAATTTTTGGAACCACCATAGTCACCAGCATAAGCTTTACTCGCTTGATATAAGAGATTTACTGACCTTGTGTGCCATTGTATTACCTACAATGAGGCTTACTTTGCTCAAGGTTTAACTGGTTGATATGTTTTATGCATTGTTCAGGGGACTAGTCTGTACGTTTATCTATGATAGTTTGCCAAAGGATATAAATGACTTAATTACTTGATGAAAGGCGCCAATTAAATAATTATTACATAACGTGCAAGCTATATGCATACAAATTGGGAAAAAGGTAACCATTTAATAAACTCCTAAATCTCAATTGTAATATTTCTCATTTTGTCTAAATGGAAAAAAGGTCTTATGTTTATTTTCTACGAACACAAGTATTTGTTTTTCATCTATTCTCAATTACTTTCCAAAATAAATAATAATTTAATAACCTCATTGTCATTATATGAATTAAACATATTTGTAAACCTAATTGTGACTCTTTTGTCTAAATTAGACCAGTAGGGTCAGCATTTTCTGCCTCATATAATAATCTTTTTTACCATTATAATTGCTATTCTTAAATTTGTTCATACATCATGCAGGAAAATGCACCCTTCATAATATTCTATTGAAAATGTACTGATTGTACTCATGGTTTGATCTATTAACATGTGGTTATTAACGTGTTTTTCATATATCTACCGTTAAGTATCTTATGTTTAAGAAGCATACATGCAACACAATGTTATATACAGATGTTATCAACACACTTTCCTTGTGAGATATTCCAATCTGGTAAAAGTAGTATTTTTAACAACACAGACCCTTGAAACAATATATATTATGATCAATATCTGCTTTCACTATCTGCTTTCAAATAATAACAATATTTGATTTTTGACAATGGTCGTTATGACCGCAATTACAAGGTTGACCCACTCTATATTTGATAAGAATCCAAATGCATTATTCAGGTACATTGAAAACCCTATTAACATTTCTTGGGGAATAGGGGTTCATGTCAAGTTTTATCTTGGATTTCTAGACTTCGCTGGCCATTTAGGTGACACCTATACATATTAATTCATAGGTCATCCATGTTTCATTGCACCATCGAATATTCGATCATGAAGCATTATCTAATCACGCAGTCAACCCCACAAATCGTGGTATTATCGCCACACACATTTACTACGGACCTTGCCAACGGTTAGTGAAATGCGAATAATGGATGATGGAAACTCAATCACAACATAATAAATGATGTTTGCATATATATTTGTATTCTCTGACAGTTAAAAGGTCAACGCATAACGGAATAAGCAAATGAAGCCAAATTACAGTTCAGTTTAGCGGCACGGCCTGCGAAGTTATTATTCTGGACAACCCTTGTGTGAACCGTACACACAACCCAAAGTGCCATTGATATTCCTGAAGTCTGATAATAGCAAATTACCTGTCTTATCTTTCCCTACTCCATGTACTTTATATGGTGCACTGTTTGCTAAGATTATTGCCACCTCCCTTGCGATAAAACGGAGTTTTAAAAAAAACACTCGCTCGCCTATTCTGTACTTAATGTCACTTGAGAGATAGTGTCTAAGTATTTATCATGCATGCAACACACGCACAATCTGTTTTTCAACGAGCCATGTTCTAACGTACTTACGCTTCTGTGCAGACCCAATTTATCTCAAATTTAAACTCGATTACAGTAATATTTTGCTCAGTTTGACATTGGCATAAAAACACGTTGTGTTTTTACATTTATATATATACCAGTATACTTATATACATTCCCAAGTGCAGAAAATAATACTACAGCGAGACGTAGAAAATGTATATACGACAATTATAAAGAAACGAGGCCATAGTACTTAATATAACGCCCACACGCCCACAGGGAAAAAAAGCCAGCTGAGGCCGTGCATACCTTGGCTTGATACACCCCCCCCCCCCACCCAGTATCTGCACAGACACGGCCGCCAGGTTGGGCGGTGCATACCTTGACTTGTCGCGTGTGACAGCACATACACCTACAGTGCTTCTGCTACTGCTCGGGATCATGGGCCAATACACAGAGTGACGTAACACAACGAATGCTGAATTTTATGTGTACGAAATCATTCAGAAGAAGTGCATCCTGCTGTTACCAACTGTGGTTGTAAGATGCGACGAGAATTAGTGGCGGTATAGACTGAAATCTTAAGGTCAGTTTTTTACCCCCGGTGAAAGTGGTGGTGGTGGTGATGTTGACGGGTTCGTAAGGGGTAATGACATTATTTGTACGGGGTGTAGCTCTCTGGGGCCGGGACGTTGAGGGGAGAATGCCCCTTCAAGTTTGATGGGTGTTACTCTTACCTAGGGTCGAACATCGGATAATGTATCCCCATGGGTAGAGATTGAATGTGTACGTCATACTATACTAGGGGGGGGGGCAATGGGGTATTAGCCGACCGTCGTGATCAAGGATACTGAGAGTTATCCTATTTAATTCATCGTGACCTGGGAATAAAGAAATTTATTCTTCGTGATCTGGGAACACGACTCCCCTCTGCCCCCCCCCCCTCCCCCTCCACTCCTCCCCCCTATTATCATGGAAATGTGCAATGGTGGCATAGTCGGGTGCGTATTACATTGCTGGATATAATGCTATTGTGGTACGATACATATAATGACCCAATACCATGCGTGACCTCGAAAATATCCACAAGTTGGTTGTGATTAAGGGCTTAATTTTTGTAACGTTAGGTTGTAACGTTAACTAAGTTAACAGAGGGTGGCGCGGATGGACAGGGGTACAGGTGGTGGAGCGGTGGAACCGGTGGGGCGAATGAACGGCATGGAAGTCTAAGCGGGTGGGGCAGATGGACAGGGGTACAGGTGGTGGAGCGGTGGAACCGGTGGGGCGAATGAACGGCATGGAAGTCCACTCGGGTGGGGCAGATGGGCAGACGGTGCAGCAGGTGAGGTGGACTAGACAGCGGGCGGAGCGGGTGGGGTGAATGGAAAGGACAGAAGGTGGAGCGGGTACGTGGTGCCAATGGGGCGGATGGACGGCACATACGCTTAGATGCAGTAGATGTAGCTGCACATAGTGGAGTGGGGCAGATGGATGGACTGAGGGTGGAAGGGGTGGTTGGTTGGTACGTTAGTTGTATATTCAGGACGTTTCAACCACTTTTTTTCATATCGCGTCAATGGGAGAAGTCAGGGAGGGTGGAGCCGAAGGTAACCCCATACCCTTTGCGAAGAAGGACACAGGATCTTTATCCTGCGACCACCCACACATGGCCGTAGCGGGGCGCGAACCACCGATCCACGCGCCCGTTAGTCTCCCAGGCGGCCAGAATACACAAGACGAGCGCTCTAACCCACTGAGCTATCGAGGCGGCCCCGGTCGAACGGATGAGACGGATGGGCAGGATAGAGTGTTTAGCAGGTGGGGCGGGGAGTCAGGAGATGGTAGGGCACGTGCTGTGACGAGCTTTGGCGTGACGTGACACCTGTAGCCGTGAACACGGTTATGTCAAAGGTAGGGCTCCTGAAAATGACAGGGTGGGGGAGGGGGGGGGGGGAGGCCATGTGGTCCATGTCGCATGTCGATTTCTGGAAGAGGTCGATGTCACGTGTCGCTAATAATATGTGTAGAGGCTTGCCGGTACTGTCGATAAATGGTGCCATGCAGTCTCAAACACCAGATTGAAGTGCATGACATAAGTAATACTGGGCAAAGATCGCTTCCTCGTCTCCTCCATATCTGCATGCGTCTTTTGAAGCTGCTTAAACTTGGAACGCCACACGCGATTGGCTGATGATCAGTCTTTTACGACAATGTTGGGCGGTTTGCACCGATAAATTGGCAGGGGCGAGAGGTGGTGGTGGAGAACCTTACGTCGTGTCGATAAGAGACGGTGTAGTCGGAGTTATATTTTCGCCCATGTCGCTTGGCGCTATGTCGTTATGCCGCATGTCGATTTTAAGGCAGGTCCAATGTCGCGTTGTCGATTTAAAACATCGCCGTGCTGACAAAGGCCCTCTTCGGCCCGAGAGGCGCACTTGACGCAATGCTTAAGGGTGTATGCGCCATGTCTCAAGACTAACTGCAAGCTGGAAGGGATGTTATGCGGCTCCAGACTCCAAAACAGAACTACTTATGATCCATCCTGTCTTAACATCAAAGAGCTAATCTCTAATCCTCCATCACCAGATTTCAACCTCAATAATTCAGCCTCTAATTCCCAACCCTCACACTGGAAGCTCCACTTTGTAATATCACATTATATGAAGATATATGCCTTTAATACCTTGGATCTATAATTGCAGATAACATTATTGTCAGGGAATTTTAAATTGCCATAGACAGTCTGCTTGGGATAGAGAGAAAACGTTCGGTTGGCATGGTATGTTTTGCGCGAGGTCTCCAGCACCGAATTACACGTGTATATGACCATATCAAATTCGCTTTACATAAGCAAATAGCACATAATAAGACCCCCAAAGAAAGGTCAATTTCCGCTCTACTTGAGGCACTATCTTACCGGATGAATGGTGTTTGACTTAATCTATGATAGTCCGGGATATGTGGCGAAGGCGGATGATTGAGGCTGAAGCCTCCTCAATATTCATGTCCGGTCTTTAATCTGTTACACCCTATAACATTCCTTATTAATTTCCCTGGCGGCATGGCCTTTATCAGTGAGGTCCCTGAGCCGAACATAACCCTTTGGCGATCCAAATCTAGAACACAATGCTCTCCTAGCTTGAGCCACCCAAGTTACCTCCATCCTCATGCTCATCTTATCCTTGACCCACTTGTACAGGTCCAGAATCGCCATGTGATCTTATCGTATAAGCCGCCATGCGATCCTTTTCCATAGGCCGCCATGTGATCCTCCCATATAGGCGGCCATCATGTGATCCTATCCCATAGGCCACCGCCTTGTGACCGTACCGTATAGGCCGCCATCCAATCCCCTTCAATAGGCCGCCATGTGATCCTATCCTATAGGTCGTCATGTGATCCTCTCCTATAGGCCACCGCCAGGTGATCCTGTCGTATAGGCCGCCATGCGATCCCCTTCCGTAGGCCGCCATGTGATCAGTTCCTATAGGTCGCCATGTGATCCACTCCTATAGGCCGCCATGTCATCCGCTCTTAAAGGCCACCATGTGATCCCCTTCCATAGGCCGCCATGTGATCCGCTCCTATAGGTCGCCATGTGATCCACTCCTATAGGCCGCCATGTCATCCGCTCGTATAGGCCACCATGTGATCCCTTTCCATAGGCCGCCATGTGATCCACTCCTAAAGGCCGAGATGTGATCCACCCTTATAGGTCGCCGTGAGATCCTCTTCTATAGGGTGCCATGTGATCCTCCCCTAAAGGCCGCCATGTGATAATCTTCTATAGACCGCCATGTGATCCACCCCTATAGGCCGCCATGTGATCCACCTTTATATGCCGCCATGTCATCCGCTCCTATAGGCCGCCGTGTGACCCTCTTCTATGGGCGGCCATGTGATCCACTCCTATAGGCCGCCATGTGATCCCCTTTCATATGCCGGCATGTGATCCTCTTCCAGAGGCCGCCGTGAGATCCTCTTCTATAAGGTGCCATGTGATCCTCCCGCATACGGCGCCACAACATCCTCTTCTATAGCGTGCCATGTGATCCACCCTTATAGGCCGCCATGTCATCCGCTCCTATAGGCCGCCGTGTGACCCTCTTCTATGGGCGGCCATGTGATCCACTCCTATAGGCCGCCATGTGATCCCTTTCCATAGGCCGGCATGTGATCCTCTTCCAGAGGCCGCCGTGAGATCCTCTTCTATAAGGTGCCATGTGATCCTCCCGCATAGGGCGCCACGACATCCTCTTCTATAGCGTGCCATGTGATCCTCCCCTAAAAACCGCCATGTGATCATCTTCTATAGGCCGCCATATGATCCACCCCTATAGGCCGCCATGTCATCCGCTCCTATAGGCCGCAGTGTGACCCTCTTCTATGGGCGGCCATGTGATCCACTCCTATGTGCCGCCATGTGACCCCTTCAATAGGCCGCCATGTGATCGACAACCATAGGCCGCCATGTGATCCTCTTCTATAGGCCGCCATGTGATCCACTCCTATAGGCTGCCATGTGATCCTGTCCTATAGACCGCCAAGTGATACTGTCCTATAGGACGCCATGTGATCCACTCCTATAGGCCGACATGTGATCCCCCCATAAAGGCCGCCATGTGATCCACTCCTATAGGCCGCCATGTGATCCGCTCCTATAGGTCGCCATGTGAACCACTCCTATAGGCCGCCATGTCATCCGCTCTTATAGGCCACCATGTGATCCCCTTTCATAGGCCGCCATGTGATCCACTCCTAAAGGCCGAGATGTGATCCACCCTTATAGGCCTCCATGAGATCCTCTTCTATAGGGTGCCATGTCATCCGCTCCTATAGGCCGCCATGTGACCCCTTCAATAGGCCGCCATGTGATCCCCTTCCATAGGCCGCCATGTGATCCACTCCTATAGGCCGCCATGTGATTCACTTCTACAGGCCGCCATGTGATCCACTCCTATAGGCCACCATGTGATCCTGTCCTATAGACCGCCAAGTGATACTGTCCTATAGGACGCCATGTGATCCACTCCTATAGGCTGCCATGTGATCCTTCCCTAAAGGCCGCCATGTGATCCACTCCTATAGGCCGCCATGTGATCCGCTCCTTTGGGTCGCCATGTGATCCACTCCTATAGGCTGCCATGTCATCCGCTCTTATAGGCCACCATGTGATCCCCTTCCATAGGCCGCCATGTGATCCACTCCTAAAGGCCGAGATGTGATCCACCCTTATAGGCCGCCATGAGATCCTCTTCTATAGGGTGCCATGTGATCCACTCCTATAGGCCGCCATGTGATCCGCTCCTATAGGTCGCCATGTTATCCACTCCTATAGGCCGCCATGTCATCCGCTCCTATAGGCCGCCATGTGACCCCTTCAATAGGCCGCCATGTGATCCCCTTCCATAGGCCGCCATGTGATCCACTCCTATAGGCCGCCATGTGATCCCCTTTCATAGGCCGCCATGTAATTCTTTTCTATAGGCCGCCATGTGATCCTCTTCTATGGGCCGCCATGTGATCCACTCCTATAGGCCACCATGTGATCCTGTCCTATAGACCGCCATGTGATACGGTCCTATAGGCTGCCCTGTGATCAACACCTTCCAAGATATGAAACTAGCAGGAAATTCAAGTACGGGTGTTTGAAACCGTGTCTTATTGATTTGCGACCCGGCTTGTTTACGAACCGAACTTAAGTAATCGACGCACTACTTATCACAACCTTTAATTGATGCCCAAGACCAAGGCAATACATTCTTCGAGACTCAATGCGAAAGCACCGTCGTAATTCACCCCAAGGCCATAACAACAAAACGACTTACTGGCGCTTCTCTAAACAGTGGGCTGTAAAAAGCGACCATCTCCAAGCCGATTCTCAGGTACGACCGACTCCTAGCACTCCCTCCCCCCCCCCCCGCCCCACACACAAACACACTTGAGTCCGCCACTTGTCTTAAGGTCCACCTGTAGCGCCAGATGGCAAGGGGGGGGGGGGGGGAGGTGCAATAAATATACCCAAGTTACGAACGCGTAACGCGTTGCTGCAGGAATTATACCATAAAACGCTGACTATGGCTTTGCATCGCCAGATATGATCATAGTTTTACCACCGATCTTTTGCATCCAGACTCCTATGGCTTATCTATGATTGTCCGCATATTGTCATGAAAAGGAACCAGTTGCGGTGAAGTCATCGGTTGGGTTGTCACCCTTTGCGCATTAGACTAGCCGATCTCAGTGAATGATCAACATTATGTGTGACTTTGGACATGGTAGATATCTTGTAAATACATGGTGAAATATTGATTATTGATCACGAGGTGAGTTACTGGTTGGATGGCGTACAAGAGAAACCGTTGACAGAAGCAAGTTGTAAATGTTTTATTATACTGTTTGTCCTCATTATTGACCAACTGGTGGGTTGGTTGGTTGTATATTCAGGACGCTTTAACAACGTCTGGCTGAATCGCGTCAATGGGAGAAGGACGGGAGATTGGAACCATGTCCCCTGGGTAACCCGACCACAGAGACATGGCCACAGCGGGGCGCGAGCCACTGGTCCACGTGCCGTTAGGCTCTCGGGTGGCCAGAGCGAGCGGCCAGGGCTAACCCACTGAGCTATCGAAGCGGCCCGTCAATACCAATTGGCACATAACTCGCAAGTGTAACGTTAATGAACGTATGTATGTTTCCTTTTATTTTTATCAATTCAGTCGATTTTTCATGTTACAAGTACTTTTTTGTTGTAACCCTAGATGCCAAGTCTTCACTGATTCGCTGTTTCGTGATGAACAACGCGATGCGCCTCCTGGTGGTGACAATCTTACTACACGTGACCGCCGTATCAACCCATCGACAGAAGTCAGGTAAGATCGCACTCCGTGAAGAAAGTCCTGTCCCGAACGAGCGACGCCTTCCATATCACAGAAACTTGTCATGAAACTAATCATAGACATTCAGGCAAACAACCGATCGTTCAAGCCATGCCTGGAACGAGTCACCGCTGCTTTAAGCCATCGGCTGATTACATAATGTTTGGTATGTAGCATATGGACGTATGGTCCCGTTCTGAGTGATGGTTGGTCCCCCAGCTTTCAACCTACGTTTTGTCTTACACATATCAATATCTGCCTTCGACTCATCCGCTCAGGGCTCCATTATATCTCTGTTGTCGCCTACGTCCTCCATGCCTTTTCACACTCTCTCGCTAGGGCGGCGCTGCGCATATTGATAGGAAAAATGCGTCGCGCATTTCTACAAATTAGTGCTGGGACCCAGCCTAAGCCTAATAACACATGAAATCAGGTGATGAAAAGAAAGAGTTCTGTCACAATTATAACTTTTTCGAAAGGGCACATAATGTTTTTTGCTGTATTAAATACACAAAGCTCGTTATTTTTATGTTTTATTCTTGAAAACTATAATGTCGCAAGAAATTACAGCTGAGTTGACCGTTTTTCAAGAATCTTGAAATTTGCCCCCGGCCGACAGCAGCGGTAAAAGCTAGCTTCGTAGAGCCACCGTGCGGGGAGCTGGTACACATATATCTCTTTCGAGCCTAATGGGAGACTGATGCATATGCATTGTCAGCAATGACCAATTACATGGCCTCATCCAGGGGGTGACGGGAGGGGGAGGGGGGGGTGCAGAAAGATTAAGATTCAGAAGATGTATGCAGATTCCTCCACCTATCCCAATACCATCTGTAATTAGAACCCACTAGCACAACGCGGTCTCTTGGATTATGTCCTTTTATAACATATTACATTAGGCTCGCATCAGCCTCGCATAATATATGCAATATGCTTATACCAGGGACGGATCCAGGAATTTGAAAAGGGGGGGTGGTCCATTGAAACTTGCTATATGGCGGGGGTGAGGGGGCGGCTCGGGACAAAATTGCCAACGGAAGATCCACCAATATTTTGACGACCGGGTGGGCGGTTCCCCTGCCTTAGATAACGTTCTTATTCAAAGGGGGGGGGGGGGGGGGGTCCAGGGGTTGCGACCCCCAGCCATGTTGATCCGACCTTGTATGCGCAGTCACACAGTCAACGCTAGGTGTGCATTGTACGCCGGTGTTTTTGCTGGCGACTCAGTGTCCCACTTTCCAAACCGGGAAGTAGGCTTACTTAACTCAAGTACCATGTGCTTCGGACCAAGTCAATCAAAGGTAAAGGATACTCTGATTTTCGATTGTGTGTGGGTATTTGATCTCAAATTGTTGTGTGTACCCTGATATTTGCATTCAGGTGATTTTTCTCCTTGGTGGCTGCGACAAAATAAAAACATCACTTATGGGAATATACAAAGCAAGTAGAAACACTAATTTACATATACCTGTTGTGTAACGAGAATCATGCAAGCGGAGCAATGATGCGTGTACAATTAATTGCACGATGTCACCGGATTATCCCCACAGGGAATCGTCGTACCTCAGAACATTTGTGTCAGGGTACTTGAAGCAACATAATGCATTGCGTTAAGGCCCATGGTCCTCCCCCCTCTCCATCGCACCCTGATCACATTGGGAGCATGGACATCCGTTTTGTAGTAGAAATCGCACGCTGTAGATGTTACTTGATTGTTTGTGGAGCGCCCCGCCTCCCATCCTCCCACAACCCAGTATGACACCTCACCCTACCGAAAATGTCCCCTCATTCCTGGAGTGCACTATCAATATAATTATATGCATGCAAATGACATCAAAGTCACCGTCGAGCATCCATGTACTTAGAGTCTATTTATTTTGCTCTTATCAAGGGAGGCTCTGTAAGCATCCCACACGTCCAGCCACGGATAACTTGATGGACATGTGTGACATAAAGGTTTGAGCGCATACTCCACATGGTTACGTAAAATATAGTTACATATACACAGTTGTCACGTACAACACCATGCGTTGCTCAAGTGGCCTTAGAGCTGCGCTGTCACAAGTGGATCTGGTAGAGTACACCATATCGATGCTGTTTTATCATATATCTGTGTTGTGTACCTTTCGTTGGCGGTTCGCATTCACTCACTCATATGGCGCGCAGTGCCAACCTTTTTTTCTCTGCATTGTTCATATCCAAATTGATTTTATGATATAAAAAATGATTTTATTATATAAAGAATTGATTGTTTGATACAAAGTATTGATTTCATGATATAAAGAATTGCTTTCATGACATAAAGAATTGATTTCATGAGATAAAAATGGATTTCATGAGATAAAAATGGATTTCATGAGATAAAAATGAATTTCATGATATCAAGAATTTATTTCATGATATCAAGATTTGATTTTAGGATATCAAGATTTGATTTCATGATATCAAGATTTGATTTCATGATATCAAGAATTGATATCATGAAATCAAACCGTACGTCACAGAACTGGCAACCGCGATCAGCATTTGTCAGTTGCCATTACCTAACCGTTTCGCCAAAGCTCACTGTTGCAGTTACTGGCACAAGTAAAGTGGATGGTTCCAAGAGCAAAATATGTTCCCTATACAAAGAGCAGTCTAAGCGCTGCGAGACTGCAGCCTGCGAGACTACGGCACGCGAGACTTTGGCGGCCGCGAGAGGTCTTTAACTTCAGAATCTGTTTTACATCGCGACGTCACAAATATTATTGTGGCGGGAATGGAGAAGGTTGGAAGGGATAGAGGCAGGGGTAAGGTGTATACACTAGGGATCGTAGTGGGTTGATGATAGCGGGGAGCGGTTTGTAAGGGTGGCGGGGGGTGGCGGGGGGCGGTGAGTGGGGGGGAGGTTACATCATGGGAAGTGTTTGTAGTCCCTGCTTCACCCCTCTCCCCTCAGCACCCCAAACTCCCCTACGCTGCTTCCACGCCATCCTTCCCCTCCTTCTCCTTCTCCTCCTTCTCTTTCTTCTCCTCGTCTTACTCTTCCACCTTCTCCTCCTTCTCTTTCTTCTCCTCGTCCTACTCTTCCACCTTCTCCTCCTCCTCTCGTGTCTCTCTTCGACCTGCCTCCCACCCTAATCGCCACCCCGCTCGCCCCGCCCAGTTTTGGCGGTAAGCGACACTTACACTTACGGCAACGGACCGCATTATGTCAGTTTTATGCCATATCTGTAGGGCGTATATTTCTCCATCACGAGATAGCCATGATGCACAGCACCTCTCACACTGGCGGTGGGCGCTTGAGAAACTGGGAGATGGGGGGTGGCGGGGAGGGGGGTCCGAGTCGGGCGCGATGTCTCGTCACGGGATGCTGCAGAAAAGGCAGGCTGGAGGGTTGATCGGTTATGCATGCGGAGCGGGGCTAGGATAGAGGCCGGGGTAGACGTGTGGTGGCCGATGGTACTGACGGGGAGGGGGAGTGTTATATGGGGGCATATAACATAACCTTTTCCCACCCCCTCTCTACGAGGAAGGCATAGGAAAAGTATAAAATCAAGTCATTGCCATTGACATCGACATGCTCGTTAAAATTTGAGCGAGCGTTCATAAATTCAACAACAGGGAACCGAAAATACAGCCAAATTAATACAGCTTTAGTTTATATATATTTACTTGATATAATATTGCTTGTGATGAATTTCCATCGTCTGCCTGCAAGGGGGCTAACAATATTAGCGCGTGTTTCTTATAACGTTTAATATAATCATTACCTCAATGGCATCCAAGTGCAACCATTGCTAGGCAACGCTTCACACTCTTGCTCATTTTAGTTTGCTTGATGCATCATTCATTTCGTTGAACATGGGGTCAAAACAGTCGGTATCATGTTGTTCACGGCCCCAGCCTTCCAGCCGCAGAAAACGTTAACACCGTTGCTGTCAGCCTCCTGAATCATAAATATAATAAATACCTAAACATTTTGTATGTATTGCTGTTATGTATTGATACACATTGTATAAAATGAATAAAAATAGAACCATATTCTGTATTTTCAGATTGCAACTATGGCCCTGGCTGTCCCTTCCCGTGTCATTGTGCCTCGAGTGACGTGTGTGACTCTCAGACTGGTTGCCAGGGCACCTGTCTCGAGAATAAGCCTTTCAACTACCCACCCGGGAAACCACAGTCAGGCTGGGAGGGCGACGGATGTCAGACAGGTAAGGCGACAGCGCCAATGTGTCATGTGTCTGTAATTGACTCCGGCCTAATTACCCTCTCTCTATCCCACTCTCTCTTTATGTCGCGACTTACCTTGTTTAGTTCCATAGCTTTTTATTTACTGGTTTTCATTGTATCACCACCACATCAGTCTACAGTTATAAATGCTTGCTTATCAATTTCTTTATTCCCAGGTCATGATAAATTAAAAGCGGAACTCTCCACGTGCAATGGAAGGGCGAATACACGATACTAAATTGACGCTTTACCGATTCACGGTTATTTAATATAACAGGATTCCCAATTCACGATTAATGAAAATCATTGATCACGGCTGTCGGGTAATACCCCATTCCAAGTTCACGAAGAATTATTTTACTGATTCCCAGTTCATGGTGAAATGAAAAACTGAATCCCGATGAAACGCAAATACCCCTTGGCCCCCCCCCCCCCCCACACACACACCTATCATGTGAGAGCACGATGTACACCTTAATTTTGCAATATACCAAAATATATTAAAGGAACTCGATTTTGGAATTACGCAACACGTGGGCAATACGTTACAGAATAAATGGTCATAAATACCACGTTCTGATGGACTAGCACAATTTGTTCGTCTCTTAAGGGAACGTGGCCTACAGCAAGACAGCCTGGCAGTATGGAGTGTTCCAGGACCGAGTGGCCTCGCTGGCGGTGGACGGGGTGGTTGACAGGAACGCGAGCGGTGTCGCCCAGACTGCGGGTTCTGGCCGGGCGTGGTGGACCGTGGACCTCGGAGCTCTTCACACCGTCTACTCCACCAGGATCATGAACACCGTCCTCAACAGTGCGTATATGATCATGATGCGTTCATTCAGCTGGCTGGGTCGTGGATTTCTTTGTTCGTCTGTCGCCATTTCAATCTGCGTTCAACAGAAAAATTAATTCTCGTATTAGGGATCTGACCCACTTATTAATTTTGGGTTGAATTTCGAATAATAGACCAAACAAAGATGTGTATGTTATATATATATATATACATATATATTATCGTGGAGGTTTTAAAGTGACTTTTGACTCTAACCAAAGCTGGCTCCAAGTATATGACGAACATTCGTGTGTACGTGAGCAACGCGTCCATCCCTGAAAACACCGTCCTCAACACCGAGGAGGACATCCAGAAGTACGGGGAGTTCTTGACTTGCGGGAAACACCCGGGTGCAGTACCGAAGGGAAATGACACAGATGTGCTGTGTAGTGCACCTCTGATCGGCAGATATGTCCTTGTCTACAAATATGACACGACTGGGTCTAGCGATGTAAAGGGTTCCCTCACGGTGGCCGAGGTCACCGTGCGCGGACATCGATATGTAGGTAAATACTTTGTTTCGTGTCAATCGGGGACAAGCATTCCCAATAAACACACCCGACGCGCCCGGCACAACTGGATCAAGCGTCAGCGTTGTCTCAGCTTATTAATGGTTGTGTCAAATATTTAGAGCGATGATGCCTGGCGATAAGGGCGATACGGATGATCAATGTATATGATATCTCACAAATGTTGAAACACAAAACTATTAAGCGTTGTTTGAATACGGCATTTTGATCATGACATCAGGTGTTTAAGGAGAACGCCTCCTTGAACAACACAAAAAAAATCGACGCTAATGCGAGTATCATTTCAGATTGCACCAATTGTATCAGCGAATGCAACAGTGTGTATGGCTGCATGCCAAACTGTCCGCCTGGGAAGAACCAGACTACACTCTGTTCGGCAGGTAATATATATATATATACACATGACATGGGCAAAATGTTGATAGCCACCAAGCTGGATGATGTACACTATGACACAATGATGGGTTGTGCTGTGGCTTGATCGGAGGCTGTGTGTGACGCCTGTAACTCCCGATTTTGCAGACTTAGACAGCCTGCACACACATTTGTAGCCGAATAATTCTTCACCCCCCACATGCGTACAGATGGCGTGATGGATATCGTTTTTTGTAGCCAAAATCGTCCATGTGCGCTGCGAAAACCATGAGTAGCTGGTGCAGTCTGCAGAATCGGGTGTCTGTAAGGCGGAATTACTGTTACCACTCAAGACAACATATAACATGGCTCTGTGTGTGCTCGTGGAGGCAAACTTGTAATTTAAGCAATATTTGTCCTTAAACAATGTATTGTATTGTCAATTAAGCTTGTGTGACCGGATTACTGTATCATCCCACTCTCTGCCTTTGACTCACTCCGCTAGGGCTCCGTTATATCTCTCTTCCTCAATGCATTTTCACACAAGCTCGCCAGGGCGGCGCTGTGCAAATTGATAGGAAAACAAAGCCCAATCCTAGTAACATCCGGCATTAGATGATTGAAAGAAAGAATTCAGTCACAGTTCTAACTTTTTCGAAAGAGTACAAGATGTCGTTTGCGGTATTAAATACATAGAGTTCGTTTTTTGTATGTTTTATTCTTGAAAATTATAATGTTTGCAAGAAATTACAGCTGATTTTACCGTTTTCAAACATCTTGAAATTTGACCCCGCCCGGCAGCAGGGCTAAAAGCGCATCTTGCGTTGCGCCACCGTGCGGGGAGCTTGATATGATCCACATATTTTCCAGACTGCAATGGTGGCACGTATGGACTGAACTGCGCTGAGAGGTGCAGTGATAATTGTGCCGAGAACGCCGCGTGTGAGAGGATAAACGGGACGTGTCCTGGTGGATGCCAGCGGTGGTGGACTGACTCATTCTGTGCCACCGAAATAGGTGCGTAATATGGCGATGCGATACGTCTAATTGATTTTGTGAAACAGCTATACCTTTAAGTGGGACCCGTGGTGGGATGATTCACTCAGTAAAGCAGCCAGAGAGGCGAATATCATGTCATTTTTACCAAAATGGACAATATATATAATGTCATATGTTTGAATTTTTTTAAGTCAATATATCAGTCATCAAAGATTGAATGTGGGTTTTACTTCATTCGAACGTCTCAATATGAAACCATATTTATTGCTTTATTTTATACGTGGTTTCCTTATTTCCAGCACCTCCTGTCGGTGACATTGTTGACAGTCTAAACGCCACAGACGTCACTTTCGGGAACGTTACTCTCACTTGGAACCCACTGGAGAACATACCAACCGGGTTGGAGTCCCATTACGGCTACGTCATTGGTCAACAGAGACACCAGCGCATGGAGACCATTGCTGGCGACCCATGGACGGACATCGCCTGGATCGACTACACAAGGGCTGTGAACACAGAGTCCTACAGAGTGGACGGACTAGGCCACAATTCTTGGTTCTCTTTCCGACTTCAGGTGTACCGCCAGGACCAGGGTATGGTCGAAAAGGCACCAGACAATGGGACAATCGACGTAAAGACGAGTTGTATCGGTAGGTCGCACGGACAACCGAACGTTCAGTTCCCTAAACTATCGTTGCATCTGTTCACTACTTCGCTGCACTGCTTTGAACTTTCGGCACCGTTGAATATCCTGCAAATATCGATCGATCTCTACACAAGACCCAGTCTCATTTACAACCCGAATATACGGTTTTGCCATATGAACAAATATATTTCCAAAATAATGATACCTATTACATTTCCATTTCCACTCATATAACAAACGCGGGTTTTTGCCCTGACACCTACAATGTTTTTCACATGTTCACAGCGCCCGAGGAAGACCCAATACTTTCAGTGGAAATCCTGGAGTTGAGTTACGGCCTCGACATTTACGAAGCAGCCAACGTCACCTGGGACCTCATGGTATTGCAAGGACGTGATACTCACCAATGCTTATATTACTCGAATTGAATAATGATGATGATTATGGCGGATTATGCAACACGTCTAACGAAATAACTCGAGCGGGTAGGGGACACATGCGTGATGAGGGATTAGGGGTGTACTTCAAGTTGGTAGCCGATCGCTTCCAACGCCCCCTGCATGTCTTTGCTTATCTGGTTTATTCCTCATGTTCCAGGTTCCTGCTGTAAGTGGATGTGACTATATCCGTGAATACATCTTCTCATATCAAAGTAATGGGAGCAACATCACGGAGCAGCGTCTTGATAACACCACAAATTCCTTCATGCTGAGTGAAAATGAGACTAACACTTACGTGATTACGCTTACCGCCAGAAACAATGTGGACTTGGACACTTTTAGCAAAGAAACGGTTGACTTAAATGTCTGTAAGTGCATTATTTACACATGCATAGTGTGTTATTTGATCCAAGTGGTTACATAGAGCCAATTATTGCCTGTTTCGCATTGCATGCCCTTCCACTAAAAAAACTATTTTAGTCTAATTACCTCTGCCGCTAACTACCAATGAAAGACGACATTTTTCCGTGGCAATGCTAATGATAACAATAATAGAGGCGTCAATTAGGTTTTTGCCCCTTCTTACAGATCATGAGAGCGATGACTCCAATAATGCCGGGATGATCGCCGGAGTGACAATCGCCGTGCTGGTCGTAATAGGCCTGGTCATTGTATTATTGGTCCTATGGTAAGTAAACGATTTCACCTGCATGACGTATTTATTATACCATATGGCTATATAATGTTAAATATATGGGATACATATATACAATTGACCATTGAAGATTTAGCAGTGTAACATTAGAACACACTCATGGCTACATATTTGTTAGGATATTATTATTAAGATACATTGTTTTGGGATGTCGAAGGATGAAACGAAGGAACGGGAAGGACGGAGGACAAGAAGAGGACAACAAGAGTAGCACATCTGGGTCTGCGGTCCTAAATATATGTACGTGAATATTAACAGTCGTGATATCTGTGTCTCTTTATGTTTACATGACAGGGTGGGTTAATTCGTCAATCGGCGCAAGGTCAAATATCCCTTTGACTTCAGACCCTCATATATCGTATGTTCATATCCGAATACACTATATCGAAATGTCCCCATGCCATAATGACATGCAATGATTAGTTTATTGCCTGGGAAACGAAATATTAGACTTAATTTAGTTACAGAAATATATATAAAAAGCCGATTTATGCTGACCTTTATTAAAATGATTAATTTTTTAGTGTGGGTAGATATGTTATTACTGATATGTATGGGATAAAAAATTCGGTTTCCTGCTGCTTTTGTTTTTTGTTTTGAAAATTCTGCATGTTACTAGCAACTAAAATACGTAAAATGTGAGAAAGATTCCACAATCAATTCTCCCAAAAGTCACGTAGTGTTATTCTCAACCTCTTACATATGCCACAGCTGGATATCCAAATACGATTGCTACCCATGACGGGCCATTACCAGTTTACGAGACAGAGGACATGTACGAGAACTTCTCTCCAGGAATGGGGATCATTCCTCTGCCAATGCTGAGAGAGCTCTACAACCAACTTAAGGCCCGGCTTGACGGATTCAGGACGCTGTACAACGTGAGAACAATATGCTAGTGATCTTATATCTGCTAATCTGTAATTGCATAATTATTTCTAACGAAACAGTGTTACAATCTTAAGGACATAATTTTGTCTGTGTGTACTAGTTTAATAATATATCTGTCGATGCCTTTCGTTGTCAGTAGTAGTGAAATTATATGATCACTCTATGGTATTAATCAACATTGACTCTGGCCTGACTGTCGTAGTTGCTACCTTGTCTTCTTGCTACTTACAAGGTCATATCATACGTCCATTAAATTTATTTCGCAAGTTCACATCAGAATAGGACATGTGGATACCTCTATCTAGTGAAGCAAACAAGTGCAATCAGGCATCTCATATGAATATATAGTTTTTGAAGCTTCTAGAATTCCGATACATTTCCATTTTCTGAAATTATAAAATTTGACATTAATTGATATTCACGAACCAGACAATTAAATGGCATTTTGGCTGGTCATGGGCGTAATTCGTGGTAGTGTTTAATATGTTATTAAATTTAGTTTAAATTTAATTTAGCTATTCACTCCATTTCAGTCCCTTCCGACCGGTGATGAAATCCCTGGCACTTTTGGGCAACAAGAAGAACACAAGATCAAGAATCGTTTCTTGAATATCACAGCATGTAAGTTTCGACAAATAAACTATGCAGATTGAGTTGATTTGTCCTATACGAGGCCGTACGATTATAACATTGTGTGAACTTATCAGTGCTTAAGTTTATTTCTCTGAGGAACTTATCTTTCATTTATGCAATGTAAATCATTTTTGACATTACATATCCATTAAATATACAATGGGTGATTGTATTGAATAGACATAATCGACGCATTCCAACTTTCCTTATGATAAATGGCCATATGTATTCTCCAACAGATGACCACTCTCGAGTTCCCTTGGCGACTGCAGACGGCGAAGGTTACATCAACGCTAGTTATATCAAGGTTAGCGCCAATCTATAAAGACTTAATTTCTGACTATGACGAGAATGCAGAATCAACTGTGAATAAGGTTGCAAAGCGGCCAAGCTTTGTAATATACACCCAATGGGCTCTTCTTCGTATGCGTCTGTTTTGATCCCTGTACCCAGAATCTGAATCATATTTTTTTAACCGAAGAAGCATCTTGATCTCGTTAAAAACATGTTCACTCAGAGAATTAATACATGTTACAGGGATATGATGCTCGAAGAGACAAACACTACGTTGCCACACAAGGTCTGTAGGTTTCTTCTACCAAATCGCATAACCGGAAGTCATTTAGGCTGTCGTATTTTCCTCTATAATTCAGTAATTCGGTATTAAACTTAACGTATAGATTTGCTCGTGAATGGTTGAAATGCGACAATAAATGTTGCTCGGTACATTTTGCTGAAATATTGATCGATGCCTAGATCTTTTTCGTTCACGTTTAAATCGTAAAGGACGCATTTGGCGACCGCGTCCACTGCCATACGAGCAGCACATGACCCCTGAAGAACGATAGAAATAAGGCTTTTGATAAAGGAATATCACGTGTTGTAGGATCCATTTAATTCGCAGGAAGTGCAGTCTATCCCAGTATAAATTCCATTTATTGTTTTGATTTTGGAATCACGGGCACGAATATAACATCTGACAATATGGTTATCACAGGGCCGATACCTACCACCCAGTTGGATTTCTGGGAGATGATCTGGCAAATCAAGTCATGTGTCATCGTTATGCTGACACCATTGATAGAAAATTCTAAGGTACATCGCGTCCTACTTTAATATTGCATGTTGACGGATTTGACCAAACAGTTGTCGAACGCAATCGCACAAAAATGGTCAACCAAACCATTGAAAACAAAGGCAAAATGTCAACAAATATTTGGAGCTCAACTAACACTCCTGTAATTTGACCTGAGACTTCTTAAAGCGGTCGCATATTCATTACTGGATATTTCGATTGCATATGTAGCATATTGTTCATGATGTACATGATGTGGTGTGAATATGCATTGGTAAAATGGCACATGAAGACAGAACAATAATGTACTGTTTCAGCGGAAATGCCACTGTTACTGGCCGGAGAGCGTCGATGAGTCCGTCACTCACGGAGTTATAACCATTACGCTAAGGGAGATGGTGACATACGCGGACTATACTCACAGGACGTTTACTGTGAAAACTAGCGTAAGAGGCTCATTTAATTTGTTCTACCAAACTGAAATTTACAAAACGACAAATTCAACGCTCAAACGGAACTGTGAAATTAAGAGAACATTACTTGTATGCTAATGTAATGAACGTCGCCACGTATATCGCTTTGTGCCCATTACTACGTTTTGTAGCAGGGAACGGAGCGCGTGGTCCAGCACTTGCAGTATCTGACCTGGCCGGACAAGGAGAGGCCGCGGTGCACATTCTCTCTGTTGGCGTTCTTGTGGCGAGTACGCAGTGTCCACACCACTGGAGCGCCGCTCGTCGTTCACTGCAGGTGAGGAACAATCCCGACTATCATTTCAAGATACAGTTGCACGCTTGGAGAGGAGTATGACATAGCTACTGGTAACATAATGTCTTTAAAACTAACGTGATTCTAACAGAATCTATAGCTGAAGTTTTAGCGATCAGGTTACACGAAAAGCCTTATTATTTTTGCATTTCGATTAACATGGCATGCCATTTGAATATTATTCAATATCGTCTCACGACCCTCTGGTATTTATATTGTACCTTAATTAATCTTGTTGACGTCAACATCCAGCGCTGGTGTGGGGAGGACAGGCACCTTCATTGCCCTTGACTTGCTAGTTAAAGAAGCGGAGGTTAAGGATGCTGTCGACATCATGCAGTGTGTCCGTAACCTGAGAGGGCAAAGAACCAAGATGGTCCAGACACAGGTAGCTATCAGGACTGTTAGAAGGTTGCATTTGTTTATATGTGGACAAAACAACACTATTTAAAGCATGAGAGTTACAAGTTAATCACCGCGTAATTATCTACATATACACTAAACTACAAGTACATTACGAGCGGCACCGACGCCATTACATGTTGTCGTGCGATCAATACTTCACCCTTGCTTTCACTCCTATTCAAGCGCAGTTCGAATTCCTGTACGAGGCGCTGATAGACTACGAGAAGGTCGGACGAACGACTCTCCAGGGAGAGGGTTTTAGGGAATCCTACGCCAAACTGACCCAGAAAACCCAGCACGGAGACACGGCTCTCAGCGCTCAACATGCGGTGAGCTTTCCTTGCAGAGCACAATGGCCTCAAATATATTGTGCGCTATATATAGAAGTATAATTGAACTATTTTCTCGGCGGCAATTTCGTCAGTTGTGAAACTGAAGTTCAGTTTCTCTTGTTTTAAGACTTTCCAAAGGTTGCTCTCGGACAGACCGGTAGCCACCTATGCTGCTGGAGGACTGGAGGATAATATCAAGAAGAATAGATTCCGCAACATCCTGCCAGGTAAAGAATCATTGCTTTTAAAATCGCTGTGCTGCCATTAACGGAAATAGGTCACTAATGCCCAAGTACACAATAGCACCACTGATATCGAATAACTGGCCATGTTGTCCAGTGTGAATGACCAAGCAATTATTACATTGGTAAACAAGTATGACCCCTGGTTAAAATAATTATGTCACTTAAATTAATAACGATTGATTTCGGTCTACCATAGTTGTATTCTAATTGACGATAAACACACCTCCTAGATGACCGATGCCGTCCTTACCTGAGCACGCCTTATGAGGGAGGCAATGACTACATCAACGCCGTGTTTGTCAAGGTAACAACATTTTTTTTACTAACGGTCAAAGATTTGCTTAATGCGCGGTCACTGTTCATTTCGATGGCCCGAAGTAAACATCTTATATTTCAGATAAACGAAGCGGTCCGTAGCGAAATAGCTATCAGGGCATTTCTAAATTATACCAACGAGTTTTACCATCTGCTAATGAACCCCTCTTCACCATCCTGCCCCACACTAGGGTTTCCGCAAGGAAGACGGCTTCATAGTGACACAGGCTGCTCTACGGAATACTACGGTAGATTTCTGGAGATTGGTCAATGACTTCCATGTCAGCACGATCGTTATGCTCAACGACAGTGGCGCCAGTGATACGGTAGGCGACGGCCCGATGTGTTTATAGGACAGTCTTGTTTGCATTTACGCAGTATCGTAACCACAAGAATGCAAACAGATGAGAAGGAGGCAGGAATATCGGAGTTTTCATTCCACTTCGTTGAGCTATGCAGGAACTATGGAAGATAATTCATGTCATATCTTTCTTTTGGGATGATTCCCATGCTGTCTCTTTTCTTGACTTTTCAATGAGTAATCAGTAATGAAAACAGCAAATATTTTACATAATTAACGTGTATAGCTTTTCTCACGGATTGGTTTATCGTATTATTATTATGTAAACTTATTCTTGTCATCAATAATATAGGTAGAATTTTCCAGGTTGGTTTCATGATTTTGAATTGTCTGAGTGTATATTTCCAGGATCCACCCACTTACTGGCCAACAAATGGAAAAATGACTATGGGACCCCTGGATGTTATATTGCACGACGAGTCCAACACCAACAATTGGATTGTACGCGAGCTAACTGTGAAGCGAAATAACGTGAGTTATTAATATAACCTATTGCGAATGTTAACAAAGTAGCGGTTGCCATTTTTATGATATTTAAGTTCCAAAAAGTGTCTTTTTCCATCCTCATTTGTACACTAGTCTTGGTACTTTTCGAAATTATAGGTTGTTCAAAAGCAATTTCATGTGATATCTGACACAGATGAGACGGGCGACGGATGGGATCAGAGTGCGGCAGTATCAACTTAAGGGCTGGGGCGAGGGGCGACCCACAAGCCAGGTTGTCAAAGCTCTGTTAGAGCTTCACGAGAACGCCATGGCTCACGGAGAGCTGTACCCGACGCAACCCGTCCTGGTCCACTGTCTGTAAGTAGTGTGTGATGCCGTGTTCTGTGAACATCCCCGCCCTGACCGTAGACTGTCATGTTCCACTGTCTATAAGTAGTGACTCTGAGGCCGTGCCCTACATACAGCGCCTCCCGACCCAGCCTGGAAACACTACCTTGCGGTTTACCATATGCATTCACTCCATTTGACCTGTCATAGTAGCCCGATGCATATATCCAACAAACATGACGGTAACGGGCCAGTACTGACAGCGTCCCGACATATTACGGAGATGCTGTATCTCTCAGTGTCACCTAGCGAATAAGACTTGTTTATCATGGGACGCACGACAGTTTGAATGGGGGCGGTTTTTCTCGGACTTTACCTTCTTTGGTTTATTGGGGCCGGCCCGATAGCTCAGTGGGCTAGAGCGCTCGCATTGAGTGCTCTGGTCACCTGAGAGCCTAAGGGCACGTGGATCAGTGGTTCGAGCCCTGCTGTGGCCATGTCTGTCAGTCATGTATGTCAGGATAAAGATCCCAAGTCTTCGTACAGAGTAGGGGGTTACTCTCGGAGACATGGCTCCACTCTCCCTTCTTCTCCCATTGACGCGATATGACCAAACGTAGTTAAAGCGTCCTGAATAACCAACCAACCAACCAACCAACTTTATTTTATTTGGTTTAGCACTCTAGATCCAGCTGGAAAGTATAGCAAAACAATCGGTGATCTTGCAGTTGCTGGCCCGGTTATCCCAATTATCATTCAAGCTTTAATAATCTTGATATATCCTTTGAAATGAAATGTTCCTTTTTAACATTTATATTACCACAATAAGACGTTGCAGAATATCCCTAATGCAAGCAACGTATATATACTGCTGGCGAGCCATAATCGGGCCAGCGCTGTTTGATTGCCGGCTTAGTACCGGCCTGTTATCGGCCCGTTATCGACCGATACCGGCGTGCCGCATCGGCCCATTACTGCGCCGCTGTGCACTGTTTTACTGGCGATTAACTGGTGCCAGCATCGTGCCGTTACCGGTGGTATGGGACGGCTTGCATCCGGCCAGTACTGGTCCGGTTCCATCATGTTTGTTGGATATATTTCATTTCTTGGCGATGAATTTCAGTGACGGAGCCTCTCGCTGCGGCGTCTTCTGCGCCCTGGATCACGTGATCGGAGCGACGAAGTCATACGGGGAAGTTGACATCATGTTGGCGGCCCGAAGTGTCGCGAGCAATCGGCGAGAGTTCATCCAAGATGTGGTGAGAGACGCGGGATGGCGGTGGTTGGGATGGTTACGCTCTGGTGTTGGAGCATTTAGAAAAGGGAGGCTCCTCATCAGGGCGAATAGACTATCGGTTCAATGCGGACATTTTGCTTATGCTTAGGGTGACTTGCTTGGATATTGCAGGTTATCGTGGATATATTTTTAAATGTGTGAATCTTGTGATATCATCAGTTTAGTTGTCCATTGTATGTTGTTACGTTCTTCTTGCAGGATCAGTATACCTTGCTGCACGACTTGGCCTTGGAATACGTCGGTCAGTTTGATACCTATGATAACTTTCGATAGACGTCGGCCGCTGACTTTGTATGAATGACAGTTGCTGCAAACTAGCAGATAGCCTGTCATCTGAGAGATACTAGAAGACGAATACATGCAGATACGTCTCTGCACATGCGTCTATCAATGTTGATGTATAACGATATTTAATGTAATGCAGACTAACACGCTTTAATTAGGCTTAAATATGTTAATACAATATAATAACAACGCGAGGTAGGAGCCTTATGCAACGTGATTGGCCCGATGTCAAGTTGTAGCAGTCCGCCATTTTATTATTTACCTCAGGCATAACAATGACACATATATATGGGCTTGGCGTTAAAGTGGCTGTTCTTCTTTTGTGTAACATCTACATCAAACTACCGAGTTAACAGATTTAGTGACTGAATCAATGGCTTAAGCATCTAGAGTTTTGCCGCGTCGTATTAGCGAATAGCTGAATTGCGCTTCCAGACTGTGGCTTTGGAGATCTTATTTCAAATTCTACACAATTTTGATATCCGTCTATACTGGATTGGTATACTGTCCTACTAGAGGGCACCTGATAATTGTTATTGTTTGAGCGCCACTGTTTTATGGCAGACTCGGGATGTCGAGCGCCAAGTTTTTAGATCATCGACTTACGTTTTCTTGGCGGTGTCTTGCCTCTATGTATATATATTACCTGCAAGAAACGCAGCTGGCGCAGCTAGGCGGCCGTTTAAAATATCCATAGCGAAAGTTGACTTTTGTGTAACGTTATGGTCCATTGTTCTAAGCCATGTCACTAAGGCAACGATTGTCTATTCAGAGGGCCGCAAGACGGTCATATGGCGCAAAGTGCGCGTCATGTTACGCGAGTTTAGCCGCTTGATATCGAATGCTGATGTACATAATTAAAACTACCATCATCTCGTAATAATGTATACTAGCTTATATCTTGCATGGCATGTATCACCTATCGATGATAATGAACCGATAAATAACCAAAATAATTCGGATTATAATATTTTTTTAAAACTTAAATAGAGTTAAGTTCATAAAATGTACCGCGACCATCTAACGTCGTTTTTTTTCCTATCTGGAGGGCACTAGGTGGATACATGTAAGTCCCTATCCTAGGAGGGTAACGCATAGATCTCGCGGACCGGTTGGTATAATTTAGTTACATGTAAAACTTTCGTACACATCTATGATTGTCATTATAAGTTCATCGTTCCCCTTATCATGAAGCGTCATCTTGTCATTATTGCATAGTTCACATCATACTTGACAATTGTATATATTTGATATAATATGGCTTGCGAATCGAAGCACATATGTAGATACTTTATCTTAAGATACTTTCACCCAAGACGATTTACACGGTTTTTATTCCTTATATTTGGATACATGTTCATACTATGCCTTAGGCTCCCTTGACAAAAAATGAAAGCACATATATCACTTATTGGTTCATTTTATTATATATTATCAGTGGTGTTGCCGGCAATGTCTAAGCCTTGATATGGGAGAGGAAGGGAAGTACCGGGTAGTCGTTCCCAGATATGACAACCTGTGAATGGAGTGGGATTTGGGGGACAGGTAGCGTAACTTACTGATCATGCATATTGGTCCACTATGTTAAACAACCTCGTATCACTTGTGATATTGCGGCATTGTTTCGTATCATACATACGATTCCTGCATTACGTAAGTTTGTAGACCGTTGCCTTGATAAATATGACATGGCATTTAATTTATAAAGATGTGTATGTGGAAGCCGTTAATAAATGCCAATAAATTAACACTAATCTCATTGTTAAAGCTATGAAACTGCATGTTGCTTGTGGTATGTTATTGTATGTGATTATTATGTTGTTGTTATTGGTTATGATAGACCAGCACATGTCCGTGTGGCGGTTAGTATTGCCATTTGTCTTACAGAACATGTATTCGGCAAAACTAACTCGAGCAATATGGCGTCATTGGGGACGGACTGAAGACGTTATTAAGTGACTATAGGAATACCAAGTTAGTATACATGTAGTCAGCACGCTTATACAAATTCCGTCACATGTTATGATTTAGGTTTCGTTACGTCTGTCAAATATTCTATTTTCGTGAATGCGAACGGATCAGAAGTTCGAATACAATACATATTCTCTTGAAACGCGTTGATGTCACGCATCGTGACAATGAACCATTAAATATCAACCCGAATTCGGATGAAAGTATATGTTTAAGACTTAAGTACACTACATTATAGTATGACGTTTATGACATGTATCGCGACCATCTAACATTGTTTGCCACACGCGGGGGCATTAATGCCTATGTCTTAGTCCCTGTCACATCAGTGTAACATATATGCCTCGCGGATCGGCTGTTAGAATACGATTATTTGTGAAATCGTTCACACACGTGGCCATTATGATAAATTTCATCGTTCTCATTATTATAAAGCTTTGTGTTATTGTTTTACAAACCCAATTGCGTTTTCTTAATGAGTACATTGCCGTAAGTTCGGTGGTTTACTGGTTGTATTATGACAACAAATGTCATGCAATACTTGCATTGTAGCGATTCTATATATATATTGAAGGCGAACAGGAACACATGTTTAGATACCTTATCTTAATTTACTGTAACGATACACTGGAATTTACATGGTTGCTATTTATCATATCGGAACACACGATCATGCTAGCCCGTAACTCCTCTTGATATATTTTATCAGTATGCTACTTGTTGCTTGATCTTAGTGATTATTAAAAAATGTGTGACGTCACGCTAATGTCAGTGTTCAGTATCTAGAAGAATGCATCGGAAACAGACCTAGCCGTGTTTTATTAACGTAAGTCTGCGTTGCAAAACAGTGGATTATGGTAATAATGAACGGAAAAACTGGGCATTATCTTGGTAATGAACAGTTGTTCTTAATATTGACTCCGCTAAGTGCCACTATGCAATCAGTGCAGCCGAGCTGAGCTGAGGCGAGCTAGCAGATGTTAACAGAACTTGCCAATTTCAAAACAAACAATGGAATGCATAAGTAACGGGGGCTTTCGGGGGGGGTGGGGGGGGGGATTTCTTAAGCAATTGGGATTTGAATGAAATATTTTCATGGTTTCAAATCGGGCCCGTGTCACTTATTTCCATTAGGTTTCTCATATTATTTGAGACCCGGGCCTTGATATTAAGGCCCCTGTCCGCGTCGGTCTTCTGGAAAAACTGTAGCCACGGCGACCCGGGCTTTGATATCAAGGCCCGGGTCGGCATGTGTCTTCAGGAAAAGCTGTAAACACGCCGACCCGGGCCTTGATATCAAGGTAAAAGGGGAGGGATAGTAGAGCGGATGGGGGTGGTGCTTAACCAATAGGCTGATAACGACCGGCCACCTGCCGAGAGGTTAAGTGGCTTGGGCTGGATACATTGTGGCTTGTGCTTGGAGTAGACACCGGATCCCTACAACCAGATATTTCAAGGTCTCAATGGCTGCAGCATAACCAACGTGGTTATTCACGTGCAGTAATGTTATTTCGTCATTAGATCATTATTGCGCTACGTTTCCGTGTCACTGACACGCTTCCCATCGTATGTTTCTGTGTTTCACTCTCGGGCGGCGAATAAATAAGAGATATAGGTTTCGGTGTTCATTCGACAGTCGTAAGCGTGGAAGGGACGGCATGATTTTCACAGCTAAAAAATGCGCTCAACATAGAAAGCGAATAGCATTTAACCGAAAAATCAATAGCTGAGTCAATTGAGTCAGACTCAATACCGTGCACAAGCATCTTTGAAGTGTCCACTCTCGATAACTGCCAAATCTGATACAAGCATTCGGAGACGTAACGCGCATCGGGTTACGGATACGTTCAGTCGCCAAAAAACGTAGTGCAATAACTCCCTGTCGTCATTTTTGTGATACTTTATGTATGGTATTAACATATAACCGGTGCGCTACAACCTTGGAGGGCACCGCCGGCTGGTCCGACAGGTCTGGTAAACCAAGTAAGTTGTACGTCAGGTGGGATGGAGAAGGCGGGTGTATGAACTGAAGGCTAACCGGCCTCTGCGGACCAGAAAAATGTAGGTTTGGACAGGCGCTATAAGCTACAACTCCCAAGGGAAGTGACCAGCGTGCTAGCTAGCCCTTGCGCGTCTCTTGTCTGATCGCGGCACATCTCTCATCATCACATGTCTAAATGTGCATACTTGCAGGATTGGGGTGTTAACACACCAATCCATGTTCATGTAAGCACAAAGCCCTACGGATCTAGGTTTATTCATTCGGACCCGGACCCGCTGGGTTTTTTCCAGACCTTTGACTTTTGACACACTAGGCTAATAATCTGGAACTATGCAAAAATATCCAAGTTAATGTATTCAAGAGATTCCGGAGGTGGGCTGACTACTCACCAGATCCTATCTCACCACTCACAGGCGTTCTTTCTGTATTCTGTGTCGGGATGACCTTCGACAACGGGCCATTCTATCTCTACCCCAGAGAGCAAGAGAGTCAGAGTGCTTTGCTTTTTCAAATCTTATCTAATATTACCTGCTATCGACTCAAAACATGCCCAAAGTTGCGTCTAAACGGTCCAAGAGGACACACGAAAGGACCGCTGGTGTGGAGGCCGGGCTAGGGGAGTCGACATCGTCAAGACGGTCACCCGCACAAACAGCGTCACCCGGACGCGGGCGGAACACGACCTCCGGCAGCCGTAAAGCGACTACAGCCTTGCCCATCGACACCGTGGAATGTCAACCTTCTACTATCGGACCTACGCCTCTCGATGGAATTCGTTCGCTGGACGCTACCGCCGAGCCGGACAGAAAGTCCTTTAGGTTGCCTTCCAGGTGGAGGGTGCAGCTCATGCGATGGCTGGATGGAAACGCCTTCCCGATTGCATTAACCATGGCTTGTTCGTTGTCTGTGCCGAAGACGGGCTCGGATTGTGTTCTATGCAGGACACAGGAGAGGCGGGAAAAGAATTCGAGGTACGATGCAAAGTCTGAGTTCCCGTGCAGGAACATCGGGCCAGCAAATATGGGGTGATTTCCAGTGGACCTGCGTGTCACTGCGAGGTGTTTGAAAACTCCGACCGTCACATGCACCTCACCCAGGGTTGAATGTTTTATCAAATCCAAGCATGGTTGTCACACTCATTGGGCGTTCGTGTAGAGCATGACAGATCGGACCATGCTCTCTTCAAAACACATGCGTCTAACAAATGGGTCCCCTCCCCTCGCACGAGTCAACAGCCTCTGAATGTTGTCTGCGAAGTCTGCTGTGCCCCCGGCGTCACTTCATTATTGACTGCAGTTTCTGTAAAATTTGGGCAGAGACGGCATCGATGTGGCCACAATCCATGGGAGTTGATGCAGAAGGTGGCATGGTTACGTTATACGTCCGCAGCCGCAACATTTCAGACTCCACAGTCCTCTTCAGCAAGTCAGGTGATGCATGTAGCCCACTATGAATTCGTGACAAGGCAGTCTCGCAGTCATATAAAAGAGCTGGATTCCTACCTAAGGGATATTCTCGAAATGTCGTCACGATTTTGTGGGTCCAGTTTTTATAACTATCATCATAAAGCCTTTTCCGCCAAAGCTGCCACATTTTTGATTAATTACCAAACAAAAGTGGACTGGTCGCAGAGGGATACTGAACTGTTCACCACCATCTTCTCATGACAAAGAGCAAACATTTGCAAAGGCTGTGGTTCGGTGGCCCATTTTATTATCCTCAAACTGTATCCAGACCTAAATGATTCCAGGGTGCAGGACAGGCATCCAGTCTCTCTGACCGTAGTGGTAGAAAGCGGTACCATTTCAATGGCAGAGAGATTTGTAACAATTACAATAGCCCTATGGGTTGTTGTAGCCATGCCTGCCAGTTGGCTCATGTGTGCCTGAAATGTAGGCAAGGCCATTCCGCCTTTGCTTGTTCATCGGCCAATAAGTCTACACCTACATCCTCGAAACCGCTAACTGCAACATCGACAACTCAAGATGTTGCTGCTCCCCCAAGTGGAATGGGGTTTCTCTGTTCCTGGATTCAGACTTCACACCTGCACCGGATATGGCACTCTTCACCGACGCCTCCGGGCTAGGATACGGGGGATACCATGGTTTAATGCCTCTTGCCCTAGTTGTCTGTCAAACTTTGGTGAAGGGAAACATTCAATTACCTACAAGAACTTTATCCCATCGTCGTCGCTGCATTGCTCTGGGCGGACAGATGAAGACGGAAGCGCATCATGTTTTACTGAGACAATATGTCTACGGGGCGCTCATAGTGGCAAACTGATACATTTCATAGACCAGGGGGGTCAAAATTGGCATCAAAAAAATTCTATTTTTTGGAAAATAATTCCTAGCTGGGTATGACCTTCATCTTCAGGTATGTTATTAACCTTGACCTATTACATGGCATACTAGAAGGATAAGCACCAAGGTCAATGGCAAGGGTAAGAAAACATTGCAACATGTCGTTGTTTGTGCATATTGAGACCCCATTTTCGACATTTGACTGTTACAGTAACCTCATTTGGTCTAGAATAAGGGGACCCAAATACACATACTTACCGGTCAGAAAGTATTATTGAAAATAATGTGAAAGGTCTCTTTTTTTCACGATAATGGCAAAATCCCTGCTAGGACTGCTAGGTCCAGACAGATATGTTCTGGATGGAGTGGGGAGCGGGCGTGGGTGTGGCAGGGGTATATAATCAGGTGCGGCTGCCAGATGCCCTGATGCCCCCTTGGTGAGCTTGATTTAAGACATGAGGTAGGGTAGGTAGATAGTAATTAACTCAAACATGGGGTATGCAGGTGGAGGTGTCTGGTGGTTGTGGGAGGGTGACAGGGGGGGGGGGGGGGCATGAGCGCTGTGGCAGCGCTTAAACTTGGCCACCGATTAAGTTGGCCGCGGAGGAGTGTGGCGGTGAAGGGAAGGGGAAGGGGGGGGGGTCCAGGGATTAGCAGCATTAGCAGGATGCAATTGAAAGGCAATATGTTGTGTAATCCTGCATCCTGCATCTCCTTTTTCTCTTGAAAGTTAAGCCACTTACCACCACCTCTAGCGACGTCAAACGATTTCGCCGGCTGAAGTTTGCCTTCTGAGACAATGTACTGAAAGCCACATGGAATTATTTTACTGGCGTGATTCACCCAACAATACGTTTATTGCACTCTCGCATCAAGTACGTATATTGGCCAACCTGTAGTAAATATTTTTGCAGGGGGAGATATAGCATTAGAATAAGTAACACTGAACTAGCTGTGCCTTGCTTCTTCACCGATCTCTATGTGTTTCGGGTGTTGAAAGAGCTTGTTAAAGAAAACAGTTTGTTCCTAAAAATGTCACAAAACCGGCAGAAAAGTTAGCAGGTAATTTGTTTCTAAATCGTCACAACTTCGTTAATATTCATCGTAGATCACCCAAATTAAACTTAGCACCAATATTTGACCAGATCTTTAGCGTTGTATATAGTTTGCGTGGTATGTAAAAAAAATGGCCTCCCTGCCATGTCGATCGGCGATCAACTCGATCGAATGTTAAACCGCTTAACTGGAACCACTCAATTAACAACCTGTATCGACTTAATCGCCCGACCAACCAACTGACCAAACCCCCGCACAAACACCCCCACCAGCCGCCCCCGCCATCCGACCCCTCAACCGCTCTCCCCCAGCCGCCAACTTAATCGGCGGCCAGGTCGCACGTACACCGACGGGGGGCGGGGCGGAAGGGGTGGTGCTACTTAACTTAATAGGCTGATAGCGACAGGCCACCTGCTTTGAGGTGAAGTGGCTCGGGCTGGACACATTGTGGCTCCGATACGTATCTCGATCCTCCGACCCGGGCCTTGATATCAAGGCCCGGGTCTCAAAGAATATGAGAAACCCAATTGAAATAAGTGACACGGGCCAGATTTGAAACCATGAAAACATTTCATTGAAATCCCAATTGCTTAAGAAATCCCACTTGAAATAATAAGGTGTTATCCGTCTTATGGTATAAATCCAGATGTAAATGAGTGCAACACCCTCTACGTGGACTATCAGCATAGCTGTGATTTGAGCAGCACGGTCTGTACCAACAGCGAGGTTGCTTACAGTTGTGTCTGCAAGGAAGGTTTCCACCCTACCTTGATAGATGATTTGCACTGCGGGGGTATGGATACTATCGCATTGGCTACTAATATCAATAATATATGGCCATAGATCATTTTGTACTTCACATTTTTTGAAAAAAGTTCTAGAGGATATGTTGGTCCTATCTTCAAACTTTCTTCAGTGAATAGAGCATTTCGTTTATCATAGACTGCTTCATTCAGAATAGCTTGTCATGCGATTTTTACCTTAGGTAGAGACCAGAATAAATACCCAAAATACACATGTGCAATTGTGCCTCCTAGCGGATCAATCTGTACTATGACTTGTGAAGTAGTCTAGGAATCGAAATCGTATATGTAAACGCTTAAACACTGCTATCAATACTACAAAGCGATAGATACATTCGTGAATGATTTCTTTATGTTCGTCATTCAAGTGAACCGATGAATATTAGTTTAATGTCATGCTAAATGTTATGCAGATATTGATGAGTGTGACATCGACGCATCACACTGTGACACCAATGCTAGATGCATCAACACGCCTGGCTCCTTTGTTTGTATATGCAACCATGGTTACAGTGAAAGTGGCCGGACATGCTTGGGTAAGTGGTTTGGGCAATGTGACACACCTACTGAGTTTTATACGTTATAGCAGCATAACTATACCCTGCAATATAACGATATCAATTGGCTTGTGTAAATGTGCCGTTTGGTTGCATAATAAAACAATTGAATTTTAACAACTGGAAATAACATAATAATAAGTGTCATTCTTATATGAATTACTTAAAAGAAATATTAACCTTTGCGAGAAAACTCCACTCGCTTATGACTTCATGGATCACTCACTCTATTTCCTTCGTTCAGGCTATGGAACATTGTGGGTAGGAGGTGTGTGGGGGGGGGGGGGGGGGGGGGTCCGCAGCACCGGGACTCCAATGGATCCGCTTCTATATATGACAAAAATAATAAAAACAAAGTCCAGGAATCATTTACGTCATATAGCAACGAATACACGACTGAGATGATATTAGAATCACGATAATAATAATAATATTGATAATAATGTATTATTTCAGATATCAACGAGTGTAAGAGTGCCTCGCTCGACGTATGCGACCATCGCTGTGATAACCTGGTAGGCGGGTTCCGCTGCTCCTGTGACGCATGGTACGACTTGGATCCCGAGGACGGGAAGACCTGTCTCGGTATGACTTTATGCTAACGTATTTAAAGAAACTTCATATTCTAAGAAATGATCATTGATTTACCAATATTTAATATTTGAATTTCGTTTAATGCATTAGACTTACCCTATATGTGGTGAAGTAATGGTGGTTGCTCTTCTGTGCCAGCGT
Organism: Arenicola marina; assembly: GCA_964019135.1. Lineage (NCBI taxonomy): Eukaryota > Metazoa > Annelida > Polychaeta > Arenicolidae > Arenicola > Arenicola marina. The sequence goes on from OZ025249.1 coordinate 40,255,103, forward strand.
TAACTATTCTGTAGGAATAGCTCTCGCACTACTCACTATACGTGTCCACATGAAGGCCATTCCCTGAATGGTGATGATAAAGAAAACACCGCCTTCAATATCGTAATCTAATGTCGATCGAGTAATTCATTATTTGTCAGCTCTGTTGATATCCAAATTCGGTCCCCGCCGGCCGTGGGACCGGCCGTGGGACCGACTATTGCACGTGTTGGAAGGGCTACCGACTTAAGGAGAACAAAGAATGTGTCGGTACGTTCGCTACCATGCACGAGTCTAAATATGTCATTATCGTTTGCACATTTATATCCTTGCTAAAGATTTTTCGTTTATACGGATAGAATAGTTGACCATGTTTGCTTTGTGTAATTCTTAAAATAACAATTTTCAATATCACATATATTTCCTAAATTAAATGCCTCCTATTAGACCAATATTACCTGCCAGACTCCGATGGTCTGTCGTGTTCAGGAAATGTTCACACCTGTGTGTGCGACCAACATTACCGGCCAGACTTCGATGGCCTGGCGTGTTCAGGTAAGGTTCACACCTGTGTGTGTGACCAACATTACCTGTCAGACCCCAATGGCCTGGCGTGTTCAGGTAAGGTTCACACCTGTCTGTGTTACTAACATTACCTGCCAGACTCCGATGGCCTGGCGTGTTCAGGTAAGGTTCACACCTGTCTATGTGACCAACATTACCTGCCAGACTCCGATGGCCTGGCGTGTTCAGGTAAGGATCACACCTGTCTGTGCCACCAGGTAACCTGATATCAAAACATGGATGGTTAGGGTCTTAAGGCAAAGCAGTGCTTACACTTCTTCTACGTAACCACTGCTGCATCTGGCTGAGGCATTTCCTTTATGGGATTCTACTTGATCCATGCTCAATATTAGCTCTGGAAAATGCAGTATAATTCAGGCAGGCACCGATGGTTGTGGCGAAAACTACTCCATGTGGGTGTTTGAGCCGAGGTTAGGGAAAAGCGCAAGGTGGTGTATACTTCCAGAGCTAAATACACGGTAAATAGCATGTCCATGATTGTAAATTTTGTGGATTGGCAATATCAAATATTAGCTTTTACATGCCCTGGTTAACCAATTCTCTTCGAACATCAGACGATTTTTTCCTGCAACGCTTGCTACACCTTGCTACAGCATATTACGCATTTCATATAATGATGGGGCGGTCTAGAATACACATTACGGGAACAAATTCAATGGTCTAAAATGTGTTGTGAACACCGCGGAGTTAGGTCGTCGACTAATCATCATACATTCCACCGAGTTACCCCGTTGCAGATTCCAACATATATGTGGATATAGCTTCTTGTTTGTCGACCATTTAACAAAACAGCCTTATTTACTTCCAGAAACCAACGGTCACTGGGGTGCCTGGGGCATCTGGAGCGATTGCTCCTCTCAATGCCACGGACGCCGAACTAAAACACGAACGTGCGACCAGCCCCGGCCCACGAGAGGTCGCCTTTGTCCTGGCTTTCCCAATGGCAATGCTTTTTGCAATTAAAGGATGGATAGCTGCAGCGGTGAGAAGATTTGTAGAATTGTACGCTTTGCATTTAAGTTGCGTGTCGGATCCTCTCACGAATCATCCAAAGTCGCTAAGTTGTTCACCGGGCAGCAAGTCGTTTAATGGTTATGCGACTTCCGTATGTCGTTGATCCTAAAAAAATCGATATGGAGATATGGTGAAAATGTAGCCATGGCATTGTCTGTGAGTGTTTATTTGACATTGTGGATGAGGTGAAATCAAGCGTCTTTGTGGACTACAAACATCTGGCAACGGAAATGGTACGTGCCCATTCGTTATTCACTACTTGTGTGGCTGTGTTGTGAATATTCATACATTTAACATATGCAAATGTCATCGAACTGTTGTGTGAATAGTCAAGATATTGACATATATTGCGAGCTTATCTTGTGAATATTGCTGATTCAGGACTTGTGTAGTAGTTGTCGGCTGTGTACTGTCGTTTTTGTGATATATTAAAATGGCCCTAATCAACTACACCAGATTGGCTTTGACGGAGATTTTCAAGTCAATGCAACGCTCTCCTCTGCCATCTGAGTTGTTCCTGACATTAAAAAAGTTTGCTATATGTCAAACCCCTCCAACAAAACGGTGTTCCAGAGGCGGCGTAAATCGACGAAGGTGGAACAATCCTATACCGGTGAGGATAACTTCTCCACTGAAATGTATCACAAAGGCATGTGTGGACAGCAACAGGCCCGGTACAGGCTCTCTGAGCCCACACAATGTATTGCAGTCTACAAAGCTGGGAGTTGAAGCAAATCATATCAAGCCAAGGAGATCCGATTTAGAAAGAGGAGTAAATGTAAACAACCTGGTGACGGTGAGAATGGACAACGTCAAGGACTATCACCCGTCGCCGCACTCCACTTCTGGTCTCAGATTCTGCGTCGTAAACACTCGTTCGATCAAAAACAAAGCTACTGACTTTACGGAATACATAGTATCAAACAAAATTGATTTATGTGCAGTCACCGAAACATGGTTAACTTCGACAGATGAAGCAAAGAGATCAGAATGTGAACCAGATGGATACGCTTTACACGACCAACCGCGAGAAACCAATAGGACTGGTGGAGGTACAGGACTTCTGTGTAAGGCACCGCTGGTGGCCAAAAAAGTGGCAGGAGGTGAAAAAACTTCATTTGAGTTTTCTGAATGGCTTGTCAATGGACCTGCAACTAATGTCAGAATTATAGTAATTTATCGTCCAACGTACTCTGTGAAACACCCAATCTCTACTACGATGTTCTTTGATGAGTTTTCTGAATACATGGAGCCTGTCAATATCAGCACTGAGCCACTCTTAATCACTGGAGATTATAATTTCCACGTTGATGTTACTTCAGATAGGGAAGCGGGTGCTTTCATGAATCTTGTAACCTGTTTTGGTCTGAGACAACACGTAACAGACCAGACGCATGAATCTGGTCACACATTGGATTTAATTCTAACACGGAATACTGGCCAATTACTGCTGGATATACCGCAATCCACTTATTACATCTCTGATCATGCTTTTGTGCAATGTCAGCTATCTCTTCCGAATCCTGTACTGCAAACAAAGACAATCACGTTTAGGCAGTTAAAAAAGATCAACATGGATCGCTTTAAGCTGGACATCCAGGGATCTCAGTTGCATTCCTTAAACTATGACACGGATGCGGCCGGAACACCGGAACAATTGGACAAGGTAGTCACCCTATATAATGACACTTTACAACAACTGCTCGATCAACATGCGCCACTAAAGACTAAGACCATCACTGTTAGACCTGCGGTTCCATGGATGAACGATAACATCAAAGAACTAAAGCGAAGACGGCGGAAGGCAGAACGTGAATGGAGGAAATGGAAAAATGATCCAATCGAGTGCGATCGTAAAAGAGCTCAATTCAAGCATTGGCGAAATGAATGTAGACGCATCATAGATGCATCCAAAACTGATCATTACAGCAGCCAGGTGTTAGAGTGTGCTGGGGACCAAAAGAAACTATTTAGGTTGATTAGCTCTCTTACTAAGCCAACACAACTGGTATCTTACCCAGATCACCAATCTCTATCGAAGCTCGCATGTGACTTTGGAGACTTTTTTGTTATGAAAATAGACAAGATCAGGAGAGAACTGGATGACCTTAATGTTCCACCAATAAGGCTGCCGAAATCTGCCAAGACTGATTATCAAAAACTGACATTGTTTCAAATGTTAACGGAAGACGATGTTTCTAAACTCATTAGAAGGTCTCCAAACAAGCAGTGTGCGAGTGATCCGATACCAACATGGTTACTCAAAGAATGTAGTGAGTGCCTCTTACCTGTATTGACTCTGCTGGTTAACGCATCACTGAAGCTTGGCTACTTCCCTGGCGAGTGGAAAAATGCGATAGTGACACCACTCTTAAAAAAACCAGGATTAGATCCAGTGTTCTCTAATTTTCGGCCAGTAAGCAACTTACCTTTTGTATCCAAGCTGGTTGAACGGGCATCCGTAAAACAACTGACAGACCACTTGGACCAGAATCATCCACTACCTGCACACCAGTCAGCCTACAGAACTTCCACAGCACAGAGACAAAGTCAAAGTCCAGTCTGATCTGCTGCTAAATATGGATCACCAGTGCGTTACACTGCTGGTAATGCTGGACCTCAGCGCAGCGTTTGACACCATTGATCATACCATCATGATGGAAACAATGGAGTTCGAGGCCGGGGTTACGGATGCGGCTCTTAGATGGTTCGCCTCATATTTAGATAACCGCACGCAGCAAATTCAAGTATCTGGAACAACTTCAGATAAGTTTCTACTGAAGTACGGCGTCCCCCAGGGGTCCTGCCTTGGACCAGTGTTGTTCACGATCTATGCAGCCACATTGTTATCAGGCAACATTTACCAGCAGCTCATGGCTATGCCGACGACCATCAGCTGTACTTAGCATTCCGACCCGACGGTTCAGTTAATCAGGACTCTGCACTGATAACCATCCAAGAGTGTATCAGCGATGTGAGACAGTGGATGTTATCAAGCAAACTTAAAATAAATGATAGCAACACAGAGTTTCTTATACTCGGTAGTAAGCAGCAGCTAGAGAAGGTTACCATCCAGGGGGTACAAGTTGGTGAAAAACAAATATTACCAGTAACGTCAGTGCGTAATTTAGGCGTAATATTTGACAACAATTTAAACATGGAAAACCACATATCTAAGCTGTGTTGTACAGCTTACTTCCAGCTTTATAATATTAAGAGCATACGGAGATATCTCACAAATGAGGCAGCGAATACAGTCGAACATGCCTTCATCAATAGCAAAATTGACTATTGCAATAGTTTAATGAGTGGCCTACCTGCATGTCTCATTAAGAAATTACAGTGCGTTCAAAACGCGGCAGCCAGGGTGGTACTAAATCTTAAAAAGTTTGACCATATAACGCCAGCTCTGAGACAGCTTCACTGGCTTCCAGTGCGGTTTCGAATTGATTTTAAAGTATTAATGATGGTTTGCAAGGCATTGCATGATATGGCACCTGAATACATCAGTGAAATGATAATTAGAACGAATTGTGCTCGCTATAACTTGAGGTCCAACGAAGAAATTAAATTGAAGGTTCCCAAGGCCAATTGTAAGACACTTGGCAGACGTGCTTTTGCTGTCAATGCTCCAATGTTGTGGAACGCCCTACCAAGCGACCTTCGTTCGCTTGATACCTTAAGACAGTTTAAACAGGGCTTGAAAACTTACTTGTTCACTAAATTTATTGATGAAGGTTATTAGTGGTATGCATGTATTTCTTATTTCAGTGAGCTACCTATAACATGTTTATGGATAAGCGGGTATATTTTGGTAAATTACCCGGTTTACTTCAATGTACAGCGTCTTTGAACGGATTCACGGATTTGGCGCTATATAAACCCAAAAATAATAATAATAATGTTTAATTGAACCAGCTGTTATGATACCGTGATGATGTTTTTTATGATACACCCGGCATAAAGCGCGGGAAATAGGTATTTCTTCTATGTTATGGCGAACCAATGTTGCAGCATAGCTCACGCATTACTCACGCCTAGCTTTCATTACACAATAAGTTTCATTTACGCAGAGAACGTTCAGCGGTTATATCCGTTCATTAATTGGCATTATAACCTTTGGCACAAACACCATGCTGGTGATTTGCATGCTCAATAATGGCCGAATGCACATCGATCAAATATCTCCCTGTGCCGCTTACAGTGGGAGAGCGTGTCCGAGTCTTTCTACCACGCCGTGTGTAAAGGCATCAACGCGTTCTGCACCCAGGATGTGGCACACTACGAGCTATGCTGTAACAAACCACCAATCAGGTAAATTCACCACACCGTGCAAACACGGCGCATGTGTAAATATGTTGTATAATTCACGTCCTGCTTAATTTGCATTTTTCACCCTTGTGGTAATAATTTAGTTTTTGCGTGTCTGAATATCTAAGGCATCTTTATTATCCCCGTCAGAAATGTATACAATAAAACATATCATAAGAACATCGATACATCGAGTACATGAACCACGACATATAACACAAAAAATCAATGATATAGCTGGGTAATATACAGCGTATGTAATATCTTGCGTATCCAGTGACAACTTGGCCGAACTGTTCCGGCGGCCATTTTGTGTTACGACTGAGGACACCATTTTGGCCCGAGGCTATCCAAGAATCCGGTCGCCCGGCACAAGGTAAAGTCTTAACTAATAACATTGATTAAACTGTGTGACATACTATGAAAACACAATAGGAAGTCTAAGATAAGATTAGACACTAGTCCAACAAAAGATTACACCTAGATTAATACTATATTATACGTATATAAATAGAATATATATACCAGTCTACGATTACAATATACACACCAGTCTAAGATAACAATATACACACCAGTCTAAGATCACAATATATAAGTGTCTAAGATCACAATATACACCAGTCTACGATTAGAAATACCCCAGTCTAAGACAAGATGATACACCAGAATAAAATAGACACTAGGATTTGATCAGACAGCAGACATATAATGCAAACCTCGTTATTGTTGCAGAGTAATGATCCACATGGACCTGGCCACTCAGAATCCGCTCTGTGACATGCTAGAAACAATGGGCGACATCTCTAAACACAACGCCACGGATGTCCAGGGCTCCAATCCAGACTCTCAGGCTGGGAATGAGGGAGTGGCGCTGAATGTCAGAGGAGATACCCAGACTGACCCCAGCCCAGCCGAGACCACCGCAGCTGATGGTAACCTCACGGTTCTGAAAAGACGACGGAGGAGGGAGGTCGATACGTCCTCGACCTACAACGTACCTCCCGACCTACTGCTACAGTCTATGAGTGGCGCCGAAACCAGACGCCTGGTCCTCAAGGTACGTTCTCGCTATAGTGGACACGCTCACTTGGGGAAGGTGAAGAAAATAGGTTACTGTGAAGTGTCCACAGCCACCCGGTGTCTAGTATACTTGGTGATACATTAAAGCCGGACAGCAGATTTAGGCATGTGGATGGCATATAGGTCAGTGGGTCAGACTTATTTACATATGTAGGTCATACCGCATAAATTACCAATTCTAATTGATATCGTGCCACTGAGACGTCATACATGCACATACCATACATCCTGGGTATTAATTTGGTCTGTGCGCAACAACAAAATGGTACATGTCAATCGGGGTGGCTCTAACACCAAACACCACTCCCTCACCCCCATCATGTGAGTCCGCATTAGATGCCTGGGCAACATGGAATCTTAGGTTGCAGGCATGTCTTTAACACGCAACATATTTTTTCCATATTTCACCGTGGTAAAGATTACATAGGTTTATATTATCACACTGCAGCAGCAGGTATGAAATGTAGTGTCTAGTGGGTCATCCACACCAGTTCTGAACATACGCTTTAGACTAACGTGCACATTGCTTTAATTGAATGTTATAAATGTGAACATAACTGGATGAATACATGCTTCCAGTTGTATTAATGCAAGTACATACCATAAACTGGGGCCCCTGGAAAGCGTATCGTCGAGTATCAAAGTCAATAGGGACGTACAAAATGATACATTGATCAAGGCGTTTAGTAAACATTTGATAACGGCCATCTTCTTAATATTTGATTTCGGGCTCCGCGAATTATCATCCTTGGCAATACTACAGGCCATCGCGGTGTAAAATGTAACAATTATAACAGTTACTATGTTTGAATCCCACAAAAACATCTACAGCGATATTTCCACCAAACTGTTGAACTCTTGGGCCCGGAAACGGTAAGCACAATAGATTTGGGACATAACCCGTGTTCTCCATGTAAGAGTGAAGCGTTCCAATCAAGACAAATAATGATATTGCAATGACAACGGCGAGAAGTAAGTGATTTTTCGAAAAGCGAAAACGTCTAAACGGCCAAAATGTAGCCCCAAATCGTTCGCCTGTGTGCAGCAATAACACCATGATCTGCAATTCGACGTCCGTTAACAAAGCAATCCCCACTGATTTGCACACCCACCCAATCCCCCAGCTGTGACTGGCAAAGCGATAGTGATATCCATTCACGGCGTACATACCGGCCCACAGGACAACGGCGAGGAGGGCCAATGTTACGTCAATGACGGCTAGTAAGATGGTAGTCAATGTCTGCCTTGCGGCCGCTTTCCATTGCAAAAAGAATACTATCGATATACCATTTACCAGAATGGCTCCTGTTGCCACTGCCAATAACACCACCAACATAGTCCCCTGGCCAAGCACGTTGCCGCAATCTGGCTTATATTCGGTTTCCGGATTGCATTCAATGTGTCCCGGGATATAACAGCACATATAAGGTAGGTCACTTTGAATCACTTTCATGTTCCGCACGGATAGTATATCGTCCATTACAATATTCGTGATGGAGTTATTCCGAATATCTAAAGATACCAGACTTTCCTCAGTACCGCAAAGCGAGGGAAAATCGATTAGATCATTATTGACGAGGCTCAGGTTCATTAAGACCCCCATTCCAGCAAAACAACAAGTTTCCAATAAAATAATACTTTGGCCTTCTAAATTTAAATGCCTTAGGCTGTAAAGTCCCGCGAACCCTTTCGTCTGTATGCTCCGGATATTATTTGCCCTAATATCCAAATATATCAAGCCATGTAGCCCCAAAAAGTTATTTTTTCTAATTGTGAATATATTATTATGGTGCAATATTAATTTTCTTAGACTACCTTGAAATTTAAAAGTACCAGGCACCAAACTATACAGTGCATTGTCCGACAAATCTAGGATCAATAAGTGTTGGTAAGAATACAAGCTCCATTGTGACAATAAGATGTTATTTCGTCGGCAGATTAGAGTATTGAGCTTGGCATGCAACTTAGGGAGGGTCCTTAGATCGAGATCATTACAACTTGTTGCGCGACCAACACACGTACATCGCCCCGGACACCGTTGGCCGCCTAACACAGCAAGACCAAATTCGTCATCAAAGAACATCTTGCAATTTCTTTGGCCATTCCCAATATCTTTAATATGCACACATGCGTTTTCACCTCTACACTTACGCAGGCCAGGACAAGAGATTGACTGACATTGGGCCTCTTCCTCCCCATGGGGGCAGTCAAACACACCATCACACACGTAGTAAAGAGGTATGCAATACCCCATGGGGCACTTGTACATGGACGGACATTCGTAATTGACGCACTGCAACAGGTGGGCTCCATTTCTGCAGTACATAAGTCCTCCAGTAAGCACGTCCCTTTCATAAGTGCACAACTTGTCAACCGGATAACATTTTCCTCTAAATCCTTTAATGCAGGTCGTGAATCCGATCCGCAGACATGTCGGGTCTTCATGAACATCGTCTTTCCCTGAGAGGTGAAATCTCCTCAATGCTTCCTCGTCTTCTCCGTCGTCACAGTCGGGAATCATGTCGTTCAGCCTGTAGCAATGAATGTCTTGACCACTAGTGCATGTATAAGTACAATTGTTTTTCCCCGTACTCACAGACATCCACGTCTCGTTATCGGGGGAATATGTCCAAGCATTTAGTTGTTTGTCATTTTTCGACACAGCACTAATTGTTTCTCTACAAAAAATTTCATCTTCGTTAGAAGGACAGTCCGGCATCCCGTCGCACAATCTTGACATCGGAAGACACCAAGCAGACTGCTCACAGTGGAAATAAAGTTCCCCACATGTGCAGTTAGCTTTGAAACATGATCCAAAGCACGGGGATAACCCTTCGGTATCGTAGACGGCGTGGCTTCCATTCGTCTTGGTGTGACAGGCAAAGTCCTTGCAGTGAAGTTCATCGGACCTATCCAGGCAATCGTACTGGCCGTCACAGTGATAATGGGATACAATGCATGTACCATCAGTGCAAATGTACTGCCAGCTCTGACACTCACCATCGAGAATGAGTGGAGAAGACGCACAAAGTACGTAATCAAACTCCCCGCCACCAATAGGTTGATCGCAGGCGATTCGGTCCATCATGACCAATGTGAGAACCAACTCTCTGTTTTTGTCGTCCATCCTGTACATGTAGCACTGTGAGTGGTCATTCATCGCCAGGAACGTCTCATGCGCCGGGTCAAGTAAGACATGCCACGTGTGCTGGATTAGGAGTGGGCTCATGTCAGACGAACGCATGACCAAACCATTGTACGTGTGGCAAATCTCTATTGGGCTTTGTCCCGATGTCACAGCCTTTATTGCAATCGGTAAGGAACACAATCCATCGCTGAAAGCATACAGTGATGGACACAACAATTGAGTGTTTTCTACTACAATCGAAGTACTATTGCCTGGTTCTTGATCTGGGAGTGTGTGGGGAATCCTTTCCTGGCATACCACCATAACATGCTGAAACGGTTCATCACAAGGAACCTTCATCCATCGTAGATCAACTGTAGTGAAGAGAACAACGGCGGTACATCTTGTGTCATACTGCGCTGGCGGCTGTAATGTCCCGGCGTTTTCAGCGGTGAATCCGTTAAAGACGTATGTTCCCGGCGTAGATGTGCGTGCCCTCGCCCGCATACCTGGCGGCGTGCCCCATGGCTGGAATGCCAAATGTCGCCCATCGGTCCACCGCAATCCGTCAGTCTATAAATGAAATACAAAATGGCGGCGGTAAGAACCAATCCTAAATGCTTAAGGAATCTCTTGTGGATGGCACCAATCACACATCATAACATACCTGATTGACCGTGCAGGTTAGTTGGCAATCACGGTGGGATTTATCATTAACATATTGATTACCGCAATCGCAAGTCTTCTAACTCATTATTAAAGCAACTTACCTCATTGGTTGATCTCAAAGACGATTTGAACATCCACTATTTTCATAACCTCTTTGGTTGATCTCAATCCAATGAAGACGATTAGAACATCCAGTATTTCAACTTACCTTATTGGTTGATCTCAAAGACGATTTTAACAGCCAGTTTTTCCAATTACCTCGTTGGTTGATCTCGATCCGATGAAGACGATTTGAACAGCCAGTATTTCTCTACCCGATCCCAGACGGGCGAAGTAAGCCTGCCACCATTGCCATTCCAATTCGGTGGTGATGGACAGTGGTTGCTTCCCCAAGGAATTACATCGCCGCTTGGAGTCGCCCCACGTGGTTGTCATATAACCCGCTATCGTGTAGCAATAACCCAACAGGCGGGTACACATTTCATTATTCGTCAGTGTTCCATCAACGAAAGCCTTCCTTACACTGCTGCGTATGGTGTCATGTGTGCTATCTTGCTGCAGTAAATACGTGGTGTTCAATTTGCAATAACCACAATATAAAATGAGCTGCAAAGTCAGATTTTGTCGACTGTTAGCAGACCACTCAAGATGAAACCTGTGTTTATTGTATATTACCGCCCCTTTTCTCCATCTATATGGTTGCATAGAACCGCTTTGAATTACTACGTCAAATGTGTCAAATAGCCTTGCTCGCGATTCCAGTATGTTTAGATGCAAAGTCGAAATTTCGGTCGCAGTTGCATCATACATTAACCAAAAGTGTATGTGATAATGTTGGAGTTGGTCTACATCAAACTTAATACAAGGCCAACGGGGCACGCGTATATGATATGTACCCTGGTCCTTCCACCTACGAGTGACTTGAGATGGGATGCACGCCATCTCCCGTATCGCATTGACTTCCACCTGAAGACCAATACCGAGTCGCAGACAATCAACGTCAATTGCCAATAATATGCCTTTCACCAGGGTAAGTATGTTCCTCCTATCATAGTCGCTCTGGTTGTCATCGTAAAGGGCCCGCCCAAATACAAAATTGCCATCCAAGCGGGTTCTGTAAGTGATATCATCCCGCGCTCCGAACCCAGCAAAATAATTGTAGTAAAAGCTAACATTTGTGAACGCAACTTCGCTTTGGTAAAAGGGCGTCTTGATAAAGGTAACAGATGAAATAATATTCACATCCGATCCAAATATGGTTAATCGAAGACATTTTGGGTAACTCCCGACGACGGCGGTCACTTCATCATGGCGTGACTCACTCTGAGTGAAGGAGTTGACCAGCCCCCGGCAGTCAGTCAATGTTGCCACACCGCTGACCGAGACAGAGTTCAGCGGACCGTAAGCTTTGACATACAACACAAGTGACCTGGTGCCAAAGTGGATACCTTGATGGGAGGATGACCAGATCTTGGCAATCCTGTGGGAACAAACCGACGAGATATAGTTCAGAGGTTCCGTTTCCATGATGAACAAACCACCGGCTAGACACCCCAAGTGGCTGAAGCCTGTGAATGTGACACGAAAGTCCCGGATGTGCAAGAAACCCGATTGATTCGGCTGAAGAAACAGCAGTAGTGCAATTTGTTTAGTTGTACCATCTGTTGAGACATTTAACTTGAAGTCGCGAATATTTGAGATGACTAGCTGCGACTTTTGGCACCGTGGCCTCACGCATCGCGGGTTTTTGATTATTACGTGTTTCATCGTCAACGTTATAGGATTGAAAATACTGCAATACAGCTGCACCGTCACGATGTCACTGCTGCCTTCTATTGCATGTTGTTGGCCCTGTGCCAATGGTCGGACCTGTTCCCATAGTGTCGGTATCATTACACCATGGTAATGCATGTCCTTCTCCCAAAAGGGACCGTCGCGCACCTGAAGCACGCCCAAAGACATCGGAAATGTCAGCGAGTACGTAAATTTCTTAATGAGTACCAACGACCTGGTCCAGAAACGGCCTACGAGCTGCCAACTATAGGTCATGATTCCACCTTCATTGGCCGCGAAATCTGGCATCGGTCCGGTGTAAGACAAGACCTTAGAGCGCACATGCGTTCCCTCTTTAAACGCTAAGGAGTTTACCAACTGACAAGAGGGTTCATCGGAGTCGTCGCAAGGTGTCCGGGAGAAGAGCTGGCTGATTTGTTCTACATACAGCGCGTAGCCTTCCGCTACCATCTGATACATCAAGCAAAACGAGGCCCGCTCCGGGTATCTAACGCGACTTACCCACCTCACCGTGACCTGGTTACCGCGAGAGTAGTGGCTGTGCGAAGGGCACCTGCCGCTGACGGTTGCCACCATTGGACCGTCAGCCCCTCCATTGTTGATCTCCAGCCTCTCGGCGCTCTGCAGCATTGCTCCCACGAGCCCGTCATGCGACTGTATCGACGCCACGGTGATGTTGTATGCGTACCCCGATGGGCCGCGTAACGTCCACGCAGTTTCCTGTTGTCGCCTGGACGACGTCGTGATGACGCCACACGGCACGGTTAAGCGGTCGCCGGGAGGAGGAAAAGGCGGGATGTCGCTCTGTCCTAGCGTCGCGGGACACGAGCTGGACGCATGGCAGCTGGATAACCAGGCTGATATAAGGTCCCGACGACGCTTGGCAACGGTCGCCAGCTCCTGGCATTGAGGTGAACCGTGTGTGAGGCAGACTGCTAGCGTGGACACAGAGTGAAGGTTAATATACGACCGTATATACTGGCTTTGTGCGGAGATGACATTGTCAGTAGATGCCACTGGCTGATGTCTGCAGCTGAGCATTAGAACGAAAGTGATATATTTCGCCATTTTCTCGAGGATCTACAGCTTGTCAGCGCGTCTGTGACCTCTTCACAACGCAATACCAATGAACCAAGTTCTGAAACATCAGCACCGTAGGGTATTTATGCTGCGATTCCCAACCACATGCCGCTAACGGTACGCATGCGGGACAAGTTGCGTGGAACCTGATGCTCGGGACTTCATCTTCCAATTTCCGCTTGTTTCGTTCTCTCATTGTTTGACGTCTTGCTAACTTGGCGCTCACAATTGTCGTTTGGTTTTTTTGCTTCATGTCTGGCTATTTTGATGTCATACACTTAATTTACTTCCTGTTCTATCTCACATATTCGGAAATGGAAAGCAACAAAACTTGGCCATTTAATATGCATTCTTAAAGTCCGCTTTAAAAACAACGCCTAAAGGTCTGGAGCGAGTGGCGGCTAGCGGATTTATTCAGAAACAAATGCAAATACAAAACATATTCAGTGCATGATTGCTTATATATACGCGCCACAAAGCAGAACGCCTATTTTATAGCCAATATTCTTTATAATCGAGCTTATAGAGGAAATGTTACTTTAGTAACATGTGCCTATCTTGCTATTGGTGTATTCAACTTGACCCTAGGCTTCAGCAGGAAGCTTTAAGGGGAGGTATGTCGACCAGCTTGTGTTGGAGGTTTGACATTTGAGAACAAAGCTACAGTTTAAAGTATTTTCCTATTGACCGCCATGTTAAAGTCAACTTGGCAAACGTTTTCTTTGTGCTTTTTGTTACATCTTCAGGTAGATTCGTAGACAGTACTTATTTAGAGAAAAAAAAGAAAAAAATCTGTCGAAATTATTTTGACCCCCCACCCGCTCTCAACCTTGGTTGTACCGGCGTGGATACAGCGCATCGCTCGCAACGTTCAGAATATAATTTGTTAGTTAGGTAAACAACAACTGGGGATTGATGACGTCAGGGCACGTGAGACGCCAGTGAGTAATGTTGCGATGTCGCACATTCTGTGTTGTTAGCTAGATATTTAAAGGGGAGGGGGAGCCGTTTTCAAGGTCGGATCCAGATATGGTGGATAAGAGGGGGGGGGGCGTTTTTTAAAATGTTCATGTAAATGGTATCAATGTTGGCCCTAAGAATGGGGGCCGGGGCCGGGTCGGCCCCCCTGGATCCGCTCTTGTTGCTACATGTAAGCAGAAAATGTATCCAAACCTTGCTACATATTACTCATTTTTATTCCACTAGGTGAAAGGCATTAACGGACAACGGACTAGAAGAATGGGGACCGACGTTGGACGGGTACGAAGTGTCCCCGGCCTACAACGAGGACGAGGCGACGGCGGTGGTGCAGCCCATGGCCGCCATGGACAGCAAGCCTGTCATCGTAATCACGCTGGCCGTGTTCTTCTCCCTGCTAGGCACGGCGCTGCTGCTTCTGCTCGTGTTCTTCTTCATGAGGAGGTGCGTGCAGGGGACATAAGGACCATCCGAGGAGAAACGATAAGTGGGGATGTCAGGGGGTTGGGGTGGGGGGGGGGGCAAAAGGGAGCGCACACATGGAGCATCATTCCCCTTCAATGGTGCTCACACTAGGCATCCTTCCATGAGACACAATTGGCCTACCATGGGGCATCCTTCCATTTCTATGGGGCATCCTTCCATTTCTATGGGACATCCTTTCCCTTCTATGGGGCATCCTTCCACTTCCATGGGGCATCCTTCCATTTCTATGGGGCATCCTTCCATTTCTATGGGACATCCTTTCCCTTCTATGGGGCATCCTTCCACTTCCATGGGGCATCCTTCCACTTCCATTGGGCATTCTTCTACCATTGGGAATCCTTACGCTTCCATAAGGCTTCCTCCCCCTTCCATAGGACATCCTTCTTCTACCATGGGGCATCATTCTCTTCCATGGGGAATCCTCCCCCTTCCATAGGGCATTCTTCCCCTTCTATGGGGCATCATTCCCAGTAGTGAGTAATCATTCCCATTCCATAGGTAATCCTTCCCCTTCTATGGGGAATTCTTCCCCTTCTATAGGTAATCCTTCCCCTTATATGGGGAATCCTTCCCCTTCTATGGGGAATCCTTCCCCTTCCATGGGACATTCTTCTCCTACCATGGGGCATCCTTACCCTTACATCTGGCATCCTTCCCCTTCTATAGGACATCTTCCCCCTTTCGTATGGCATCCTTCTCCTACAATAGGGCATCCTTACCCTTCCATGGGATATCCTTACCCTTCCTTTAGGGCATCCTTACCCGTCCATGGAGCATCTTCCCCTTTCCTTGGGGTATCGTTCCCCTTCCATAGGGCATTCTTCCCCTTCTATGGGGCATCCTTCCCATTCCACGGGTAATCACTCCCCCTTCTATGGGGAATCCTTTCCCTTCCATGGAACATTCTTCTATATAGCATCATGCCCCTTCCATGGGGCATTCTTCCATATAGCATCCGTCCCCTTCTATGGACATCATTCGCCTTCCATTGAGCATTCTTCCATATTGCATCATTCCTCTTTCATGGGGCATCCTTCCATATAGCGTCGTTCCCCTTCCATGGGGCATCCTTCCACTTCCTTGGGGCATCCTTCCCCTTCCATGGGGCATCCTTACCCTACCATGGGTCATCCTGCCCCTTCCATATAGCACCCGTTCCCTTCTATGGGGCATTTTTCGCCTTCCATGGAACAATATTCCATATAGCATCCTTCCCCTTCCATGGAGCATACTTCTATATAGGATCCTTCCCCCATGGGGCATCCTTCCATATAGCATCCCTCCCCTTCCATGGGGCATCCTGCCCCTTCCAATAAGGTTTCCTTTCCCACGGAGGGCTTCCTTCCATTGAGAATCCCGGTTCAACTGTTTTGTCTCGCGATGTGTCCTATCAGCTTTACGCTGCATTGCATTGCAATCTATATTGCGCCACTGCCCCTAATCCTATCAAATTCATCAAACCTGTATGATATCATATTTAATTATCGTTGACTTAGAGTGTAAAAATTACTTGTCTTTCCGCAGTCCACAACAGGTGTCGTCCAGCAAGCTACAGCTATGGACATCAGAAAGCGCGCTACATGCAGGAGACCATTTCAGGTAACTTTCCCAAAGGCGATATAGCTGGTTAGACATCTGTGCAATGCATTACTATTTAACTGCAAATCTGGTCTCCTATATTCAAAGGTATGACTTCACATGTCGCGCGTTATTGTTTAATTCAAACTTCTCAAAGCTTCTTATTATGAAATCTGCTCACACAGCATTATTTCAGCCATAAAAACAATAGCTCCAATGGAAGTGATGTAGTTAGATGATGTTGATGACATAACGACAAATATATAAGGTATATCGTGTTAAATACACCCGTGCGTGTATATTGCCTGGAAAAGTGTGGCTGTTCATTGTATTACATCATATCACAAGACTTTGAATGAACGAACATTGCTGAATCTTGACATAATCACAAGGAACGTAAGGCAAACATTTATGAAAGATTTAACCCTCCGACGATCATACTTGGGCACTCGTCGCTAGTCGTTGTCGGTGATGAGTTGATTATTCAAACCCACCCATTATTATATATACTCAAATACAATATATGTAGACTTGTTACTGGGTTCATATTGAGGAACCTTTCTACCTCAGTGTGAAAGCAGGCAGAGCTGCAAGTCTCTAGGCCGTGGGTTCCAGCCACGGTGCCTGCATCTGCGGCATGTTTCGTCCAATCCCATTTCATAGTTCTCGGAGGTTCTTGGTCCCGTTCACATGCTTTCGTGTGCACATAAGAGCAATAAACCAGCCAACATTCAATTTAATTTACTGACAGATATCGTTTCCTAATTACATGAAATATTCGTACTGTAGTGGAGAAGAAAGAGACGGAAACGGACCATTGAGGCAGCCGAGCGAATCCAGCCAAGCCGAACAGGAGCAGTTTGGTATGACAGCACTTGAGGGTGACGAAATGGCTGAGACAGAGAAGCAAGTGTTCAGCCCGAGAAGCGAGTCCCGCCTGAGCCCGAGGCCGCCCCGCGCTGAATCAGCTTCCGGGATGAAACCTTCGGCGATGGACGAAGTATTGGACCCCAGAGGGGCCACGCCCATCGGAAATGACCAATAAAGTCTGCAGACACTCTAAAATGCAGTAACCTGCAGCCCGTCTAAAGTGCTCACCAAAGAAATATATATGTTTGATATACAGTCGAACCTCTCTAAACCGTCCTGAGTCCTGAGTACGCCGAAATCCCACCCATATTGAATTTCGTTAAACCGTAGTTTGCAGGCCCCGGAAAGCCGACCGCTTGGGTATTCCAGAACTGCCGTGATATGTTCATGCGGTGTGCATTTGCAGGCCACGGAAGGCCGGCCGCCGGAGTACCCTAGAACCGCCAGCTAGGACTGGCGCTTTAAAGGATATTACACGTTTACAAAATTACATGTAGATTTCTGTCTCAATGCGTGCGGTATATAAAGGTCTACTGTATATTCTTCTTGAATCCGTAACAAAGTTCGGCAGAACTGATTAAAGTTGATCACGGTGTTCGACGATATTTCAATCACTTGATGTTCATTGAAGCACTTGTAAACTGCAAGAATATTTAAACGTGACACTGATTTCGTTGTTTACAATCGTTTGGCGACCGCCGCCAATTTACCTGTAACCAATATATTATATATATATATCTCGTGTTTGATTACTTTCCAAAAATATACGGATCTATGAGTAAATTGATAATGTAAGGCAAGGCACGTGACTCAGACGCATGGGGGGATTGGAGCCATGATGATTAGCTGTACATAACTGCCTTATGTGACTCCCTTCACGGTTAAAAGAAAGGAACCAAGGTAATATAATAAGTGCACTAAATGAAGGAGTCGACATCGTGACACTTCATCGAATACAGCATGAATAAATGTTTGCAGTCAACTACTATTGACATTATTTGAACAATTTTGTTGAAGCCGATGTAGCTTTCGGGTTAACGAATATATCCCATACCCAAACACAATTCCACCCCTATGTGTGTAAGCCACAAAGTAGAATTATGCGCGTTACATCGCAAATAATTCATGGGCAAGCAAAATGTATGTCTTGTTCTTGGATATCGTCTTCAGTGACGCAAAGTCTGAGACATTGTAATTGAAATTGAAAATTGAAATAAGATATGGGATGTTTCAAACTATTTATGTGCAGTTGCCTAGAAAGGAACTGTAACTTTGGACGGTCTGGTTGATATTAGAGGTATTCGAGAGCAGGATCAGAGCTTAAATCAAATAAAGATATACCAGTACTTTTTCCTGTTGTTTACATACGGATATGCACAATCTGTATACGGCTACACTCCTTTAAATGCATAGGGAATTGGTGACAATGTCCGTAATCTTGTGTATGACATAGCATTTCCAACATGATATTGCGAAGTAAAGGGAGTATTTAATTAATATATTTATTTAATACGGAACATATAACTTGCCTATATGTTTCGTTTTAGCTTTGTTATTTAATGGGTATGCATACAGTAACGTTGCCTTCGCAACCATTCGAATGCAGATATATGTAATGTATGTCAATGGAAATACATAACTGTGATATGTAACTAACGTTCTCGGTTTTAAGGCGTATTTTAACAACATTACAGGCTAAATTCAGCTTTATTCTGGAAGCAGCCTTTTAAAGCTGTTATTTATGGCTAAATATATTGAGTAGAACAATCATACATTATAAACCATATGTTGTTATGATCGGGATATAGTTACATTATTCGTTATTTTATTATTTTATGTTTCTATGGTTAACATTATCTCTCTTACGGTCAACGAAACAAGCTTTCACAAAATAAAAGGAGCTATGCTGTGATAATGATAATGCGTGATAATTAGGTTTGTTATTTTACTCCGTATATTCGGCTACGTGTGTTATTCTTATGTCACTATGAAAATAAACTACTTTAATTAGTGTGATTTTACATTATAATATCTTAGAATATCTTATAATAACATTAGATTTGCACGCAGGTTTGCTATCTGTTAGCAATGCACTTATTTTTCTCACAAGACATTAGATAATATTTAATATAGGAAACCAGGTTCTAAATAATGTTTATACATAGAGTCATATAGTATATCGCATTAACGTGCATATTACTTCTCGTTTAGCTCTGATTCTTTCACTCGATTGATCAAACTGGTTTCAACCGCGGTTGACTTATGATATGCAGAAGCACATTTAATCTTATAAAGGTAAAGTTAAATGTTTTTATTACAATATGTACAATAATTAAACACACAGGCACATAACATATATACCTGTCACGAGAGGTCAAAGACGTCCGAACAACACCTCTCATGTTACACCGCGGTCGGTATCTGCCGTGGAAGAAAGCAAAACGTGGCGGTGAAGCCATCATATAGCGACGCACGAGGTTGCGCTGCTCACGGCACCGAGCAAACGATGAATAGATAACTCCTGCCCCTGATTATAGGTACCGAGACCGGATTCGAACCCAGGACCAATTGATCCGCGGTCTACTGCAACACATAACCAGGCACATACCGGATGACCCACTAACCGACTCTGCCATTTGACCTGAGACCCCATTCGTGTTGAGCGAGGGCCGTACAGTCGCTACCTGCCTACTTTCCGGTTATTTGCCTTCACTCGCTTCGCACTCAAACTCGGATAAAGCTGTCCTTGGATGCACAACTTACCACTGAATGTAATGCCTACATAAGAATAATAACCATGCATCAGATAGGTCTATGTAATGTATGAGTGGTTAGATAGTTGATAAACCAGAATGTGGCTGTTTCATTAGTGACTGCCAGTGTCAGGCGAGCTGGCTTGTCATGTGGGGGTTTCCCTCTCTTATGACGTAATACTCATCATGACATGCATGTCTGCGCGCGGTATCTATGGTCACGCAGGACGCTCATTATGTGGACTGATCGAAAGGACCTCATGCATAATGGAGAAATCAAAGTTGTATCGTTAATGACTATATTAGGATTCATAGAAATGCTTGGACCAAAGCAAAGAAAACATATTTTCGCATCCACTCGATTCTACACCCACAAACCGCAGGGCAACAACACTGAGCGCATTTCTTGGGCCAGGTTTTGTATCCCGCCCGAGACCCGCAACACGTGACAGGGAACTTCCGAGTGTGCCGATAGAGATATACCTATTCCAATAGAATCCACACACCCTTCACATCCGGTGCACGTGGGGGCACTGGAACCAACCTACTCTCATCACCTTTCAACCAGCCGCCATCTTCTCCCTAGTGTCCCGGGCTCTTTTGAACGGGGCACATCGGTATACCAAATGGATGCCCGCGCAACCAGGAATAGAACCGGCGAGAACTGTGCAGCCCTATACCGTTTTTATCACACTGGTCGCCACGCTCGCTCCCGGTCCGGGTCGTTCTTCCATATAAGGGTGAACCATTGTTTCAGCATAGCTCACGTATTACTCACGCCTTACGTTTACTACAATACTGCAACTACAGAAATGGTCACCATGCGGGGTGGGCGATAAACATCCAGCCAGCAACCGGATTGTTTAAACTAGAACTATAAAATCTTACCTTCATTTTATCGAAAGTGCTAAGCTTGAATAATTTTGAGCTGGAATGTCTTACCCGGTGATAATGGAGTCGTTAACTAATGAAACTAAATAGTTCGAAAGAGCGCGGAGGTTTAATCAGAATTGTGTTTAACTTGTCCGTCACTGACGATAACACTATGTGGAAATGACAATATTATGCCTGCTTGTGAATAAAAAAAGACTTATATTGCTACCGTATCGACATTTAACCAATTCTAGGAAACCCCATCTGCGGTTCTTGATGAGTGAAGCGCTGCCATCTAGTGGAACCTATTTGGCCCAAACCCTCCCCCCATCCCCACCCTGCATATGACCGCATGTTTTGCACAACGGGAAGCAAAGCAATAAACTGCATCGATTGTCATTTCCTGTGGGTATATGAAGATGATGGAGAGACTGGAAGATAGCTAGCTATTCTAACCTATTTCCGTCCGTAAGCTGAAATTACCAATAGTTGTAAAACGCGCGCAAAAGAAAAAGTAGATTTAAAAGACCGGATTTAGCGGCGAACGTTGCGTAGTTGCATGGGTTTTCTGTCGTAGCCACTGACGGTCACTCGACTCGCTCCAACTATTCTGGATGTTGTTATCACACAATCGCGAGAACCAACAGTTCGGTAAAGAGTAAACACTACATATAGGCGGATGAAGGGATTATTTAAAAACTAAGATAACGTGGTATTTTTGTGAGAGGAGGTAACCAGTAGGTGTTCGTTGTGTTGAATTCATATTATCTGGCATAGCGTCTTAAGCTGCGACGTTTTGTAACGGAGAGAACATTATGATTGCCCGGTTCATGCGTACAGCGCACCAAAGGGGAACCTACAGTTATGTCACCAGGGGCGGATCCAGGAATTAAA
The DNA here is from genome assembly GCA_964019135.1 of Arenicola marina. Classification (NCBI taxonomy): domain Eukaryota; kingdom Metazoa; phylum Annelida; class Polychaeta; family Arenicolidae; genus Arenicola; species Arenicola marina. The sequence goes on from OZ025249.1 coordinate 40,277,177, forward strand.
AAACGGAGGGTCTATTGAAGTTTGCGATTGGGGTGGGGGGCTGGCTGGGCTGAACAAAATTGTGACCGGGGAGTCCACCTAGATTTTTCACGACCAGGGGGGGGGGGGGGGGATACACTGAAAACTTATCAAACACGAGGGCGTGAAGTAACATAGTAACCATTAATTAGGACATATACCGCCAGACACGGCCTGGTTATTAATCAGTTAGCGTGCTAACGCTACACATAACATAGCTCAGGATTGGGCCCACATCCCGTGCTACGGAATTGCACAGGACTATGATTATCTCTTGCTTTCTACTCTGTCCTTCGAGCACCCTCTATATCTCTCCCTCGTTTCATTGTTTCACTCGCTGTCAACAGGTCTCGCTTAAAGGTTACTCTTGCCTCTGCCCACCTACCTGCATCCGGCCTGTAATTCAAAGAGTTATTATGACCTTGAATGCAGTTCTGTTGGTTACTCCCGATTGTCCCGTTGCGACAAGGATGTATGTAAAACCCCTCCAGCCTGAGTGGGCGGCGTGCCGGGCGTCGCCTGTCACGCCGTGTCACCATTACACTGAGTGTAACAAATAGCGATGATATGGTCATCGTCCATTGTACCTCAACGAGACGCATCAATCCCATTATCATGCTAATTAAGCGTGCGGTGGCGCGCCTCTTGCAGCGGGACGGGCGGGGCTCGCTCCACCGGGAAGACCCAAATTGCTAGTTTATAACAGAGGCTATAGGAAACATACGCTCTTAAGGCTGGTGGTTGGTTGGTTATTCAGGACGCTTTAACCACTTTTGGTCATATCGCGTCAATGGGAGAAGGAAGGGAGTGTGTAGCCATGTCCCCGGGGGTAACCCCCTACTCTTTACGAAGAAAGACATGGGATCTTTATCCTGCGACCACATAGACATGGCCACAGCAGGGCTCGAACCACCGACCCACGTGCCGTTAGGCTCTCAGGTGGCCAGAGCACTCAATGCGAGCTCTTAAGGCTGGTGACAGGGGAGCTTTCGGACACCGCATCATTTGCAACGGCGCGTAGGTCGTTCTCAACTTCTTTATATAAAGGCAACTTAGGGATTCCCGGAAGGACGAGCAAGTGGACCAATGGTATCCCCACATTGGATGATCCAATTAATGCAGTTAAGAAATAACATATATTTTAGCTTTCGAGTTTCTATATTGGATAAGGATAGCCATTTAGCTGGAAAAGTGTGTGTGACCGTAAATAGCAACATTAACTTCAGTACAGTAATTGTACTTTCGCACCAACCCAGCAAAAACGTATCTTCGCTCACATTATCGTCCTGTTATTAACCCGACTTTACCCGCACCCGTATTTACCCCTGGACTGATCACATACATCAGTGCCTGTGACTGGATCAGAGCGACAATGCGCGGTCTGGTGGTGATGGTTCAACTACACGCATAGTTCTACTATAAACACGCTTAGTATGCATGAGATGGAACTAAGAGGGTGATTATTACGTCTGACGTGGGGAGAAGAGTGTTGAGGACGCGTCCTGTCATAATTAGTCTTTCTACAAGAATGTATCTTCGCATTACATGCCTACAAATGCTAAATGCAAATTATAAAATTTGTCAGAAATACGTTCGCATAAATCAGCGTATTTAGTATAGCGATATGACAATTCTATACATATATTTCAGGCTGTAACTTCGGTTCGGGTTGTCCCTTTGAGTGTCACTGTGCTGGAGGGAATCCGTGTGACCAACTAACGGTTTATTGTGGAGAATTTGCTGATACAGTACCACATGGGTGTGTGGCCGATGTGCAATGTGGACAGCCTCTGGTCGGCAGATATGTCGTCCAAGTAAAGTATGACACGAGTGGAAACGGCGAGCCAATGGGTTCCATCGTGGTGGCCGAGTTTACAGTGTGAGGACATCCATATGTAGGTTGGGTGGCAGTTTAGGACACGACGTGTATTGGGACACCCAGTGTTTCAGCTTTTTATAGTGGGGGTACCCCTTCTGAATCGCACATCCCCAAGATGTAAGAGAGTAATATCGAATCTCCAAAATGAGGACTGCTCAAGACCGGGCGCGAAAAAAACGCCTTAATGGTGATATCGCGAGTATCGAGGATTATCGAGTGCTATAACGAATCGCGGTAAATAGGTAAAGGGTCTTCGCTTTGACCAGGAATTGTACGGATAACGATCTCTAAATATTGCCAACAGCCAATCGCGAATATCCAAGAATTTTGGGTGCCAATCGCGGAGATCGACAAAGGCATTCCCTCCCTTCTTTATAGCACGTGAATCTCCGTGTGACGCATGCAGATGAGATATTGGTTTTTCCGTCTGGCCTGACGTGCCTGCTCGGCATTAACATATCAGTTCACCTTCATCCTCTAACTCGTGGTGACATAACCAAAATGTGTAACAGCTGTGAGTTATCTTACTGCAGATTGCATCACATGCGTCACGGAATGTACAGCTGTTTACGGCTGTGTGGCTGACTGTCGACAACCATACAACCAACTGGACAGAACCAGACGACATTTGTAACGAAGGTGGGCAACAAACAATAAAGTGGATTGCAGACACTCATTTAGATTATGAGAGTATATGCACGTATCTGCATCAATATATACATACATGCAATACATGTCACGGCATATTAGCTATGTAGGGTGAACTGACCGCCCGTGTACCACCCCCCTACATGTCAGCCACCCCATGGACCGCCCCGTGTACCGCCACCAGCCATATAACCAACCCACTGATCCCCCCATGTACCCCCCCACTACAGCCACCCCATTGACCGCCCTGTGTACCGCCCCCCCCCTATACAACCAAACCACTGACCCCCTCCTGTAACCCCCCCCCACCTGCAGCCAACCCATTGACCGCCCCGTGTACCGCCACCCCCCCCCCCATACAACCAACCCACTGACCCCCTTCTGTAACCCCCCTGCAGCCACCCCATTGACCGTCCCGTGTAACACCCCACCCCCCTACAGCCACCCCATTGACCGCCCCGTGTACCACCACCAGCCATACAACCAACCCACTGACTCCCTAGTGCACCCCGCCCCCCTACAGCCACCACATTGACCGCCTTGTGTAACCCCCCCCCCCACACCCTACAGCCACCCCATTGACCCCCCCCCCCCCGCCCGTGAGTTGTCGCAGACATCTCCCTATGTGGATTCAGATGGCGTATACGCCTCCCCGGGTACAGATACCGCATATGGACACAATGAACCAACGCGCAACATGGCAGACCCGCCAGTTGATAATCCATATGTGTACACCGGCCGAGTTAATATGGATGTCCCGGAGTATACCGCGCTGGGCCATGTCGAGAACTCATACCAAAACATGTCAAGTAGGGTGAAGAACTTGATATGCTTGACTGAACACAATCTGTATAACGGTGATGCATGAGATGGGTTAGACCAAACCTATAGGGGTCGAGAAGGAGAGGTCCAGTGTCCAATGTCGATTTTTCATGGCAAAAATCGTGTCGTTTTTTTCTCCAAAATCTGTGTCGAGTGTCGCCATTTACCCCTTCCCGCACCCTTCTTGAGCTATACGAGTATTCTAGCGTCTTATAAACACATTATTTACACATGTTTTACCCGAAGGATTCTGGAATTTTTCCAGTTAGAGAAAACCTCAGCAATGTAATAAAATGCAATCTTCAGATTCGATCCACGTCGTTGCGCTGCAAGGGCACAGTGTACTTAGTCACTGTACAAAGAGACTTTCCTCTCAACCTCTACCAAATCGATTTGTTTATTAAATCTTAGGCGTAAGCAATGCGTCAGCTCAAATGTACCAAGTTTAATGGAACCTTTATGCACAAACATACAGATAGAACTGTATATTAAGTATATAATAACAGAAGGGCGGCGATCCGCATTGCACGGATACCACTGCCACCGGCTAGACTATGCACCGACCAGAATTTTCAAGTAGGCTGCTAGCGAACCATTTTATGTGTTAGTAAAGATGAAAATAACAGGTTTATGCCGCACCACACAGTTTTCTGGGCCAGAATCTAGGTCAACCACCCGAGTTTGGGCCCATATTTTACAAAGAAGGGCAGTTTGGGCGACCATGTGGCCATGCGCGGATATTTTTGGCAACGGCGGCCGACATATGGGGCGACAGTTGTTTGCAGTAAAAGAAGGGCGTTTCACCTAAACTGCACTAATCTTTATAGCGGCATGCCCTCTTAGGAAGCGAAACGGAACAAAGTAAGTCGATCCTAATGTGGGTTTACGTCTTGGCATTATTATTGACTCAACGAAGAATCAGTTGAGTCAAACATAACACTAATGACGAAAGAAAAGTCATATTTAATATCTATGGCTGACCTAACCGGACAGTCCCTGTGTGTCAGCCTTGTAAAGTTACTGCGAGGTAAAAATTGGTTACACAGAATTTAACTACCTTAATTTAACAGGCCATCCTGTTCAGTCAGATAAATATTTACTCGCAGAAAATAGTTATATAATGTTTTTGAACCAACGCCTGTTACGTCAGACAGTACACTACGATATATAACGGCTGTACATATGCATCGGTTTAGTTACAATAATAGGAAGAGTTTAAAGTTACCGCGTATAATGTTTTGCCATCGAGATTTATAGTGATCCGTAAACCTTAACCTTAACAGGAGATTTTCCATAACAAACTGGTCTGCTTTAAATCCGACCATTCGATATCTTACACTCTTATGTACATATGTCTAATGCTAAGTGGAGTAACATGAAACTCACTTGCGCCCTATGTTCTAACGGCGAACTAATCAACTGCTTGATACAATGTGGTTAAGCCAGTTGTCCTTCCCGCTGTGCACAAGTGCACATTTCTTGCGCGCAACTAAATTCAAGTGTCTGTTAAGTTGTCAACAGAAGTTGTCAAGTCTGTCAAGTTATTATTCGTGGTAGGTTTCGTCGTTTCGCTCGTATTTCTCTCTGTGTCATGACCAGCGAGCCATTGACCTTTGCAGCCCTAGAGGTATGTTATCGTTGATCAGCCCAAGTATATCAGATGCACACATGAATATCCAATATATAATATGTGACAAGGAATCACCAGTGCGCCATTATGTTTGCGAACGTTCACTGGAAAAGTATGTATATTAACAGTGCCAGATACACGGCGGTCTTTTAGCAGCCAAATAAGCATTGGATAACTGTGTAACCTTTAGAACATCGGTAAGTGGCTGAACTGTAACGTTCATTATTATTCCTTCATCATTCATCATCAATTATTTCCGGTTTAAAGCGAGCGAAGTGAGCTTCTATAGCAACACATACACGTAAACACATTTTTTTTGTTGAAACCGGATAACTTAAAAGAAAAAAAACAATAGCTAAGGAAAAGGCAACGAACAAAAATCAACCGAATAGGAGGAACCATTTTTTATCAGAAATCTCTTTGCAAAGAACAAATTATTGAAGCAAAAAAAAGCTGCAGAGAAAGGTTATTAATTTAAGAAAAAAATGCATTTGAATCCATTTTATGGTCTTCACCTTGAAATTTATATACACTGAAAAAAGCATGTATTGAAAAGACAATCGAAAAAGAAAACCTGGTTCACAAAAACTTTATAAAAGTGGTTGAGAAAAATTAGTAAATCTGTGGACTTCACCGTGCCATTCACATACAGTTTACCATGGAAACAATATCCATTAGCATGTACTGAAATGGTCATTGGTTGTTATTGAGTAAGGCTATAACTTCCTAGCCCATTCGTTTCTAGCTAACATGACATTCAACATTTCAAGGCTAAGGTTACTATATCATATAATTTACCTTGTTCAGTTCAACAAAGTCAATTTATGCGCAAACACCAGTTGTATTTCAAGCAATGTAGATAGGAACCAGCCAATATTCTCTACATCTATTATTAGTTACTGTTTTTTAATGACGATGAAAAAGCTCCCCAATTTTGGAACCACCATAGTCACCAGCATAAGCTTTACTCGCTTGATATAAGAGATTCACTGACCTTGTGTGCCATTGTATTAACTACAATGAGTCTTACTTTGCTCAAGGTTTAACTGGTTGATATTTTTATGCATTGTTCAGGGGACTAGTCTGTACGTTTATCTATGATAGTTTGCCAAAGGATATAAATGACTTAATTACTTGATGAAAGGCGCCAATTAAATAATTATTACATAACGTGCAATCTATATGCATACAAATTGGGAAAAAAGTAACCATTTGATAAACTCCTAAATCTCAATTGTAATATTTCTCATTTTGTCTACCTGGAAAAAATGTTATATGTTTATTCTCTACGAACACAAGTATTTGTTTTTCATCTATTCTCAATTACTTTTCAAAATAAATAATAATTTAATACCTAATTGCCATTATATGAATTAAATACATTTGTAAACCTAATTGTGACTATTTTGTCTAAATTAGACCAGTAGGGTCAGCATTTTCTGCCTTATATAATAATCCTTTTTACTATTATAATTGCCATTCTTAAATTTGTTCATACATCATGCAGGAAAATGCACCCCTCATAATATTCTATTGAAAATGTACTGATGGTACTCATGGTTTGATCTATTAACATGTGGTTATTAACGTGGTTATCATATATCTACCGTTAAGTATCTTATGTTTAAGAAGCAAACATGCAACACAATGTTATATACAAATGTTATCAACACACTTTCCTTGTGAGATATTCCAATCTGGTAAAAGAAGCGATTTTAACAACACAAACCCTTGAAACAATATATATTATGATCAATAACTGCTTTCACTATCTGCCTTCAAATAATAACAATATTTGATTTTTGACAATGGTCGTTATGACCGCAATTACAAGGTTGACCCACTATATATTTGATAAGAATCCAAATGCACTATTCAGGTACATTGAAAACCCTATTAACATTTCTTGGGGAACAATGCTTCGTGTCAAGTTTTATCTTGGATTTCTAGACTTCGCTCGCCATTTAGGTGACACCTATACATATTAATTCATAGGTCATCCATGTTTCATTGCACCACCGAATATTCGATAATAAGCATTATCTAATCATGCAGTCAACCCCACAAATCGTGGTATTATCGCCACACACGTTTACTACGGACCTTGCCAACGGTTAGTGAAATGCGAATAATGGATGATGAAAACTGAATCACTGCCTGCGTAGTTAGTATTCTGGACAACCCTTGTGTGAACCGTACACACAACCCAAAGTGTCATTGATATTCCTGAAGTCTGATAATAACAAATGACCTGCCTTATCTTTCTCTACTCCATGTGCTTTATACGGTGCACTGTTTGCTAAGACTATTGCCACCTCCCTTGCGATCAAACGGAGTTTAAAAAAACAAAAAGACACTCGCTCGCATATTCTGTACTCAATGTCACTTGAGAGTGTCTAGGTACTTATCATGCACGCAATACACGCACAATCTGTTTTTCAACAAGCCATATTCTAACGCACGTACGCTTCTGTGCAGACCCAATTTCTCTCAAATTTAAACTCGATTACAGTAATAGTTTGCTCAGTTTGACAATGGCATAAAAACACGTTGTGTTTTTACATTTATATATATACCAGTATACTTATATACATTCCCAAGTGTAGAAAATAATACTAAAGCGAAACGTAGAGAATGTATATACCACAATTATAAAGAAACGAGGCCCTAATACTTAATATAACGCATACAATTAAGCGCACAGGGAAAAAAACAGCCAGACAAGGCGGTGCATACCTTGGCTTGTCGCGTGTGACAGCACATACACCTACAGTGCTTCCGCTATTGCTCACACATCACCCTGGTAGTATCCGCACAGACACGGCAGCCAGGTAAGGCCGTGCATACCTTGGCTTGTCGCCTGTGACAGCACATACACCTACAGTGCTTCCGCTATTGCTCACACATCACCCTGGTAGTATCCGCACAGACACGGCAGCCAGGTAAGGCCGTGCATACCTTGGCTTGTCGCCTGTGACAGCACATACACCTACAGTGCTTCTGCTATTGCTCGGGATCATGGCACAATACACAGAGTGACGTAACACAACGAATGCTGAAGTTTATGTGTATGAAATCGTTCAGAAGAAGTGCATCCTGCTGTTACCAACTGTGGCTGTAAGATGCAACGAGAATTAGTGGCGGTATAGACCGAAATCTTATGGTCAGTTTTTTTACCCCAGGTGAAAGTGGTGGTGGCGGTGGCCGGTTTGTAGGGGGTGATTTATTATTTGTACGGGGTGTAGCTGTCTGGGGCCGGGGCGTTGAGGGGAGAATGCCCCTTCAAGCTTGATGGGTGTTACTCTTACCTAGGGTCGAACATCAGATAATGTATTCCCATGGTTAGAGATTGAACGTGTACGTACTATTATGGGGGAGAGGGGGGGGGGGGGGGGGAGAAGAGATATTTCCTAGGGTTTTCATTTCATCGTAAACTTGGAAGGAGGCAACTCATTCTTCGTGAACTCAGAATGGGGTATTAGCTGACCGTCATGATCAAGTATTTTCATTAATCGTGAGCTGGGAATTTTAATATTAAATAACCGTGCATCGGTAAATGGCTAATTTATATCATGTATCCGCCCTTCCTATGTATACTGAGAATCCTTTTTAATTCATCGTGACCTGGGAATAAAGAAATTTATTCTTCGTGATCTGGGAACCCCCTTGCCCCACCCCCCTCCACTCTTCCCCCCTATTATCATGAAAATGCGCGATTGTGGTCTAGTCGGGTACGTATTACATTGCTTGATATAATGCTATTGTGGTACGATACATGTAATGACCCAATACCATGCGTGACCTCGCAAATATCTACAAGTTGGTTGTTATTAAGGCTTTAATTTTTGTAACTTTAACTAAGTTAACAGAGGGTGGCGCGGATGGAGAGGGGTACAGGTGGTGGAGCGGTGGAACCGGTGGGGCGAATGAACGGCATGGAAGTCTAAGCGGGTGGGGCAGATGGACAGACGATGCAGCAGGTGAGGTGGACTAGACAGCGGGTGGAGAGGGTGGGGTGAATGGAAAGGACAGAGGGTGGAGCGGGTACGTGGTGCCAATGGGGCGGATGGACGGCACATACGCATAGATGCAGTAGATGGAGTGCATATAGTGGAGTGGGTGGAGTCGGTGGGGCGGATGGATTGGACTGAGGGTGGAACGGGTGGTTGGTTGGTATTTGTCGATTATTTGTGGAATCGTTCACACACGTCGCCATTAAGATAAATTTCATCGTTCTCATTATTATAAAGTTTTTATTGTTATTATTTTACAAACCCAATTGCGTTTTCCTAATGACTACATTGCCGCGGTTTACTGGTTGTGTTATGACAACAAATGTCATGTAATTCTTGTATTGTAGCGATTGTATATATATATTGAAGGCGAACAGATTTTTTATTTAGATACCTTATCTTAATTTAATCTAACGCTAGACTGGAATTTACATGGTTATTATTTATTATATCACAATACACGCTCATGCTAGAACCTAACTCCCTTGATATATTTTATCAGTATGCCACTAATTGTTGCTTGATCATAGTGCTTATTAAAAAAATGTGTGACATCACGCCTATGTCTTAAGCGTTCAGTATCTAGAAGAATGCATCGGAAAACAGACCTAGCCGTGTTTTACTAACGCAAGTCTGCGTTGCAAAACAGTGGATTATTGTAATAATGAAGGGAAAAACTGGGCATTATCTTGATAATGAACATAATGTTCTTAATATTGACGACTCCGCTAAGTGTCACGGTGCAATCAGTCCAGCCGAGCTGAGCTGATGCGAGCTAGCAGATGTTAACAGAGTTTGCCAGTTTCAAAACAAACAATGGTATGTATAAGTAAAGGGGGCTGTCGGGGGGGGGGGGGGGTGGATTTTTTAAGCAATTGGGATTTGAATGAAATATTTTCATGGTTTCAAATCGGGGCCGTGTCACTTATTTCCATTAGGTTTCTCATATTAATTGAGACCCGGGCCTTGATATCAGGGCCCGGGTCGGCGTCGGTCTTCTGGAACAACTGTAGCCACGGCACATACACAATTCACATGCATCTTTGAAGTGTCCTCTCTCGATAACTGCCAAATCTGATACAAGCATTCGGAGACGTAATGCGCATCGGGTTACGGATAAGTGCAATCGCCAAAAACGTAATGCAATAACTCCCTGTCGTCATTTTTATGATACCTTATGTATGGTATTAACATATTTACCGGTGCGCTACAGCCTTGGAGGGCGCCGCCGTCTGGTCCGACAGATGCAGTAGATGTAGCTGCATATAGTGGGTGGGGCGGATGGATGGACTGAGGGTGGAAGGGGTGGTTGGTTGGTATTTTAGTTGTATCTTCAGGACGCTTCAACCACTTTTGGTCATATCGCGTCAATGGGAGAAGGAAGGGAGAGTGGAGCCGAGGGTAACCCCATACCCTTTGTGAAGAAGGACACAGGATCTTTATCCTGCGAACAGACAGACATGGCCGTAGCGGGGCGCGAACCACCGATCCACGCGGCCGTTAGTCTCCCAGGCGGCCAGAATACACAAGACGAGCGCTCTAACCCACTGAGCTATCGAGGCGGCCCCGGTCGAACGGATGAGACAGAGGGGCAGGATGGACTGTTTAGCAGGTGGGGCGGGGAGTCAGGAGATGGTAGGGCACGTGCTGTGACGTGCTTTGGCGTGACGTGACACCTGTAGCCGTGAACACGGTTATGTCAAAGGTAGGGCTCCTGAAAATGACAGGGTGGGGGAGGGGGGTGGGGGAGGCCATGTGGTCCATGTCGCATGTCGATTTCTAGAAGAGGTCGATGTCACGTGTCGCTAATAATATGTGTAGAGGCTTGTCGCTACTGTCGACAAATGGTGCCATGCGGTGCCAGACTGAAGTGCATGACATAAGTAATACTGGGCAAAGATCGCTTCCTCGTCTCCTCCATATCTAGATGCGTCTTTTGAAGCTGCTTAAACTTGGAACGCCACACGCGATTGGCTGATGATCAGTCTTTTACGACAATGTTGGGCGGTTTGCACCGATAAATTGGCAGGGGCGAGAGGTGGTGGTGGAGAACCTTACGTCGTGTCGATAAGAGACGGTGTAGTCGGAGTTATATTTTCGCCCATGTCGCTTGGCGCTATGTCGTTATGCCGCATGTCGATTTTAAGGCAGGTCCAATGTCGCGTTGTCGATTTAAAACATCGCCGTGCTGACAAAGTCCCTCTTCGGCCCGAGAGGCGCACTTGACGCAATGCTTAAGGGTGTATGCGCCATGTCTCAAGACTAACTGCAAACTGGAAGGGATGTTATGCGGCTCCAGACTCCAAAACAGAACTACTTATGATCCATCCTGTCTTAACATCAAACAGCTAATCTCTAATCCTCCATCACCAGACTTCAACCTCAATAATTCAGCGTCTAATTCCCAACCCTCACACTGGAAGCTCCACTTTGTAATACCACATTATATGAAGATATATGCCTTTAATACCTTGGATCTATAATTGCAGATAACATTATTGTCAGGGAATTTTAAATTGCCATAGACAGTCTGCTTGGGATAGAGAGAAAACGTTCGGTTGGCATGGTATGTTTTGCGCGAGGTCTCCAGCACCGAATTACACGTGTATATGACCATATCAAATTCGCTTTATATAAGCAAATAGCACGTAATAAGACCCCGAAAGAAAGGTCAATTTCCGCTCTATTTGAGGCACTATCTTACCGGATGAATGGTGTTTGACTTAATCTATGATAGTCCGGGATATGTGGCGCAGGCGGATGATTGAGGCTGAAGCCTCCTCAATATTCATGTCCGGTCTTTAATCTGTTACACCCTATAACATTCCTTATTAATTTCCCTGGCGGCATGGCCTTTATCAGTGAGGTCCCTGAGCAGAACATAACCCTTTGGCGATCCAAATCTAGAACACAATGCTCTCCTAGCTTGAGCCACCCAAGTTACCTCCATCCTCATGCTCATCTTATCCTTGACCCACTTGTACAGGTCCAGAATCGCCATGTGATCTTATCGTATAAGCCGCCATGCGATCCTTTTCCATAGGCCGCCATGTGATCCTCCCATATAGGCGGCCATCATGTGATCCTATCCCATAGGCCACCGCCTTGTGACCGTACCGTATAGGCCGCCATCCAATCCCCTTCAATAGGCCGCCATGTGATCCTATCCTATAGGTCGTCATGTGATCCTCTCCTATAGGCCGCCGCCAGGTAATCCTATCGTATAGGCCGCCATGCGATCCCCTTCCATAGGGCGCCATGTGATCAGTTTCTATAGGTCGCTATGTGATCCACTCCTATAGGCCGCCATGTCATCCGCTCTTATAGGCCACCATGTGATCCCCTTCCATAGGCCGCCATGTGATCCGCTCCTATAGGTCGCCATGTGATCCACTCCTATAGGCCGCCATGTCATCCGCTCTTATACGCCACCATGTGATCCCCTTCCATAGGCCGCCATGTGATCCACTCCTAAAGGCCGAGATGTGATCCACCCTTATAGGTCGCCGTGAGATCCTCTTCTATAGGGTGCCATGTGATCCTCCCCTAAAGGCCGCCATGTGATAATCTTCTATAGGCCGCCATGTGATCCACCCCTATAGGCCGCCATGTGATCCACCTTTATAGGCCGCCATGTCATCCGCTCCTATAGGCCGCCGTGTGACCCTCTTCTATGGGCGGCCATGTGATCCACTCCTATAGGCCGCCATGTGATCCCCTTTCATAGGCCGGCATGTGATCCTCTTCCAGAGGCCGCCGTGAGATCCTCTTCTATAGGGTGCCATGTGATCCTCCCGCATACGGCGCCACGACATCCTCTTCTATAGCGTGCCATGTGATCCACCCTTATAGGCCGCAATGTCATCCGCTCCTATAGGCCGCCGTGTGACCCTCTTCTATGGGCGGCCATGTGATCCACTCCAATAGGCCGCCATGTGATCCCTTTCCATAGGCCGGCATGTGATCCTCTTCCAGAGGCCGCCGTGAGATCCTCTTGTATAAGGTGCCATGTGATCCTCCCGCATAGGGCGCCACGACATCCTCTTCTATAGCGTGCCATGTGATCCTCCCCTAAAAACCGCCATGTGATCATCTTCTATAGGCCGCCATATGATCCACCCCTATAGGCCGCCATGTCATCCGCTCCTATAGGCCGCAGTGTGACCCTCTTCTATGGGCGGCCATGTAATCCACTCCTATGTGCCGCCATGTGACCCCTTCAATAGGCCGCCATGTGACCGACAACCATAGGCCGCCATGTGATCCTCTTCTATAGGCCGCCATGTGATCCACTCCTATAGGCTGCCATGTGATCCTGTCCTATAGACCGCCAAGTGATACTGTCCTATAGGACGCCATGTGATCCACTCCTATAGGCCGTCATGTGATCCCCCCATAAAGGCCGCCATGTGATCCACTCCTATAGGCCGCCATGTGATCCGCTCCTATAGGTCGCCATGTGATCCACTCCTATAGGCCGCCATGTCATCCGCTCTTATAGGCCACCATGTGATCCCCTTCCATAGGCCGCCATGTGATCCACTCCTAAAGGCCGAGATGTGATCCACCCTTATAGGCCGCCATGAGATCCTCTTCTTTAGGGTGCCATGTCATCCGCTCCTATAGGCCGCCATGTGACCCCTTCAATAGGCCGCCATGTGATCCCCTTCCATTGGCCGCCATGTGATCCACTCCTATAGGCCGCCATGTGATCCCCTTCTACAGGCCGCCATGTAATTCTCTTCTATAGGCCGCCATGTGATCCTCTTCTATAGGCCGCCATGTGATCCCCTCCTATAGGCCACCATGTGATCCTGTCCTATAGACCGCCAAGTGATACTGTCCTATAGGACGCCATGTGATCCACTCCTATAGGCCGCCATGTGATCCTTCCCTAAAGGCCGCCATGTGATCCACTCCTGTAGGCCGCCATGTGATTCGCTCCTATGGGTCGCCATGTGATCCACTCCTATAGGCCGCCATGTCATCCGCTCTTATAGGCCGCCATGTGATCCACTCCTAAAGGCCGAGATGTGATCCACCATTATAGGCCGCCATGAGATCCTCTTCTATAGGGTGCCATGTGATCCACTCCTATAGGCCGCCATGTGATCCGCTCCTATAGGTCTCCATGTGATCCACTCCTATAGGCCGCCATGTCATCCGCTCCTATAGGCCGCCATGTGACCCCTTCAATAGGCCGCCATGTGATCCCCTTCCATAGGCCGCCATGTGATCCACTCCTATAGGCCGCCATGTGATCCACTCCTACAGGCCGCCATGTAATTCTTTTCTATAGGCCGCCATGTGATCCTCTTCTATAGGCCGCCATGTGATCCACTCCTATAGGCCACCATGTGATCCTGTCCTATAGACCGCCATGTGATACGGTCCTATAGGCTGCCCTGTGATCAACACCTTCCGAGATATGAAACTAGCAGGAAATTCAAGTACGGGTGTTTGAACCCGTGTCTTTTTGATTTGCGACCCGGCTTGTTTACGAACCGAACTTAAGTAATCGACGCACTACTTATCACAACCTTTAATTGATGCCCAAGACCAAGGCGATACATTCTTCGAGACTCAATGCGAAAGCACCGTCGTAATTCACCCCAAGGCCATAACAACTAAACGACTTACTGGCGCTTCTCTAAACAGTGGGCTGTAAAAAGCGACCATCTCCAAGCCGATTCTCAGGTACGACCGACTCCTAGCACTCCCTCCCCCCCCCCCCGCCCCACACACAAACACACTTGAGTCCGCCACTTGTCTTAAGGTCCACCTGTAGCGCCAGATGGCAAGGGGGGGGGGGAGGTGCAATAAATATACCCAAGTACGAACGCGTAACGCGTTGCTGCAGGAATTATACCATAAAACGCTGACTATGGCTTTGCATCGCCAGATATGATCATAGTTTTACCACCGATCTTTTGCATCCAGACTCCTATGGCTTATCTGTGATTGTCCGCATATTGTCATGAAAAGGAACCAGTTGCGGTGAAGTCATCGGTTGGGTTGTCACCCTTTGCGCATTAGACTAGCCGATCTCAGTGAATGATCAACATTATGTGTGACTTTGGACATGGTAGATATCTTGTAAATACATGGTGAAATATTGATTATTGATCACGAGGTGAGTTACTGGTTGGATGGCGTACAAGAGAAACCGTTGACAGAAGCAAGTTGTAAATGTTTTATTATACTGTTTGTCCTCATTATTGACCAACTGGTGGGTTGGTTGGTTGTATATTCAGGACGCTTTAACCACGTCTGGCTGAATCGCGTCAATGGGAGAAGGACGGGAGATTGGAACCATGTCCCCTGGGTAACCCGACCACACAGACATGGCCACAGCGGGGCGCGAACCACTGGTCCACGTGCCGTTAGGCTCTCGGGTGGCCAGAGCGAGCGGCCAGGGCTAACCCACTGAGCTATCGAAGCGGCCCGTCAATACCAATTGGCACATAACTCGCAAGTGTAACGTTAATTAACGTATGTATATTTCCTTTTATTTTTATCAATTCAGTCGATTTTTCATGTTACAAGTACTTTTTTGTTGTAACCCTAGATGCCAAGTCTTCACTGATTCGCTGTTTCGTGATGAACAACGCGATGCGCCTCCTGGTGGTGACAATCTTACTACACGTGACCGCCGTATCAACCCATCGACAGAAGTCAGGTAAGATCGCACTCCGTGAAGAAAGTCCTGTCCCCAACGAGCGACGCCTTCCATATCACAGAAACTTGTCATGAAACTAATCATAGACATTCAGGCAAACAACCGATCGTTCAAGCCATGCCTGGAACGAGTCACCGCTGCTTTAAGCCATCGGCTGATTACATAATGTTTGGTATGTAGCATATGGACGTATGGTCCCGTTCTGAGTGACGGTTGGTCCCCCAGCTTTCAACCTACGTTTTGTCTTACACATATCAATCTCTGCCTTCGACTCATCCGCTCAGGGCTCCATTATATCTCTGTTGTCGCCTACGTCCTCCATGCCTTTTCACACTCTCTCGCTAGGGCGGCGCTGCGCATATTGATAGGAAAAATGCGTCGCGCATTTCTACAAATTAGTGCTGGGACCCAGCCTAAGCCTAATAACACATGAAATCAGGTGATGAAAAGAAAGAGTTCTGTCACAATTATAACTTTTTCGAAAGGGCACATAATGTTTTTCGCTGTATTAAATAAACAAAGCTCGTTATTTTTATGTTTTATTCTTGAAAACTATAATGTCGCAAGAAATTACAGCTGAGTTGACCGTTTTTCAAGAATCTTGAAATTTGCCCCCGGCCGACAGCAGCGGTAAAAGCTAGCTTCGTAGAGCCACCGTGCGGGGAGCTGGTACACATATATCTCTTTCGAACCTAATGGGAGACTGATGCATATGCATTGTCAGCAATGACCAATTACATGGCCTCATCCAGGGGGTGACGGGAGGGAGAGGGGGGGGGTGCAGAAAGATTAAGATTCAGAAGATGTATGCAGATTCCTCCACCTATCCCAATACCATCTGTAATTAGAACCCACTAGCACAACGCGGTCTCTTGGATTATGTCCTTTTATAACATATTACATTAGGCTCGCATCAGCCTCGCATAATATATGCAATATGCTTATACCAGGGACGGATCCAGGAATTTGAAAAGGGGGGGTGGTCCATTGAAACTTCTTATATGGCGGGGGTGAGGGGGCGGCTCGGGACAAAATTGCCAACGGAAGGTCCACCAATATTTTGACGACCGGGTGGGCGGTTCCCCTGCCTTAGATAACGTTCTTATTCAAAGGGGGGGGGGGTCCAGGGGTTGCGACCCCCAGCCATGTTGATCCGACCTTGTATGCGCAGTCACACAGTCAACGCTAGGTGTGCATTGTACGCCGGTGTTTTTGCTGGCGACTCAGTGTCCCACTTTCCAAACCTGGAAGTAGGCTTACTTAACTCAAGTACCATGTGCTTCGGCGCAAGTCAATCAAAGGTTAAGGATACGCTGATTTCCGATTGTGTGTGGGTATTTGATCTCAGATTTTTGTGTGCACTCTGATATTTGCATTCAGGTGATTTTTCTCCTTGGTGGCTGCGACAAAATAAAAACATCACTTATGGGAATATACAAAGCAAGTAGAAACACTAATTTACATATACCTGTAGTGTCACGAGAATCATGCAAGCGGAGCAATGATGCGTGTACAATTAATTGCACGATGTCACCGGATTATCCCAACAGGGAATCGTCGTACCTCAGAACTTTTTGTTTGTGGGTACTTGAAGCAACATAATGCATTGCGTTAAGGCCCATGGTCCTCCCCCCCCTCTCCATCGCACCCTGATCACATTGGGAGCATGGACATCCGTTTTGTAGTAGAACTCGCACGCTGTTGATGTTACTTGATTGTTTGTGGAGCGCCCCGCCTCCCATCCTCCCACAACCCAGTATGACACCTCACCCTACCGAAAATGTCCCCTCATTCCTGGAGTGCACTATCAATATAATTATATGCATGCAAATGACACCAAAGTCACCGTCGAGCATCCATGTACTTAGAGTCTATTTATTTTGCTCTTATCAAGGGAGGCTCTGTAAGCATCCCACACGTCCAGCCACGGATAACTTGATGGACATGTGTGACATAAAGGTTTGAGTGCATACTTCACATAGTTACGTCAAATATAGTTACATATACACAGTTGTCACGTACAACACCATGCGTTGCTCAAGTGGCCTTAGAGCTGCGCTATCACAAGTGGATCTGGTAGAGTACACCATATCGATGCTGTTTTATCATACATCTGTGTTGTGTACCTTTCGTTGGCGGTTCGCATTCACTCACTCATATGGCGCGCAGTGCCAACTTTTTTTTCTCTGCATTGTTTATATCCAAATTGATTTTATGATATAAAAAATAATTTTATTATATAAAGAATTGATTGTATGATACAAAGTATTGATTTCATGATCTAAAGAATTGCTTTCATGACATAAAGACTTGATTTCATGAGATAAAAATGGATTTCATGAGATAAAAATGAATTTCATGATATCAAGAATTTATTTCATGATATCAAGATTTGATTTTAGGATATCAAGATTTGATTTCATGATATCAAGATTTGATTTCATGATATCAAGAATTGATATCATGAAATCAAACCGTACATCACAGAACTGGCAACCGCGATCAGCATTTGTCAGTTGCCATTACCTAACCGTTTCGCCAAAGCTCACTGTTGCAGTTACTGGCACAAGTAAAGTGGATGGTTCCAAGAGCAAAATATGTTCCCTAACAAAGAGCAGTCTAAGCGCTGCGAGACTGCAGCCTGCGAGACTACGGCGCGCGAGACTTTGGCGGCCGCGAGAGGTCTTTAACTTCAGAATCTGTTTTACATCGCGACGTCACAAATATTATTGTGGCGGGAATGGAGAAGGTTGGAAGGGATAGAGGCAGGGATAAGGTGTATAAACTAGGGATCGTAGTGGGTTGATGATAGCGGGGAGCGGTTTGTAAGGGTGGCGGGGGGCGGGGAGTGGGGATGGGGTTGCGTCATGGGAAGTGTTTGTAGTCCCTGCTTCACCCCTCTCCCCTCAGCACCCCAAACTCCCCTACGCTGCTTCCACGCCATCCTTCCCCTCCTTCTCCTTCTCCTCCTTCTCTTTCTTCTCCTCGTCCTACTCTTCCACCTTCTCCTCCTTCTCTTTCTTCTCCTCGTCCTACTCTTCCACCTTCTCCTCCTCCTCTCGTGTCTCTCGCTTCGACCTGCCTCCCACCCCAATCGCCACCCCGCTCGCCCCGCCCAGTTTTGGCGGTAAGCGACACTTACACTTACGGCAACGGACCGCATTATGTCAGTTTTATGCCATATCTGTAGGGCGTATATTTCTCCATCACGAGATAGCCATGATGCACAGCGCCTCTCACACTGGCGGTGGGCGCTTGAGAAACTGGAAGATGGGGGGTGGCGGGGAGGGGGGTCCGAGTGGGGCGCGATGTCTCGTCACGGGATGCTGCAGAAAAGGCAGGCTGGAGGGTTGATCGGTTGTGCATGCGGAGCGGGGCTAGGATAGAGGCCGGGGTAGACGTGTGGTGGCCGATGGTACTGACGGGGAGGGGGAGGGTAATATGGGGTCATATAACATAACCTTTTTCCACCCCCTCTCTCCGAGGAAGGCATAGGAAAAGTATAAAATCAAGTCATTGCCATTGACATCGACATGCTCGTTAAAATTTGAGCGAGCGTTCATAAATTCAAAAACAGGGAACCGAAAATACAGCCAACTTAATACAGCTTTAGTTTATATATATTTACTTGATATAATATTGCTTGTGATGAATTTCCATCGTCTGCCTGCAAGGGGGCTAACAATATTAGCGCGTGTTTCATATAACGTTTAATATAATCATTACCTCAATGGCATCCAAGTGCAACCATTGCTAGGCAACGCTTCACACACTTGCTCATTTTAGTTTGCTTGATGTATCATTCATTTCGTTGAACATGGGGTCAAAACAGTCGGTATTATGTTGTTCACGGCCCCAGCCTTCCAGCCGCAGAAAACGTTAACACCGTTGCTGTCAGCCTCTTGAATCATAAATATAATAAATACCTGAACATTTTGTATGTATTGCTGTTATGTATTGATACTAACACATTGTATAAAATGCATAAAAATAGAACCATATTCTGTATTTTCAGATTGCAACTATGGCCCGAGCTGTCCCTTCCCGTGTCATTGTGCCTCGAGTGAGGCGTGTGACTCTCAGACTGGTTGCCAGGGCACCTGTCTCGATAACAAGCCTATCGACTACCCATCCGGGCAACCACAGTCAGGCTGGGAGGGCGACGGATGTCAGACAGGTAAGGCGACACCGCCAATGTGTCATGTGACTGTAATTGACTCCGGCCTAATTACCCTCTCTCAATCCCACTCTCTCTTTATGTCGCGACTTACCTTGTTTAGTTCCATAGCTTTTTATTTACTGGTTTTCATTGTATCACCACCACATCAGTCTACAGTTTATAAATGCTTGCTTATCAATTTCTTTATTCCCAGGTCATGATAAATTAAATGCGGAAAGCTCCACGTGCAATGGAAGGGCGAATACGCGATACTAAATTGACGCTTTACCGATTCACGGTTATTTAATATAACAGGATTCCCAATTCACGATTAATGAAAATCATTGATCACGGCTGTCGGGTAATACCCCATTCCCAGTTCACGCAGAATTATTTTACTGATTCCCAGTTCATGGTGAAATGAAAAACTGAATCCCGAGGAACGCAAATACCCTAGCCCCCCCCCCCCCCACCCCCCCCACACACACCTATCATGTGAGAGCACGATGTACACCTTAATTTTGCAATATGCCAAAATATATTAAAGGAACTCGATTTTGGAATTACGCAACACGTGGGCAATACGTTACAGAATAAATGGTCATAAATATCACGTTCTGATGGACTAGCACAATTTGTTCATCTCTTAAGGGAACGTGGCCTACAACAAGACAGCCTGGCAGTATGGAGTGTTCCAGGACCGAGTGGCCTCGCGGGCGGTGGACGGGGTGGTTGACAGGAACGCGAGCGGTGTCGCCCAGACTGCGGGTTCTGGCCGGGCGTGGTGGACCGTGGACCTCGGGGCTCTTCACACCGTCTACTCCACCAGGATCATGAACACCGTCCTCAGCAGTGCGTATATGATCATGATGCGTTCATTCAGCTGGCTGGGTCGTGGATTTCTTTGTTCGTCTGTCGCCATTTCAATCTGCGTTCAACAGAAAAATTAATTCTCGTATTAGGGATCTGACCCACTTATTAATTTTGGGTTGAATTTCGAATAATAGACCAAACAAAGATGTGTATGTTATATATATATATACATATATATTATGGTGGAGGTTTTAAAGTGACTTTTGACTCTAACCAAAGCTGGCTCCAAGTATATGACGAACATTCGTGTGTACGTGAGCAACGCGTCCATCCCTGACAACAACACCGTCCTCAATACCGAGGAGGACATCCAGAAGTACGGGGATTTCTTGACTTGCGGGAAACACCCGGGTGCAGTACCAAAGGGAAATGACACAGATGTGCTGTGTAGTGCACCTCTGATCGGCAGATATGTCCTTGTCTACAAATATGACACGACTGGGTCTAGCGATGTAAATGGTTCCCTCACGGTGGCCGAGGTCACCGTGCGAGGACATCGATATGTAGGTAAATACTTTGTTTCGTGTCAATCGGGGACAAGCATTCCCAATAAACACACCCGACGCGCCCGACACAACTGGATCAAGCGTCAGCTTATTAATAGTTGTGTCAAATATTTAGAGCGATGATGCCTGGCGATAAAGGCGATACGGATGATCAATGTATATGATATCTCACAAATGTTGAAACACAAACCTATTAAGCGTTGTTTGAATACCGCATTTTGATCATGACATGTTTGAATACCGCATTTTGATCATGACATCAGGTGTTTAAGGAGAACGCCTCCTTGAACAACACAAAAAAATCGACGCTAATGCGAGTATCGTTGTCATTTCAGATTGCACCAATTGTATCAGCGAATGCAACAGTGTGTATGGCTGCATGCCAAACTGTCCGCCTGGGAAGAATCAGACTACACTCTGTTCGGCAGGTAATATATATATATACACATGACATGGGCAAAATGTTGATAGCCACCAAGCTGGATGATGTACACTATGACACAATGATGGGTTGTGCTGTGGCTTGATCGGAGGCTGTGTGTGACGCCTGTAACTCCCGATTTTGCAGATTTAGATAGCCTGCACACACATTTGTAGCCGAATAATTCTTCACCCCCCACATGCGTACAGATGGCGTGATGGATATGGTTTTTTTTAGCCAAAATCGTCCATGTGCGCTGCGAAAACCATGAGTAGCTGGTGCAGTCTGCAGAATCGGGTGTCTGTAAGGCGGAATTACTGTTACCACTCAAGACAACATATAACATGACTCTGTGTGTACTCGTGGAGGCAAACTTGTAATTTAAGCAATATTTGTCCTTAAAGAATGTATTGTATTGTCAATTAAGCTTGTGTGACCGGATTACTGTATCATCCCACTTTCTGCCTTTGACTCACTCCGCTAGGGCTCCGTTATATCTCTCTTCCTCAATGCATTTTCACACAAGCTCGCCAGGGCGGCGCTGTGCAAATTGATAGGAAAACAAAGCCCAAACCTAGTAACACCCGGCATCAGATGATTGAAAGAAAGAATTCAGTCACAATTCTAACTTTTTCGAAAGAGTACAAGATGTCGTTTGCGGTATTAAATACATAGAGTTCGTTTTTTGTATGTTTTATTCTTGAAAATTATAATGTTTGCAAGAAATTACAGCTGATTTTACCGTTTTGAAAAATCTTGAAATTTGACCCCGCCCGGCAGCAGGGCTAAAAGCGCATCTTGCGTTGCGCCACCGTGCGGGGAGCTTGATATGATCCACATATTTTCCAGACTGCAATGGTGGCACGTATGGACTGAACTGCGCTGA
The DNA here is from genome assembly GCA_964019135.1 of Arenicola marina. Lineage (NCBI taxonomy): Eukaryota > Metazoa > Annelida > Polychaeta > Arenicolidae > Arenicola > Arenicola marina. The sequence continues at coordinate 40,299,711 of OZ025249.1, forward strand.
GAGGTGCAGTGATAATTGTGCCGAGAACGCCGCGTGTGAGAGGATAAACGGGACGTGTCCTGATGGATGCCAGCGGTGGTGGACTGACTCATACTGTGCCACCGAAATAGGTGCGTAATATGGCAATGCGATACGTCTAATTGATTTTGTGAAACAGGTTTACCTTGAAGTGGGACCCGTGGCGGGATGATTCAGTCAGTAAAGCAGCCAGAGAGGCGAATATCATGTCATTTCTGACCAAAATAAACAGTATATAATGTCATATGTTTGAAAATTGTTAAGTCAATATATCAGTCATCAAAGCTTGAATGTGGGTTTTACTTCATTCGCAACGTCTCAATATGAACCATATTCATTGCTATATTTTATACGTGGTTTCCTCATTTCCAGCACCTCTTGCTGATGACAGTGTTGACAGTCTAAACGCTGCAGACGTCACTTCCGGGAACGTTACTCTCACTTGGAACTCGCTGGAGAACATACCAACCGGGTTGGAGTCCCATTACGGCTACATCATTGGTCAACAGAGTCACCAGCGCCTGGAGACCATTGCTGGCGACCCATGGACGGACATCGCCTGGATCAATTACACCGGGAATGTGAACACAGAGTCCTACACAGTGGACGGACTAGGCCACAATTCTCGGTTCTCTTTCCGACTTCAGGTGTACCGTCAAGACCAGGGTGAGGTCGACCGGGTCGGCGACAACGGGACAGTCGACGTAAAGACGAGTTGTATCGGTAGGTCGCTCGGACAACCGAACGTTCAGCTCCCTAAACTATCCTTGCATCTGTTCACTACTTCGCTGCACTGCTTTGAACATTTGGCACCGTTGAACATCCTGCGAATATCGATCGATCTCTACACAAGACCCAGTCTTATTTACAACCCGAATATACGGTTTTGCCATATGAACAAATATATTTCCAAAATAATGATACCTATTACATTTCCATTTCCACTCATATAACAAACGCGGGTTTTTGCCCTGACACCTACAATGGCTTTTACATGTTCACAGCGCCCGAGGAAGACCCAATACTATCAGTGGAAATCCTGGAGTTGAGTTACGGCCTGGACATTTACGAAGCAGCCAACGTCACCTGGGACCTCATGGTATTGCAAGGACGTGATGCTCACCAATGCTTATATTACTCGAATTCAATGATGATTATGGCGGATTATACAACACGTCTAACGAAATAACTCGAGCCGGTAGGGGACACATGCGTGATGAGGGATTAGGGGTGTACTTCAAGTTGGTAGCCGATCGCTTCCAACGCCCCCTGCATGTCTTCGCTTTTCTGGTATATTCCTCATGTTTCAGGTTCCTGCTGTCAGTGGATGTGACTATATCCGTCAATACATCTTCTCATACCAAAGTAATGGGAGCAACATCACGGAGCAGCTACTTGACAACACCACAAATTCCTTCATGCTGAGTGAAAATGAGACTAACACTTACGTGATTACGCTTACCGCCAGAAACAATGTGGACTTGGACACTTTTAGCAAAGAAACGGTTGACTTAAATGTCTGTAAGTGCATTATTTACACATGCATAGTGCGTTATTCAATCCAAGTAGTTATATAGAGCCAATTATCGCCCGTTTCGCATTGCATGCCCTTCCACTAAAAAAAGCCATTTTAGTCTAATTACCTCTGCCGTCAACTACCAATGAAAGACGACATTTTTCCGTGATAATGCTAATGATAACAATAATGGAGTCGTCAAATACGTTGTTGCCCCTTCTTACAGATCATGAGAGCGATGACTCCAATAATGCCGGGATGATCGCCGGAGTGACAATCGCCGTGCTGGTCATCATATCACTGGTCATTGTATTATTGGTCTTATGGTAAGTAACCGCCTTCACATTCATGACGTGTTTATTATACCATATGTCTATACAATGTTAAATACATGGGGTACATATATACAATTGGCCATTGAAGATTTAACAGTGTAGCATTAGAACACACTCATGGCTACATAGTTTTTACGATATTATTATTAAGAGACATTGTTTTGGGATGTCGAAGGATGAAACGAAGGAACGGGAAGGACAGAGGACAAGAAGAGGACAAGAAGAGTAGCACATCTGGGTCTGCGGTCATAAATATATGTACGTGAATATTAACAGTGATATGTGTATCACTTTATGTTTAGATGGCAGGGGGGGGGGATTCGTCAATCGGCGCCAGGCCAAATATCTATTTGAATTGAGGCCCACATATATCGTATATTCATATCCGAATACACTATATCGAAATGTCCCCATGCCATAATGACATGCAATGATTAGTTTATTGCCTGGGAAACGAAATATTAGACTAAGTTTAGTTACATAAATGTCTATAGAAAGCCGATTTATGCTGACCTTTATTAAAACGATTAATCTTCTAGTGTGGGTACATGGTCCATCATGTTATTACTGCTATCTATGGGATAAAAAGTTCAGCTTCCTGCTGCTCTTGTTTTTTGCTTTGACAATTCGGCATGTTACTAGCAACTAAAAACCTTAATTAGTGAAGATTCCACAATCAATTCCCCCGAGCGAGTCTCGTAGTGTTATTCTCAACCTCTTACATATGCCGCAGCTGGAGATCTAAATCCGGTTGCTACCCATGAATGGCCATTAGCATTGGAGCAAACAGAGTCTCTGTACGTGAACATCGCTGAAGTACAGGGAGCCACCGCTCTGGCAATGTTGAGAGAACGCTACAACCAACTTAAGGCCAAGCCTGACGGATTCAAGATGCTGTACAGCGTGAGAACAATATGCTAGAGATCTAAAATCTGCTAATCTGTAATTATTGACTGCAGAGTTATTTCTAATGACACAGTGTTACAATCTTATGGACATAATTTTGACATTAAGGACATTGATTGATATGCACGGACCAGAAAACTAAATAGCCTATTGGCTGGTCATGCGCGCAATTCTTGGAATTGTTTAATATGTTTTAGCTATTGACTGCATTTCAGTCCCTTCCAACCGGTGATGGAATTCCTGGCATTGTTGGGCGACAAGAAGAACACAAGATCAAGAATCGTTTCTTGAATATTACAGCTTGTAAGTTTCGACAAATAAACTAAGCAGATTGAGTTGATTTGTCCTATACGAGGCCGTAAGACATTGTGTGAACTTATCAGTTCTCAAGTTTATCTCTATGAGGAACTTACCTTTCATTTATACAATTGAAATCATTTTTGACATGACATATTCATTAGATATCGAATGGAATATTGTTTTGAGACTTAACCGACGCATTCCAACTTTCTATTATGATAAATGGCCACATGGATTTCCCAACAGATGACCATTCGCGCGTTCCCTTGGCGACTGCAGACGGCGAAGGGTACATCAACGCTAGCTATATCAAGGTGAGCGCCAAGCTATAAGGACTTAATTCCTGATTATGACGATAATGCAGAATAATCTGTGAATAAAATAAATAATATGGCAATGTATGCTACTTAATATAAAGGTAGGTAAGGGTGCATAGCGGCCAAGCCCTGTAATATACTGACTGGGCATGGCGATTGCCAAAAGCTGAAGGTATATTTGAAAAATTATACCCCCAATGGGCTCTTCGTATGCGACTGTTTGGATCCCTGTGCGTAGAAACTGAATCATATTTTATCATTTGAAGAAGCATCTTGATCTCGTTAAACACGTTCACTCAAAGAATTAATACATGTTACAGGGATTCGCTGCTCGCAGAGACAAACATTACGTTGCCACACAAGGTTTGTATATACCTACTCCTCCCAAATGGCATAACCGGAAGTCATATTTATGCTATTGTATTTTCTTCTAAAATTCAGTAATTCGGTTTTAAACTTAACGTTCTGGGTTTTTCGTGAATGATAGAAAGGCGACAATAAATGTTGCTCGGTATGTTTTGCTCAAATATTGATCGATATTCAGTCGTTTATCGTTCAAATTTAAATCACAAAAGACGCATTTTACCGTGTTTTACCCCTTGTAGAACGACAGAAACATCGCTTTCGATAAAGGAATATCACAAGTTGTAGCATCCATTTGAATCGCAAGAAGTGCAGTCTATCCCAGTATAAATTCCATTTTGTTGCATGGTTTTGTGATCAAGGGCACGCATATCACATCTGACAATATTATCACAGGGCCGATACCTGACACCCAGGTGGACTTCTGGGAGATGATCTCGCAAATCAAGTCATGTGTCATCGTTATGCTGACACCATTGATAGAAAATTCTAAGGTATATCTCGCCCTACTTTAATATTGCATTTTGACGGCTATGACCAAGCTGTTGGCGAACGCAATTGCACAAAAAATGTCAACCAAACCATTGAAACCAAAGGCAAAATGTCAACATATCTTTGGAGCTCAACTAACACTCCTGTAATTTGACCTAAAACCTCTTAAAGCGGTCGCATATTCATCACTGAATATTTCTATTGCATATGTAATATGTGATAGGTACATTGTACATGATGTACATGATGTTGTGTAAATATGCATTGGGTAGATGGCACATGGTGTGAAGACATAACCTTAATGTACTGTTTCAGCGCAAATGCCACTGTTACTGGCCGGAGAGCGTCGATGAGTCCGTCACTCACGGAGTTATAACCATTACGCTGAGGGAGATGGTGACATACGCGGACTATACTCACAGGACGTTCACTGTGAAAACCAGCGTAAGAGACTCATTTAATTTGTTCTACCAAACCAAAATGTACACAACGACAAGTTCATCGCTCAAACGTAATTGTGAAATTAAAAGAACATTACTTGTATGCTAATATAATGCACGTCGCTACGTATGTCGCTTTGTGCCCATTCCTACGTTTTGTAGCAGGGAACGGAACGCGTGGTCCAGCACTTGCAGTACCTCGCCTGGCCGGACAAGCAGAGGCCGCGGTGCACCTTCTCACTGTTGGCGTTCTTGTGGCGAGTACGCAGTGTCCACACGACTGGAGCGCCGCTCGTCGTTCACTGCAGGTGAGGAACAATCCCGACTATCATCTCAAGGTACAGTTGCTCGCCCCGGGAGGAGTATGACTAATACTGGTAGCATAATGTCATTAAAACTAACATTTCTCACAGAATCTATGGCTAAAGCTTCAGCGATCAGGTTACACGAAAACGTTATTAATTTTTTCATTTCGATTAACATGGCATGCCATTTGAATATTATTCAATATGGTCTCAATATGGTCCCTCTGGTATTTATATTGTACCATAATGAGTCAATCTTGTTGACGTCAACATCCAGCGCTGGTGTGGGGAGGACAGGCACCTTCATTGCCCTTGACTTGCTAGTTAAAGAAGCGGAGGTTAAGGATGCTGTCGACATAATACAGTGTGTCCGTGACCTGAGAGGGCAAAGAACCAAGATGGTCCAGACACAGGTAGCTATCAGGATTGTTAGAAGGTTGCATTTGTTTATATGTGGACAAAACAATACTATTTAAAGCATGAGAGTTACAAGTTAATCACACAATATCTACATATACACTAAACTACAAGTACATTACGAGCGGCACCGACGCCATTACATGTTGTCGTGCGATCAATACGTCACCCTGGCTTTCACTCCTATTCAGGCGCAGTTCGAATTCCTGTACGAGGCGCTGATAGACTACGCGAAGGTCGGACGAACGACTCTCCAGGGACAGGGTTTTAGGGAATCCTACGCCAAGCTGACCCAGAAAACCCGGCACGGAGACACGGCTCTCAGCGCTCAACATGCGGTGAGCTTTCCTTGCAGAGCACAACGGCCTCAAATATATTGTGCGCTATATATAGAAGTAAAATTGAACTATTTTCTCGGCGACAATTTCGTCAGGTGTGAAACTGAAGTTCAGTTTCTCTTGTTTTAAGACTTTCCAAAGGTTGCTCTCAGACAGACCGGTAGCCACCTATGCTGCTGGAGGACTGGAGGATAATATCAAGAAGAATAGATTCCGCAACATCCTGCCAGGTAAAGAATCATTGCTTTTGAAATCGCTGTGCTACCCTTAGCGGAAATAGGTCACTAGTGCCCAAGTACACAATAGCACCACTGATATCGAATAACTGGCCATGTTGTCCAGTGTGAATGACCAAGCAATTATAACATTGAGAAAGCGGTATGACCCCTGGTTAAAATAATTATGTCACTTAAATTAATAACGATTGATTCCGGTCTACCATATTTGTAATTGACGATAAACACACCTCCTAGATGACCGGTGTCGTCCTTACCTGAGCACGCCTTATGAGGGAGGCAATGACTACATCAACGCCGTGTTTGTCAAGGTAACAACATTTTTTTTTACTAACGGTCAAAGATTTGCATAATGCGCGGTCACTGTTCATTTCGATGGCCCGAAGTAAACATCGTGTATTTCAGATAAACGAAGCGGTCCTTAGCGAAATGGCTATCAGGGCATTTCTAAATTATACCAACGAGTTTTATCATCTGCTAATGAACCCCTCCTCCCCACCCTGCACCGCACCAGGGTTTCCGCAAGGAAGACAGCTTCATAGTGACGCAGGCTCCTCTACGGAATACTACGGTAGACTTCTGGAGATTGGTCAATGACTTCCATGTCAGCACGATCGTTATGCTCAACGACAGTGGCGCCAGTGAAACGGTAGGCGACGGCCCCGATGTGTTTATAGGACAGTCTTGTTTGCATTTACGCAGTATCGTAATCGCAAGGATGCACACAGATAAGAAGGAGGCAGGAATATCGGAGATTTCATTCAACTTCGTTGAGCTATGCAGGAACTATGGAAGATAATTTATGTTACATTTTAGCTCTTGAAGTCATTCCCATGCTGTCTCTTTTCTTGACTTGTCAATGAGTAATCTGTAATGAAAACAGCAAATATTTTACATAATTAACGTGTTTAGCTTTTCTCACGGATGGGTTTATCGTATCATTATTATGTAAACTTAGTCTTGTCATCAATAATATAAGTTAAATTTTCCAGGTTGGTTTCATGATTTTGAATTGTCTGAATGTATATTTCCAGGATCCACCCACTTACTGGCCAACAAATGGAAAGATGGCTATGGGACCCCTGGATGTTATATTGCACGACGAATCCACCACCAACAATTGGATTGTACGCGAGCTAACTGTGAAGCGAAATAACGTGAGTTATTAATATAACCTATTGTGCATGTTGACAAAGTAGCGGTTGTCATTTTTATGATATTTAAGTTCCAAAAAGCGTCTTTTTCCTTCCTCATTTGTAGACTAGTCTTGGTACTTTTAGCAATCATAGGTTGTTCGAAGGCAATTTCATGTGATGTCTGACACAGATGAGACGGGCGACGGATGGGATCAGAGTGCGGCAGTATCAACTCAAGGGCTGGGGCGAGGGGCGACCCACGAGCCAGGTCCTCAAAGCTCTGTTGGAGCTTCACGAGAACGCCATGGCTCACGCAGAGCTGTACCCGACGCAACCCATCATGGTCCACTGTCTGTAAGTAGTGTTTGATGCCGTGTTCTGTGAACACAGCCGCCCTGACAGTAGCCTGTCATGTTCCACTGTCTATAAGTAGTGACTCTGATGCCGTGTCCTAGATATAGCGCTTCCCGACCCAGCCTAGAAACATTACCTTGCGGTTTACCATATACATTCACTCCATTTGAGCTGTCATAGTAGCCCGATGCATATAACGAACAAACATGACGGTAAGGGGCCAGTACTGGCAGCGTTCCGGCTTATACGGAGATGCTGGTATCATGAAGGGCCAATAACGGCTCATTGGCGCTTTTCCACCATTATACGCCGGTATCGGCGGTATCGGCCATTGACCCGATTGGCAAATGCCTGTTCAGGTCTGACATCAGCGGATTAGCGGCAAGAGGGCAACACTTTCACTTTGATTGAGGCTGTATCTCTCAACACCACCTAGCGAATAAAACTAGTTTATTATGGAATGCACGACAGTTTGAACGGCGGCAGTTTTTCTCTGACTTTAGCTTCTTGGGTTTGTTTGGTTTAGCACTTTAGATCCAGCTGGAAAGTATAGCTCCACAATCGGTGATCCTGCAGTTGCTGGTCTTATCCCTATTATCGCTTAAGCTTTAATGATCGGGATAGAACCTTTGAAATGAAATATTCCTTTCAGCATTTATATTACCACAATAAGACGTTGTAAAATATTCCTAGTGCGAGCTACGTGTATATACTGCTGGCGAGCCGCAATCGAGCCAGCGTTAGTCGCTTGCCGGCTCAGTACCGGCCTGTTATCGGCCAGTTATCGACCGATACCGGCGTGCCGGCATAGGCATTTACTGCGCCGATGTGCACGGTTTTACTGGCCGGTTGCCGGGTGCCAGCATCGTGCCGGTACCGGCGGTATGGGACGGCCTATATCCGGCCAGTATTTTAGCCGGTTTCGTCATGTTTGTTATATTATTTGTTATGTTTGGTATATTTCATTTCTTGGCGATGAATTGCAGTGACGGCGCCGCTCGCTGCGGCATCTTCTGCGCCCTGGATCACGTGATCGGAGCGACGAAGTCATACGGGGAAGTTGACATCATGTTGGCGGTCCGAAGTGTTGCGAGCAATCGGCGAGAGTTCATCCAAGATGTGGTAAGAGACGCGGGATGGCGGTGGTTGGGATCGTTACGCTCTGGTGTTGGAGCATTTAGAAAAGGGAAGCTCCTCATCAGGGCGAATAGACTATCGGTTCAATGTGGACATTGCGCTCATGCGGGGGGTGGCTTGCTGGGATATTGCAGGTTGTCATAGATACATTTTTAAATGTGTGAATCTTTCGATATCATCAGTTTAGTTTTCCATTGAATGTTTTACGTTCTTCTTACAGGATCAGTATACCTTGCTGTACGACTTGGCCTTGGAATACGTCGGTCAGTTTGATACCTATGATAACTTTCGGTAGACGTCGGCCGATGACATTGTATTAATGACAGTTGCTGCAAACTACCAGATAGCCTGTCATCTGAAAGAGACTAGAAGACGAATACATCCAGATACGTCTCTGCACATGCGTCTATCAATGTTTATGTATAACAACGTTTGATATAATGCAGACTAACCCACTTTAGGGTGGCTTCAATATGTAAATACAATATAATAACAACGAGGGGGAGGAGCCTTATGCAACTTGATTGGCCCAATGTCAGGTTTTAGCAGTCCGCCATTTCCATTAGGTACCTCAGGCTTAACGATGACACATATATATGGGCTTGGCGTTAAGTGCCTCCTTTCTTCTTTGGTGTAACATCTGCATCAAACTACCGAGTTAACAGATGTGACTCAATGGCCTAAAAATTTGAAGTTTTGCCCTGTCGTATCAGCCAATAGCTGAATTGCGCTTCCTTATTGTGGCCTTGGAGATCTTATTCTAAATTCAACACAACTTTGAGATCCTTCCATACTGGATTGGTATACTGTCCTACTAGAGGGCACCTGGTAATTTTCATTGTTTGAGCGTCACTGGTTTATGTCAGACTCGAGATGTCGAGCACCAAGTTTTTACATCATAGGCTTACGTTTCTTTGGTGGTGTCTTACTTCTATATATATTACCTTCAGGAAACGCAGCTCGCGCGGCTAGGCGGCTGTTTAAAATATCCATAGCGAAAGTTGCTTTTTGTGTAATGCCATGCTTCATTGTTCTAAGCCATGTCACTAAGGCAACGATTGTTCATTCAGAGGGCCGCCAGACGGCTATATGGCGCAAAATCCGCGTCATGTCACGCGAGCTTAGCGGCCTTGATGTCGAATGCTGATGTACATAGTTAACACTACTATCATCTCGTAATAATATATACCAGCTTATATCTTGCACCGATAAATAATCACCATAATTCGGATTAAACTAATTTTTTTAAACTGAAATAGACTACATCGTAGAGTTAAGTTCCTAAAATGTATCTCGGCCATTTGACGTTGTTTTGGCCTATCTGGAAGGTACTAGGTGGATATATGTTAGTCCCTATCTTAGGGGAGTAACATATAGATCTCGCAGACCTGGCTGTTCACATTCCTTCGTACACATTCATGATTCATCGTTCCCCTTATTATCAAGCTTAATATTGTCATTATTGCATAGTTCACATCATACTTGACAATTGTATATAGTTGATATAATATGGAATGCGAATCGAAGCACATATTTAGATACTTTATCTTAATATACTTTCAAAGCAAATATACCACTTATTAGTTCATGTTATTATATATTATCAGTGGTGTTGCCAGCAATGTCTAACCCTCGATGCGGGGGAGGTAGGGGAGTACCGGGTAGTCGTTCCCAGAAATGACAACCAGTGAAGGGAGTGGGGGTGGGGGGCAGGTAGCGTAGCTTGCTGATTATGCATAGCGGCCCACTATGCTAAACCACCCCTTATCACTTGTTATCTTGCGGCATTGTTTCGTGTCATACATGCGATTCCTGCATTATGTAAGTTTTGTCAACCGTTGCCTTTATAAATATGACATGGCATTTAATTTATAAATACGTGTATGTGGAAACCGTTAATAAATGCCCATAAATTAACACTAATCTCATCGTTAAAGCTATGAAAATGCATGTTGCTTGTGGTATGTTATTGTATGTTATTATTATGCTGTTGTTATTGGTTATGATAGACCAGCACATGTCCGTGTGGCGGTTAAAATTGCCATTTGTCTTACAGAACATGCATTCGGCAAAACTAACTCGAGCAGTATGGCGTCGTTGGGGACGGGCTGACAAATGCAATATAAAGTGATAGCAAGACGTTATTAAGTGACTATAGAAACAGACCTTGCCGTGTTTTATTAACGTAAGTCTGCGTTGCAAAACAGTGGATTATCGTAATAATGAACGGAAAAACTGGGCATTATCTTGGTAATGAACAGTTGTTCTTAATATCGACTCCGCTGAGTGTCACTGTGCAATCAGTCCAGCCGAGCTGAGCTGAGGCAAGCTAGCAGATGTTAACGGAACTTTTTCCATTTGAAAACAAACAATGGAATGCATAAGTAAAGGAGGCTGTCGGGAGGGGGGGGGAGGGGGAGGAGGATTTCTTAAGCGATTGGGATTTGAATGAAATATTTTCATGGTTTCAAATCGGGCCCGTGTCACTTATTTCCATTAGGTTTTTCATATTATTTGAGACCCGGCATGAGTCTTCAGCAAGGCCCGGGTCCGCGCAGTCTCCTGTGTGAGGAAAGATGTGGGCTGATGTAAGTGTGGAAGGGACGGCATGTGTTTCACAGCTAAAAAATGCGCTCAACATAGAAAGCGAATAGCATTTAACCGAAAAATCAATACCTGAGTCAATTGAGTCAGACGCAATACCGTGCACAAGCATCTTTGAAGTGTCCTCTCTCGACAACTGCCAAATCTGATACAAGCATTCGGAGACGTAACGCGCATCGGGTTACGGATACGTTCAGTCGCCAAAAAGTAATGCAATAACTCCCTGTCGTCATTTTTATGATACATTGTGTATGTTATTAACATATAACCGGTGCGCTACAGCCTTGGAGAGCGCCGCCGGCTGGTCAGACAGGTCTGGTAAACCAATTAAGTTGTACGTCGGGTGGGATGGAGAAGGCGGGTGTGTGAACTGAAGGCTAACCGGCCTCTGCGGGCCAGAAGAGTGTAGGTTTGGACAGGCGCTATAAGCTACAACTCCCAAGGGAAGTGCCCAGCGTGCTAGCCAGCCCGTGCGCGTCTCTTCTATGACCGCGGCACATCCTTCAATTGTCCCATGTCTAAATGTGCATACCTCACCCATTGCTGCGTACGCTGGTATACCACAGAAACATCTGGACCTTGCTGACTCCCGTCTCCAGCGATAATGGTACCTAATCGCTGACAACTGCTGGGGTATCACATTGCTCACATATTGTTCATACACGCCAACCCTACCGCTTTACTACGGATCTAGGTTTATTCATTCGGACCCGGACCCGCTGGGTTTTTTCCAGACCTTTGACTTTTGACACACTAGCCTAATAGTCTGGAACTATGCAAAAATATTCAAGTTAATGTATTCAAGAGATTCAGGAGGTGGGCTGACTACTCACCAGATCCTATCTCACCACTCACAGGCGTTCTTTCTGTATTCTGTGTCGGGATCACCTTAGAGAACGGGCCATTATATCTCTACCCCAGAGAGTAAGAGAGTCAGAGTGCTTTGCTTTTTCAAATCTTATCTAATATTACCTCTGCTATCGACTCAAAACATGCCCAAAGTTGCGTCTAAACGGTCCAAGAGGACACACGAAACGACCGCTGATGTGGAGGCCGGGCTAGGGGAGTCGACATCGTCAAGACGGTCACCCGCACGCAGGCGGAATACGACCCCCGGCAGCCGTAGAGCGACTACAGCCACGCCCATCGACACCGTAGAATGTCAACCTTCTACTATCGGACCTACGCCTCTCGATCGTTAGCCGGACGCTACCGCCGAGCCGGACAGACTGGCTAGGTTGGAGGCGGCTGTTCTCAGCCTGAGTGGCCGCCTATAAGCACTAGCCGGTCAGCATCACGGTTGCCAGCCCGTCGGGGAACCGTCTCCTGTCGTCAACTTAGCGCCCCCCACTGGCAACGCCACCTACAACAACCCATCGTCCGTCAGGCGGCGCTCTACAGCAAGGGGTGTGGCCCCCGAGTGTGTGGCCTACCGCTTTAGGCCCAAGTGCAGCTGCACCGGAGGTTTGGGGGCCGGAAGCTTCAGTCGGCGGAGGCCCAGATGTAAACAATCATTTGGCAACAACTGGCATCCCGGGCTGACCAACTCGCGAGTGTCGAAACGGTGTCTCCCCACTTGAAACGGGACATTATCATGGGTAAGGATGTGAACTTGGCATGTTTACTCACCAGCAGTTTCGTGCAGCCGCCCGGCGATACGTTACGGTGGGTGAAACGCTCATCATCAAGCCGATCACTGACACCCGGCTAACCAGAGGGCTGACAATCCAAGAGTTTGTGTTGGCCTTCACCATATACCGTAACATAATGAGCGAGGTCTATCCAAACCGGCGACCAGGAGTTGGCCGTTATAGCGAAAAGACGGTATTTTCGCGAAAAGACAGGAGAATGAGAGGTTATTGCTTAGATAAATAATGAACAGCTACAAATACTTTGTGCCTTGTACCACAAGATTTTCGTTTCTTTACTAAGTGCTCAGTAACCTAAATTTCCATAGACTGGGTGCTTGCTTGTTAGGAGGTGTAGGTTGCATGGTTGCACTATGATATACCTGAATAACTTGGTACGTTGTGAAAAGAAAAGACCTAAGATTTGATTGATTCACCAGCATTCATTTATTGCTTAAAGAAATAAGGCCTATATACATATCCAAATATATAAAACATGGAACAATTGAAGCTGGATGCAGCTGTGGCATGTCTGTTGTTTTCGCGCAAACACAGATATCACACGACTGAAGTTGTCCTTGTAGCTCGTTCGAAGGAAGATTTTCCTTCAGCAGGGGAAGAAGTCGATCCCTGAAGTAAGCGCTCGCTTGCGGTATGTTGTCTGCGATTAAGTGTTCTGTACAGAGGACACGCATGTTGAACACTGTTTCTGAATCGGAGTTGGTTATGCCGTTCGTACCAAACACTGAGTGGATTATCTTGTTTCTTATCTCTGTCTTGACCCCAACCTTCTCTTGGAGATAGTCCTTTAGGTTGCCCTTCAGGTGGCGGGTGCAGCTCATGCGATGGCTGTATGGAAACGCCTTCCCGATTGCGTCAACCATGGCTTGTTCGTGGTCTGTTCCGAAGACGGCCTCGGATTGTGTTCTATGCAGGACACCAGAGAGGCGGGAAAAGAATTCAAGGTACGATGCAAAGTCTGAGTTCCCGTGCAGGAACATCGGGCCAGCAAATATGGGGTGATCTCCAGTGGACCTGCGTGTCACTGCGAGGTGTTTGAAAACTCCGACCGTCACATGCACCTCACCCAGGTTGAATGTTTTATCAAATCCAAGCATGGTGGTCACACTCATTGGGCGTTCGTGTAGAGTATGACAGATGGGACCATGCTCTCTCCAAAACACACGCGTCTAACAAAGGGGTCCCCCCAGCAAACACGGAACATTCGCGTAATATTCGCTCAATGTTATTTCTGTGTTATGTTACGGACGAACATTCCCGTAATATTAGCGGAATGTTATTTTAGTGTTATGTTACGGAAGAACATTTCCGTAATATTCGCAGATTGTTCCGGACGAACAATCACGTAATATTCGCAGTGTGTTACGGACGAACATTCCCGTAATATTCACAGGATGTAATTTCCGTGTTATGTTTAGGACGAACATTCCCGTAATATTCGCAGAATATTCCGGACGAACAATCACGTAATATTCGCAGAGTGTTACGGACGAACATTCCCGTAATATTCGCAGGATGTTATTTCCGTGTTATGTTTAGGACGAACATTCTCGTAATATTTGCAGAATGTTCCGGACGAACAATCCCGTAATATTCGCAGAATGTTACGGACGAACATTCCTGTAATATTCGCTCAGTGTGATTTCCTTTTTATGTTACGGGCGAACATTCCCGTAATATTCGCAGAATGTTACGGACGAACATTCCCGTAATATTCGCTCAGTGTGATTTCCGGGTTAGGTTACGAACGAATTACGAGAATGATGTGCGAATATTACGCTTGCACGAAACTATTTTTTGTTATAAAATATATATAAAATGTTGCAACACTTATTCATACAATTTTGAAGTATGGGGTTGAAGCTAGGGGCGGATACAGGAATTTGAAAAGGCGGGGGGTGGGGTCCATTAAAACCTAATTGCGACCTGGGGGCGGGGGGGGGGGGGCTCTGAACAAAATTGCGACCGAGTTCACCAATGTTTCGTAAACTTTCATCAAAGAGCGGGTTTGCCGATAAAAAAAACGATCGGGTGTCTGCACGGAACTGCGAAATATAGCGAGTCAACGTACGGAAAAAATACCCCTTCCGAGCGGATTTTGGCGGCGAAAGAGGGAGGGTTTTTTATCGCGGAACACTCCCCCCCCCATCCCCCAACCCAGCAATGTATTAACTCCACCCCCCCCCCCCCCCACCGGCTCCGGCGGCTGATTGACTGCACTCCCAACAGAGGGAGCTCGCGCAACTCACTCAAAGCCCTAGCGAGCGCCCTCTGTCGGAGAGTGGAAGTTGAAGCCAGCGGAAGTTGAACGCATCGGTTTTCTTCGAAGAGAGCCGCAATTCGCAGAAACTTAAAACTGAAGGTAAGTTAGAATATAAACACATCAGCGATACGATCCCATTTAAAAAAAGATGATCAGTGGCTTATGAAGTAATCAGGTCCTTGACGCTGTGAAAATGTAAGCTTTGATCTAGTACTGCTCTGTGCATGACTCCACGGCACTGGCGCACTGGCGCACTGGCCAAGTGCTGCCAGCTTTTGATGTCAGAGCTAGCACTGGACCCAGACCCTAAACCTGTTGCATACCCCCCCGCACCCCCCCCCCCACCCCGGCTTCTCTCTTTCTTGGAGTGGGCTCGAGGGCCATGAAGTAAATATTGACATGGAGCATTAAAGCGATATGTTCTGTAATTTTTATGTTACCAATCTCTTCTCTGTGTCAAATAAGTATATTCTGTGTTGAATTTAAATCCTGAAAGCCTGTGGGCTATCCAGAGAGAAGCATTTTTTTTCACTTAAGCAGAAGTTGGTAGCCGGCTTTAAATCCCTGCGCGCCTGTTTGGTATTCTATGTGATAACGTCACCCGCTATCTCGGACGTCCACAAGCGAACTAGTCTGCAAGTGAACAGTTTTATGTTAAAATTGTTATTTTACAGATTTAAAGAGATATCAAATATATTTTGAGATACTTTTAGTCTTGGCGCAAGTGCCCCCAGGCAAGCCCACTTCTTTAAGGGCACAACGATGTCAATGGTGAAATCCTGTGTGTTGTGTGTCACAACATCGGCAGAAAAGACCCGGGCCTTGATATCAAGGCCCGGGTCGGCGTGTTTACACCTTATTCTGAAGACTCACGCCGACCCAGTCCTTGATAGCAAGGCCCGGGTCTCACAGAATATGAGAAATCCAATGGAAATAAGTGACACGGGCCAGACTTGAAACTATGAAAACATTTCATTCAAATCGCAATTGCTTAAGAAATCCCACTTGAAATAATAAAGTGTTATCCTTACCATAGGTCTTATGGTATCAATCCAGACGTAAATGAGTGCAATACCCTCTACGTGGACTATCAGCATAGCTGTGATTTGAGCAGCACGGTCTATACCAATAGCGAGGGTGCTTACAACTATGTTTGCAAGGAGGGCTTCCACCCTACCTTCATAGATGATTTGCACTGCGCGGGTAAGGATACTATCACATTGGCTACTAATATCAGTATTATGTGGCCATAGATAATTTTGTACATACTCCACATTTTTTGAAAAAAAAGGCAACAAGTTCTAGAGGATATGTTGGTCCTATCTTCAAACTTTCTTCAGTGATGAGTATTTTGTCTTATAACTTTCACCCAGTGAATAGAGCATTTCGTTTGAGATGATGAGAGCATAGACTGCTTAATTCAGAATAGCTTGTCATGCGATTTTTACCTTAGTAATACATAGAGACCAGAATAAATACCCAAAATACAAATGTGCAATTGTGCCTCCTAGCAACGGATCAATTGTACTATGACTTGTGAAGTAGTCTAGGAATCGAAATCGTATATGTAAACGCTTAAACACTGCTGTCAATGCTACAAAGTGATAGATACATGCTTCAATGATTTCTTTATGTTCGCCATTCAGGTGAACCGATGAATATTAGTTTAATGTCATGTTAAATGTTATGCAGATATTGATGAGTGTGACATCGACGCATCACACTGTGACACCAATGCTAGATGCATCAACACGCCTGGGTCCTTTGTTTGTGTATGCAACCATATACAATTCACTTATGACTTCATGGATCACTTGCTCTATTTCCTCCGTTCAAGCTATGCAACATACGCCTACGAATTAGGGTAGAGGTAAGAATAACTCCGGTGTAGCAACAATGCTGACCAATCATATCCGATGCCCAGAGATTAATTAATTAAAACTTCTTGGATTTCTTTCTTCATATTTCGACGAGTGTTCGAACCCGGATGTGAACGAGTGTGACCATACTCAGCTGTGTCGTAACTTGATTGGCAGCTATGCATGCGACTGCAATACGGGTCTGAAGCCAATTCCCGATCAGGAAACCTGCATAGGTGGGTGACCCCCAGCATAATACCGTTGAGTAAACTTTCATTAATTATAACCGCATCTATGATGTAACTTTAATTATGACGGAATGGGCAGGTTTAGTACCAACTTTGCGTTGGAGGCATCCTTGGTTATCGCATTCTCCTTCATATATGTGTTGAACCTTGTATCCTTCAACAAATGTTACTATAGATACGATTACGGAAGACGTAATTTTGATTACTTTTGGTTTACGGTTAGGGAAACATTTAAGTGAAACCTAATTCAATTATGATATATGCGCCTCAAAAAAGGGTGTGGATGGTGATAGTGGTGGTGTGTGGGTGGGGGGGGGGGGGGGTCCGGAGCACCGGGACTCCCATGGATCCGCTCCTATATATTATAACAATAATAAAAACATCGTCCAGGAAACATTTACGTCATATAGTAACGAATACATGGCTGAGATGATATTACAATCACGATAATCTCGCCCTGGTCATGGGATCATGTATTATTTCAGATATCAACGAGTGACTCGCTTGACGTATGCGACCATCGCTGTGATAACCAGGTAGGCGGGTTCCGTTGCTCCTGTGACGCAGGGTACGACTTGGATCCCGAGGACGGGAAGACCTGTCTCGGTATGACTTTATGCTAACGTATTTAAAGAAACTTCATATTCTAAGAAACGATCATAAATTTACCAATATTGGTTTCTCTACAAAAACTCTCATCTTCGTTAGAAGGACAGTCCGGCATCCCGTCGCACAATCTTGACATCGGAAGACACCAAGCAGACTGCTCACAGTGGAAATAAAGTTCCCCACATGTGCAGTTAGCTTTGAAACATGATCCAAAGCACGGGGATAACCCTTCGGTATCGTTGACGGCGTGGCTTCCATTCGTCTTGGTGTGACAGGCAAAGTCCTTGCAGTGAAGTTCATCGGACCTATCCGGGCAATCGTACTGACCGTCACAGTGATAATGGGATACAATGCATGTACCATCAGTGCAAGTGTACTGCCAACGCTGACAGTCACCATCGAGAAGAAGCGGAGGAGACGCACACAGTACGTAATCAAACTCCCCGCCACCAATAGGTTGAACGCAGGCAGTTCGGTCCATCATGACCCATGTGAGAACCAACTCTCTGTTTTTGTCGTCCATCCTGTACATGTAGCACTGTGAGTGGTCATTCATCGCCAGGAACGTCTCATGCGCCGGGTCAAGTAAGACATGCCACGTATGCTGGATTAGGAGTGGGCTCATGTCAGACGAACGCATGACCAAACCATTGTACGTGTGGCAAATCTCTATTGGGCTTTGTCCCGATGTCACAGCCTTTATTGCAATCGGTAAGGAACACAATCCATCGCTGAAAGCATACAGTGATGGACACAACAATTGAGTGTTTTCTACTACAATCGAAGTACTATTGCCTGGTTCTTGATCTGGGAGTGTGTGGGGAATCCTTTCCTGGCATACCACCATAACATGCTGAAACGGTTCATCACAAGGAACCTTCATCCATCGTAGATCAACTGTAGTGAAGAGAACAACGGCGGTACATCTTGTGTCATACTGCGCTGGCGGCTGTAATGTCCCGGCGTTTTCAGCGGTGAATCCGTTAAAGACGTATGTTCCCGGCGTAGATGTGCGTGCCCTCGCCCGCATACCTGGCGGCGTGCCCCATGGCTGGAATGCCAAATGTCGCCCATCGGTCCACCGCAATCCGTCAGTCTATAAATGAAATACAAAATGGCGGCGGTAAGAACCAATCCTAAATGCTTAAGGAATCTCTTGTGGATGGCACCAATCACACATCATAACATACCTGATTGACCGTGCAGGTTAGTTGGCAATCACAGTGGGATTTATCATTAACATATTGATTACCGCAATCGCAAGTCTTCTAACTCATTATTAAAGCAACTTACCTCATTGGTTGATCTCAAAGACGATTTGAACATCCACTATTTTCATAACCTCTTTGGTTGATCTCAATCCAATGAAGACGATTAGAACATCCAGTATTTCAACTTACCTTATTGGTTGATCTCAAAGACGATTTTAACAGCCAGTTTTTCCAATTACCTCGTTGGTTGATCTCAATCCGATGAAGACGATTTGAACATCCAGTATTTCTCTACCCGATCCCAGACGGGCGAAGTAAGCCTGCCACCATTGCCATTCCAATTCGGTGGTGATGGACAGTGGTTGCTTCCCCAAGGAATTACATCGCCGCTTGGAGTCGCCCCACGTGGTTGTCATAAGACCCGCTATCGTGTAGCAATAACCCAACAGGCGGGTACACATTTCATTATTCGTCAGTGTTCCATCAACGAAAGCCTTCCTTACACTGCTGCGTATGGTGTCATGTGTGCTATCTTGCTGCAGTAAATACGTGGTGTTCAATTTGCAATAACCACAATATAAAATGAGCTGCAAAGTCAGATTTTGTCGACTGTTAGCAGACCACTCAAGATGAAACCTGTGTTTATTGTATATTACCGCCCCTTTTCTCCATCTATATGGTTGCATAGAACCGCTTTGAATTACTACGTCAAATGTGTCAAATAGCCTTGCTCGCGATTCCAGTATGTTTAGATGCAAAGTCGAAATTTCGGTCGCAGTTGCATCATACATTAACCAAAAGTGTATGTGATAATGTTGGAGTTGGTCTACATCTAACTTAATACAAGGCCAACGGGGCACGCGTATATGATATGTACCCTGGTCCTTCCACGTACGAGTGACTTGAGATGGGATGCACGCCATCTCCCGTATCGCATTGACTTCCACCTGAAGACCAATACCGAGTCGCAGACAATCAACGTCAATTGCCAATAATATGCCTTTCACCAGGGTAAGTATGTTCCTCCTATCATAGTCGCTCTGGTTGTCATCGTAAAGGGCCCGCCCAAATACAAAATTGCCATCCATGGACACCGCGATCTGCATTCTGCATCTCAAGCGGGTTATGGAAGTGATATCCTCCCGCGCTCCGAACCAAGCAAAATAATTGTAGTAAAAGCTAACATTTGTGAACGCAACTTCGCTTTGGTAAAGAGCCGTCTTGATAAAGGTAACAGATGAAATAATATTCACATCCGATCCAAATATGGTTAATCGAAGACATTTTGGGTAACTCCCGACGACGGCGGTCACTTCATCATGGCGTGACTCACTCTGAGTGAAGGAGTTGACCAGCCCCCGGCAGTCAGTCAATGTTGCCACACCGCTGACCGAGACAGAGTTCAGCGGACCGTAAGCTTTGACATACAACACAAGTGACCTGTTGCCAAAGTGGATACCTTGATGGGAGGATGACCAGATCTTGGCAATCCTGTGGGAACAAACCGACGAGATATAGTTCAGAGGTTCCGTTTCCATGATGAACAAACCACCGGCTAGACACCCCAAGTGGCTGAAGCCTGTGAATGTGACACGAAAGTCCCGGATGTGCAAGAAACCCGATTGATTCGGCTGGAGAAACAGCTGTAGTTTAATTTGTTTAGTTGTACCATCTGTTGAGACATTTAACTTGAAGTCGCGAATATTTGAGATGACTTGCTGCGACTTTTGGCACCGTGGCCTCACGCATCGCGGGTTTTTGACTATTACGTGTTTCATCGTCAACGTTATAGGATTTAAAACACTGCAATACAGCTGCACCGTCACGATGTCACTGCTGCCTTCTATTGCATGTTGTTCGCCCTGTGCCAATGGTCTGACCTGTTCCCATAGTGTCGGTATCATTACACCATGGTAATGCATGTCCCTCTCCCAAAAGGGACCGTCGCGCACCTGAAGCACGCCTAAAGACATCGGAAATGTCAGCGAGTAGGTAAATTTCTTAATGAGCACCAACGACCTGGTCCAGAAACGGCCTACGAGCTGCCAACTATAGGTCATGATTCCACCTTCATTGGCCGCGAAATCTGGCATCGGTCCGGTGTAAGACAAGACCTTAGAGCGCA
Organism: Arenicola marina; assembly: GCA_964019135.1. Taxonomy (NCBI): domain Eukaryota; kingdom Metazoa; phylum Annelida; class Polychaeta; family Arenicolidae; genus Arenicola; species Arenicola marina. Next base: position 40,320,889 of record OZ025249.1, read on the forward strand.
CATGCGTTCCCTCTTTAAACGCTAAGGAGTTTACCAACTGACAAGAGGGTTCATCGGAGTCGTCGCAAGGTGTCCGGGAGAAGAGCTGGCTGATTTGTTCTACATACAGCGCGTAGCCTTCCGCTACCATCTGATACATCAAGCAAAACGAGGCCCGCTCCGGGTATCTAACGCGACTTACCCACCTCACCGTGACCTGGTTACCGCGAGAGTAGTGGCTGTGCGAAGGGCACATGCCGCTGACGGTTGCCACCATTGGACCGTCAGCCCCTCCATTGTTGATCTCCAGCCTCTCGGCGCTCTGCACCATTGTTCCCGCGAGCCCGTCATGCGACTGTATCGACGCCACGGTGATGTTGTATGCGTACCCCGATGGGCCGCGTAACGTCCACGCAGTTTCCTGTTGTCGCCTGGACGACGTCGTGATGACGCCACACGGCACGGTTAAGCGGTCGCCGGGAGGAGGAAAAGGCGGGATGTCGCTCTGTCCTAGCGTCGCGGGACACGAGCTGGACGCATGGCAGCTGGATAACCAGGCTGATATAAGGTCCCGACGACGCTTGGCAACGGTCGCCAGCTCCTGGCATTGAGGTGAACCGTGTGTGAGGCAGACTGCTAGCGTGGACACAGAGTGAAGGTTAATATACGACCGTATATACTGGCTTTGTGCGGAGATGACATTGTCAGTAGATGCCACTGGCTGATGTCTGCAGCTGAGCATTAGAACGAAAGTGATATATTTCGCCATTTTCTCGAGGATCTACAGCTTGTCAGCGCGTCTGTGACCTCTTCACAACGCAATACCAATGAACCAAGTTCTGAAACATCAGCACCGTAGGGTATTTATGCTGCGATTCCCAACCACATGCCGCTAACGGTACGCATGCGGGACAAGTTGCGTGGAACCTGATGCTCGGGACTTCATCTTCCAATTTCCGCTTGTTTCGTTCTCTCATTGTTTGACGTCTTGCTAACTTGGCGCTCACAATTGTCGTTTGGTTATTTTGCTTCATGTCTGGCTATTTTTATGTCATACACTTAATTTACTTCCTGTTCTATCTCACACATTCGGAAATGGAAAGCCACAAAACTTGGCCATTTAATATGCATTCCTAAAGTCCGCTTTAAAAACAACGCCTAAAGGTCGGCAGCGAGTGGCGCCTAGCGGATATATTCAGAAACAAATGCAAATACAAAACATAATCAGTGCATGATTGCTTATATATACGCGCCACAAAGCAGAACTCCTATTTTATAGCCAATATTGGTTATAATCGAGCTTTTAGAGCAAATGTTACTTTAGTATCATGTGCCTATCTTGCTATTGGTGTATTCAACATGACCCTAGGTTTCGACGGCAAGCTTTTAGGGGAAGTATGTCGACCAGCTTGTGTTGGAGGTTTGACATTTGAGAACAAAACTACATTTTAAAGTATTTTCCCATTGACCGCCATGTTAAAGCCAACTTGGCAAACGTTTTCTTTGTGTTTTTTATTACATCTTCTGGTAGATTCGTAGACAGTACTTCTTTAGCGAAAAAGAAGAAAACAATCTGTCGAAATCCCCCCCCCCCTCTCTCAACCTTACTTGTACCGGCGTGGATACAGCGTATGGCTCGCAACGTTCAGAATATAATTAGTTAGTTAGTTAAACAACAACTGGGGATTGATGACGTCAGGGCACGTGAGACGCCAGTGAGTAATATTGCGATGTCGCACATTCTGTTTTTTTAGAAAGATATTTAAAGGGGAGGGGGAGCCGGTTTTACGGTCGGATCCAGATATGCTGGATAATGGGGGGGGGGGGGGCGATTTTGTTAATTGTGATGTAAATGGTATCAATGTTGGCCCTAAAATGGGGGGCCGGGGCCGGTTCTGCCCGCCTGGATCCGCTCTTGTTGCTACATGTAAGCAGAAAATGTATCCAAACCTTGCTACATATTATTCATTTTTATTCCACTTGGTGAAAGGCATTAACGGACAACGGACTAGAAGAATGGGGACCGACGTTGGACGGGTACGAAGTGTCCCCGGCCTACAACGAGGACGAAGCGACGGCGGTGGTGCAGCCCATGGCCGCCATGGACAGCAAGCCTGTCATCGTAATCACGCTGGCCGTGTTCTTCTCCCTGCTGGGCACGGCGCTGCTGCTTCTTCTCGTGTTCTTGTTCATGAGGAGGTGCGTGCAGGGGACATAAGGACCACCCGAGGAGAAACGACAAGTGGGGATGTCAGGGGGTTAGGGTGGGGGGGGGAGGCAAAAGGGAGCGCACACATGGAGCATCATTCCCCTTCAATGGTGCTCACACTAGGCATCCTTCCATGAGACACAATTGGCCTACCATGGGGCATCCTTCCATTTCTATGGGGCATCCTTCCATTTCTATGGGGCATCCTTTCCCTTCTATGGGGCATCCTTCCACTTCCATTGGGCATCCTTCTACCATTGGGAATCCTTACGCTTCCATAGGGCTTCCTCCCCCTTCCATAGGACATTCTCTTTCTACCATGGGGCATCATTCCCTTCCATGGGGCATCCTCCCCCTTCCATAGGGCATTCTTCCCCTTCTATGGGGCATCATTCCCATTCCATGAATAATCATTCCCATTCCATAGGTAATCCTTCCCCTTTTATGGGGAATCCTTCCCCTTCTATGGGGAATCCTTCCCCTTCCATGGAACATTCATCCATGTAGCGTCATGCCCCTTCCATGGGGCATTCTTCTCCTACCATGGGGCATCCTTACCCTTACATCTGGCATCCTTCCCCTTCTATAGGGCATCTTTCCCCTTTCATATGGCATCCTTCTCCTACAATAGGGCATCCTTACCCTTCCATGGGGTATCCTTACCCTTCCTTTAGGGCATCCTTACCCGTCCATGGGGCATCATCCCCCTTCCTTGGGGGTATCGTTACCCTTCCATAGGGCATCCTTCCCCTTCTATGGGGCATCCTTCCCATTCCATGGGTAATAATTCCCATTCCACGGGTAATCATTCCCCCTTCTATGGGGAATCCTTTCCCTTCCATGGAACATTCTTCCATATAGCATCATGCCCCTTCAATGGGGCATTCTTCCATATAGCATCATGCCCCTTCCATGGGGCATTCTTCCATATAGCATCCGTCCCCTTCTATGGACATCATTCGCCTTCCATTGAGCATTCTTCCATATTGCATCCTTCCTCTTTCATGGGGCATCCTTCCACTCCCTTGGGGCATCCTTCCCCTTCCATGGGGCATCCTTACCCTTCTATGGGGCATCCCTCCACTCCCTTGGGGCATCCTTCTCCTTCCATGGGGCATCCTTACCTACCATGGGTCATCCTGCCCCTTCCATATAGCACCCGTTCCCTTCTATGGGGCATTTTTCGCCTTCCATGGAACATTATTCCATATAGCATCCTCCCCCTTCCATGGAACATCCTTCTATATAGCATCCTTCCCCCATGGGGCATCCTTCCATATAGCATCCCTCCCCTTCCATGGGGCATCCTGCCCCTTCCATTAAGGTTTCCTTTCCCACGGAGGGCTTCCTTCCATTGAGAATCCCGGTTCTACTTGTCTGTTTTGTCTCGCGATGTGCCCTATCAGGTTTACGTTGCATTGCATTGCAATCTATATTGCGCCACTGCCCTTAATCCTATCAAATTCATCAAACCTGTATGATATCATATTTAATTATCGTTGACTTAGAGTGTAAGAATTAAAACTTGTCTTTCCGCAGTCCACAACAGGTGTCGTCCAGCAAGTTACAGCTATGGACATCAGAAAGCGCGCTACATACAGGAGACCATTTCAGGTAACTTTCCCAAAGGCGATATAGCTGGTTAGACATCTGTGCAATGCATTACAATTTTAACTGCAAATCTGGTCTTCTATATTCAAAGGTATGACTTCAGATGTCGCGCGTTATTATTTAATTCAAACTTTCTCAAAGCTTCTTATTATGAAATCTGCTCACACAGCATTATTTCCGCCATGAAAACAATAGCTCCAATGGAAATGATGTAGTTAGATATTGTTGATGACATAACGACAGATATATAAGGTATATCGTGTTAAATACACCCGTGCGTGTATATTGCCAGGACAAGTGTGGCTGTTCATTGTATTACATCATATCACAAGACTTTGAATGAACGAACATTGCTGAATCTTGACATAATCACAAGGAACGTAAGTCAAACATTTATGAAAGATTTAACCCTACGACGATCATACTTAGGCACTCGTCGCTAGTCGTTGTCGGTGATGAGTTGATTATTCAAGCCCACCCATTATTATATATACTCAAATACAATATATGTAGACTTGTTGCTGGGTTCATATTGAGGAACCTTCCTACCTCAGTGTGAAAGCAGGCAGAGCTGCAAGTCTCTAGGCCGTGGGTTCCAGCCACGGTGCCTGCATCTGCGGCATGTTTCGTCCAATCCCATTTCATAGTTCTCGGAGATTCTTGGTCCCGTTCACATGCTTTCGTGTGCACATAAGAGCAATAAACCACCACCCAACATTCAATTTAATTTACTGACAGATATCGTTTCCTAATTACATGAAATATTCGTCCTGTAGTGGAGAAGAAAGAGACGGAAACGGACCATTGAGGCAGCCGAGCGAATCCAACCAAGCCGAACAGGAGCAGTTTGGTATGACAGAACTTGAGGGTGACGAAATGGCTGAGACAGAGAAGCAAGTGTTCAGCCCGAGAAGCGAGTCCCGCCTGAGCCCGAGGCCGCCCAGCGCTGAATCAGCTTCCGGGATGAAACGTTCGGCGATGGACGAAGTATTGGATCCCAGAGGGGCCACGCCCATCGGAAATGACCAATAAAGTCTGCAGACACCCCAAAATGCAGTAACCTGCAGCCCGTCTGAAGTGCTCATCAAAGAAATATATATGTTTGATATACAGTCGAACCTCTCTAAACCTGAGTCCTGAGTACGCCGAAAACCCGCCCATATTAAATTTCGTTAAACCGTAGTTTTTGCAGGCCCCGGAAAGCCGACCACTTGGGTACTCTAGAACTGCCGTGATATGTTCATGCGGTGTGCATTTGCAGGCCACGGAAGGGCGGCCGCCGGAGTACCCTAGAACCGCCAGCTAGGACTGGCGCTTTAAAGGATATTACACGTTTACAAAATTACATGTAGATTTCTGTCTCAATGCGTGCGGTATATAAAGGTCTACTGTATGTTCTTCTTGAATCCGTAACAAAGTTCGGCAGAACTGATTAAAGTTGATTACGGTGTTCGACGATATTTCAATCACTTGATGTTCATTGAAACACTTGTAAACTGCAAGAATATTTAAACGTGACACTGATTTCGTTGTTTACAATCGTTTGGCGACCGCCGCAAATTTACCTGTAACCAATATATATATATATCTCGTCTTTGATTACTTTACAAAAATATACGGATCTATGAGCAAATTGATAATGTAAGGCAAAGCACGTGACTCAGACGCATGAGGGGATTGGCACCATGATGATTAACTGTACATAACTGCCTTATGTGACTCCCTTCACGGTTAAAAGAAAGGAACCAAGGTAATATAATAAGTGCACTAAATGAAGGACTTGACATCGTGACACTTCATCGAATACAGCATGAATAAATGATTGCAGTCAACTACTATTGACATTATTTGAACAATTTTGTTGAAGCCGATGTAGCTTTCGGGTTAACGAATATATCCCATACCCAAACACAATTCCACCCCTATGTGTGCTAGCCACAAGGTAGAATTATGCGCGTTACATCGTAAATATTTCATGGACAAGCAAAATGTATGTCTTGTTGGATATCGTCTTCAGTGAAGCAAAGTCTGAGATATTGTAATTGAAATTGAAAATTGAAATAAGATATGGGATGTTTCAAACTATTTATGTGCAGTTGCCTAGAAAGGAACTGTAACTTTGAACGGTCTGGTTGATATTAGAGGTATTCGAGAGCAGGATCAGAGCTTAAATCAAATAAAGATATACCAGTACTTTTTCCTGTTGTTTACATACGGATATGCACAATCTGTATACGGCTACACTATGTTAAATGCATAGGGAATTGGTGACAATGTCTGTAATCTTGTGCATGACATAGCATTTCCAACATGATATTGCGAAGTAAAGGGAGTATTTAATTAATATATTTATTCAATACGGAACATATGACTGGCCTATATGTTTCGTTTTAGCTTTGTTATTTAATGGGTATGCATACAGTAACGTTGCCTTCGCAACCATTCGAATGCAGATATATGTAACGTATGTCAATGGAAATACATAACTGTGATATGTAAGTAACATACTCGGTTTTAAGGCGTATTTTAACAACATTACAGACTAAATTCAACTTTATTCTGGAAGCAGCCTTTTAAAGCTGTTATTTATGGCTAAATATATTGAGTAGAACAATCATACATTATAAACCATATGTTGTTATGATCGGGATATAGTAACATTATTCGTTATTTTATTATTTATTGTTTCTATGGTTAACATTATCTCTCTTACGGTCAACGAAACAAGCTTTCACAAAATAAAAGGAGCTATGCTGTGATAATGATAATGCGTGATAATTAGGTTTGTTATTTTACTCCGTATATTCTGCTACGTGTGTTATTCTTATGTCACTATAAAAATAAACTACTTTAATTAGTGTGATTTTATATTATAATATCTTAGAATATCTTATGATAACATTAGATTTGCACGCAGGCTTGCTATCTGTTAGCAATGCACTGATTTGTCTCACAATGCATTAGATAATATTTAATATAGGAAACCAGGTCGAAATAATGTTTATACATTCAGTCATATAGTATATCGCATTAGCGTGCATATTACTTCTCGTTTAGCTCTGATTCTTTCACTCGATTGATCAAACTGGTTTCAATCGCGGTTGACTTATGATATGCAGAAGCACATTTAATGTTATAAAGGTAAAGTTAAATGTGTTTATTACAATATGTACAATAATTAAACACGCAGGCACATAACATATATACCTGTCACGAGGTCAAAGACGTCAAAACAACACCTCTCGTGTTACACCGCGGTCGGTATCCGCCGTAGAAGAAAGCAAAACGTGGCGGTGAGGCCATCATATAGCGACGCACGAGGTTGCGCTGCTCACGGCACCGAGCAAATGATGAATAGATAACTCCTGCCCCTGATTATAGGTACCGAGACCGGATTCGAACCCAGGACCAATTGATCCGCGGTCTACTCTAACACATAACCAGGCACATACCGGATGACCCACTAACCGACTCTGCCCTTTGACTGAGACTCCATTCGTGTTGAGCGTGGGCCGTGCAGTCGCTACCTGCCTACTTTCCGGTTATTTGCCTTCACTCGCTTCGCACTCAAACTCGGATAAAGCTGTCCTTGGATGCACAACTTACCACTGAATGTAATGCCTACATAAGAATAATAACCCTGCATCAGATAGGTCTATGTAATGTATGAGTGGTTAGATAGTTGATAAACCAGAATGTGGCTGTTTCATTAGTGACTGCCAGTGTCAGGCGAGCTGGCTTGTCATGTGGGGGTTTCCCTCTCTTATGACGTAATACTCATCATGACATGCATGTCTGCGCGCGGTATCTATGGTTACGCAGGACGCTCATTATGTGGACTGATCGAAAGGACCTCATGCATAATGGAGAAATCAAAGTTGTATCGTTGATGACTATATTAGGATTTCATAGAAATGCTTCGACCAAAGCAAAGAAAACATATTTTCGCAACCAATCGATTCTACACGCACAAACCGCAGGGCAACAACACTGAGCGCACTTCTTGGGCCAGGTTTTGTATCCCGCCCGAGACCCGCAACACGTAACATGGAACTTCCGGGTGTGCCGATGGAGATATGCCTATTCCAATAGAATCCACACACCCTTCACATCCGGTGCACGTGGGGGCACTGGAACCAACCTACTCTCATCACCTTTCAACCAGCCGCCATCTTCTCCCTAGTGTCCCGGGCTCTTTTGAACGGGTACCATCGGTATACCAAATGGATGCCCGCGCAACCAGGAATAGAGCCGGCGAGAACTGTACAGCCCTATACCGTTTTTATCACACTGGTCGCCACGCTCGCTCCCGGTCCGGGTCGTTCTTCCATATAAGGGTGAACCATTGTTTCAGCATAGCTCACGTATTACTCACGCCTTACGTTTACTACAATACTGCAACTACAGAAATGGTCACCATGCGGGATGGGCGATAAACATCCAGCCAGCGACCGGATTGTTTAAACCAGAACTATAAAATCTGACCTTCATTTTATCGAAAGTGCTAAGCTTGAATAATTTTGAGCTGGAATGTCTTACCTGGTGATAATGGAGTCGTTAACTAATGAAACTAAATAGTTTGAAAGAGCGCGGAGGTTTAGTCAGAAGTGTGTTTAACTTTTCTGTCACTGACGGAAACACTATGTGGAAATGTCTATATTATGCCTGCTTGTGAATACAAAAATACTTATATTGCTACCGTATCGACATTTAACCAATTCTAGCAAACCCCATCTGCGGTTCTTGATGAGTGAAGCGCTGCCATCTAGTGGAACCTATTAGACAACCCCCCCCCCCCACCCTGCATATGACCGCATGTTTTGCACAACGGGAAGCAAAGCAATAAACTGCATCGATTGTCATTTCCTGTGGGTATATGAAGATGGTGGACAGACTGGAAGATAGCTAGCTATTCTAACCTATTTCCGTCCGTAAGCTGAAATTAGCAATAGTTGTAAAACGCGCGCAAAAGAAAAAGTAGATTTATAAGACCGGATTTAGCGGCGAACGTTGCGTAGTTGCATGGGTTTTCTGTCGTAGCCACTGACGGTAACTCGACTCGCTCCAACTATTCTGGATGTTGTTATCACACACTCGCGAGAACCAACAGTTCGGTAAAGAGTAAACACTACATATAGGCGGATGAAGGGATTATTTAAAAACTGAGATAACGTGGTATTTTTATGAGAGGAGGTAACCAGTAGGTGTTCGTTGTGTTGAATTCATATTATCTGGCATAGCGTCTTAAGCTGCGACGTTTTTTAACGGAGAGAACATTATGATTGCCCGGTTCATGCGTACAGCGCACCAAAGGGGAACCTACAGTTACGTCACCAGGGGCGGATCCAGGAATTTAAAAACGGAGGGTCTATTGAAGCTTGCGATTGGGGTGGGGGGCTGGCTGGGCTGAACAAAATTGTGACCGGGGAGTCCACCTAGATTTTTCACGACCAGGGGGGAGGGGGGGGGGGTACACTGAAAACTTATCAAACACGAGGGCGTGAAGTAACATAGTAACCATTAATTAGGACATATACCGCCAGACACGACCTGCCCAGCAAACACCTAACGTTATGCTAACGTTACCCGAAAGTTATTACTTCGTTATCATTATAACGTAACCTTCCAAAAACGCTATGGGAACGTTGATCAATTTTAGGATTATAATGTAACCTTCCAAAAACGTTCTGGGAACGTTGAACAATTTTAAGGTTATAATGCATCCTTCCAAAAACGTTCTGGGAACGTTGCTTAATTTTAGGTTATAATCTTTCCTTCCAAAAACGTTTTGCGAATGGTGAACATTTAAAGGGTTATAACGGATCCTTCCAAAAACGTTTTGAGAACGTTGATTATTTTAAGGTTGTAATGTAACCTTCCAAAAACGTTCTGGGAACGTTGAATAATTTTAGGGTTATAATGTAACCTTCCAAAAACGTTTTGAGAACGATGAATAATGTTAGGTTATAATGTAACCTTCCAAAAACGTTCTGGGAACGTTGCATCATTTTAGGATTATAATGTAACCTTCCAAAAACGGTTTGGGAACGTTGGTTAATTTTAGGTTGTAATGTAACCTTCCAAAAACGTTTTGGGAACGTTGAATAATTTTAGGGTTATAATGCATCCTTCCAAAAACGTTCTGGGAACGTTGCTTAATTTTAGGTTATAATCTTTCCTCCAAAAACGTTTTAGGAACGGTGAATACTTTAAGGGTTATAACGGATCCTTCCAAAAACGTTTTGGGAACGGTGAATATTTTAAGGGTTATAACGGATCCTTCCAAAAACGTTTTGAGAACGTTGAATAACTTTAGGGTTATAATGCATCCTTCCAAAAACGTTCTGGGAACGTTGCCTAAGTTTAGGTTATAATCTTTCCTTCCAAAAACGTTCTGGGAACGGTGAATATTTTAAAGGTTATAATGGATCTTTCCAAAAACGTTTTGAGAACGTTGATTAATTTTAGGTTATAATCTTACCTTCCAAAAACGTTTTGGGAACGGTGAATATTTCAAGGGTTATAATGGATCCTTCGAAAAACGTTTTGAGAACGTTGATTAATTTTAGGTTATAATGTAACTTTCTAAAAACGTTCTGGGAACGGTGAATAATGTTAGGTTATAATGTAACCTTCCAAAAACGTTCTGGGAACGTTGAATAATTTTAGGGTTATAATGCATGCTTCTAAAAACGTTCTGGGAATTTTAGGTGATAAGGGTACCTTCCAATAACGTTTTGGGAACGGTGATTATGTTAAGGGTTATAATAGATCCTTCCAAAAAAGTTTTGAGAACGATGATTAATTTTAGGTTATAATGTTACCTCCCAAAAACGTTTCGGGAACGGTGAATATTTTAAGGGTTATAATGGATCCTTCCAAAAACGTTTTGAGAACGTTGATTAATTTTAGGTTATAATGTAACCTTCCTAAAACGTTCTGGGAACAGTAAATATCGTTGGTGTGTTACACGTGACAACAAATTTGTCTGTCTGCCCTAATACGAAGTCTGTCCACTTAGAATTAGATTAAGAAATATGCCCAATTGACCCGTGTGTCTGAATCGATATCGACCAGAAGAAGATCGCATATAATAAGGGACAAGGTGACCTTGAGAAATCAAATTTAGCCAAAAATGATACAAATCTGCAGCGTTTTTCAACACTTTCGATGCTAAATCATTGATGTGAGGGCATGATATATACACCATAAGAAAGCCTGTGGGATTTACTGCATAACTGTCTATAGGGTGTAAGCCCAGGTCGACGATCAAACCGGAAATCTCAAAATCACCATTTTCCCGCCCAAAGTTGATTTTGGCGGGAAAATAGTGTTTATGTCACTTTTTATGGCTATACTAAAGATATTTTCACCAATTTTTCAGCATGATGACGTAGTCCAGATAGCTGTCTCATATATCTTATACTTTCTCGGATGTTACTCGGTTGATTTTGATCGTGACGATCAAATATATCCTGTTTTGGGATCAAAATAGTGTCTTGTTTAGCTACGTTTAAAATGAAGGTCATTGAAGGCAATATAGGACCGTATATCTACAATATGAGGCTATGGAATGCCAAATTCGATAAAAGAGATCGCAAGTCTCCATCTGCAATATTAAGGGCATACGTGGTCATTTGAAGGGGGCCTCTAAAACGACCGAAAATCTATGTTTTTGATATTGAGAAATGAAGGCGTCCTAATTTGGCCCAATTGGTGTCAGAATAATGTTGTCTTCACGGACAATAATTTTGCTATGTTCTACCAACAAATAGGAGATTATAGCCAATTTGAAACGGTTAAAATGTCTTATTTCTCAATATAGAAATAACCTTAAGAAAAGCTATTTTTGATGCAAAACGCATTATTGTGGTGCAACTGAGCAACTTAGACATGTAATACCACAATATTAAAAAGAAGATGTGGCCACGCGCCATTGGGTGCATTTGACCCCAATTCCTATTAGAAATCAGGTCGCAGTCAATGTTAGAACGTTGTGTCAAAATGTGTATGACAAGAAGAGTGACTGTAACTTTGTCGCATATATGAACTTTTTTGTAATTTAGCTTTTCCTTTAAAATCTAATAGCAACCCTGTATAAAATATCCGAAAATGGTCTGAACATTTTCCGTAATACGAATCTAACTGAAAGAAAATGCCCAAAATGTTGCACAAAGTGGAAACAAAATTCAGATTTGTTTTATTTCATAATAGTATTTGCGTGATTTATTTGTATTTTAACAAGTGTATAGGTGTGCATAAGTGTGTGAAATATGAAAGTGATATGTAGAGTAAAAGCGTAGAAAATCGTGCGAGAACGTGGGCACATTCCACAAAATTGTGGGGCTTTAGATTACAAAATCAGTTTTGGGCCAAAAAATACCTATCAAGGTCAAATTATATTGACAGACGCCTGTTCATATGTTACATATTTTATGTAAAAATGGGCGAAAGGCGATTTGAGATAAAATATTTTATGATGGAAACTGTAAACAAGCATATAGAGTAAAAATCTGAGATATCTGCAAATTGTGGGTAAGATGGGAAAGTGACTTTTCAGGTTTCGACATTTTGGGGCCAGATTGCAATTCAGGATTATAAAGTGTACAGTAAAACCTCTCTAAGTCGACCGAGGACGGGACTGCCGCTCATCGATCGACTTAGGGAGGTGGTCGGGTTACAGAATATCAATCAATCAACATAGCAAAAACTGCTGATTTACCGATGCCAAAGATATCAGCAAGCTGCTTTGATTGATCTTGCCCTCGCGTTCCTTCGTATTGACGAGTTTTACCTTCCGTGAAAGTGGAAACTCTTTCGCATAAGACAATATCCATCCCATATATAGCCGCTACTTGTATCTCACGTGTGTGTGAAAACAAGAGGGAGCTTTGTGGACAAGTTCATCAAAGCTCATGCCGTTCACAGGCGGTATATCGCCCGAACATGCAAACATGCTTCACACATTTCTAGAGTGCTATCCAGTTCACAGGCGTTATCGCCTGAATCTGTGTGTTCTGCTAATTGCAATCAGCCGGTGACACTAATCCTTCCGCCAGCCGACAACCGATCGACTAAAGGAATATGAAATGGGGCTTTGGGACCAAAATGATCGATCGGCTTACAGAGTAGGGAGGTGGTCGGGTTATAGAATACTGTTGTAATGCTAAGACATGCCGACCTTCGGCACTCGAAAAAAATCGATCGAGTTAGGGAGGCGATCAGGTTAGGGAAGTGGTCGGGCAGGGAGGTTTTACTGTATTACAAAAGATAACAAACGCAAATGACCCCGCGTTGATGCATTTAGCCCACGTTTCTGCACTGGGTCCCATATCTTACTTTATTTATCGTCCCATCAGGCCCAAATTGTGCCCCTGTACTGTTGCGACATTCCTTTCCATAGAGTTAAATGTGTTCGTCGATCTGCCCTAATACGAGGTCTTTCCACTTAGGATTTGATTAAGAAATATCCCCAAACAGCCCTTATGAAAAAGTACCATGGTATACCTTGGTAAATAGGCATGGTACTTTGGCGGAGGTATATACCATGGTATACCATGGTATTTGATACCATGATTTACTATGGTATATCATGATATACCATGGTAGTTTGGCGGAGGTATATCATAATATATCATGACATTGCATACCATGGTATACCATGGTACTTTGGCAGAGGTATATCATGATATATCATGACATTGCATAACATGGTTGTAGATACCGGCACATGTACTCAAATATATCGGTAGGCCCATTTTTTCTTCTTTTTCTAATAGATAAATTCCAAGATAGAACTGAATGTAGGCCTACCCAGTAGATGAAATCTCAACTAGGTAAGCCTAAAGCATGGAGCACAATTACTGACACAAGTTTGAATTTGTGCAAGTCTCGCACCATGCCCAGTCATGACGCCAGCATTTACAACTGCCATTAATTCAGCCAGCCCCACTACCGCTGTATGGGTCATAAAACCCTGCCTCTCCGCCAACTTTGTCTATGGACAAGGGCGCCCACATGTGGCAAGTAGTGTTACTGGCATGTGTACTTCTCTGCGGACGGAGGAGGGTTCAGAAGCCATAAACTAGACGGCTCTTGTTACAAAGGAGATGGTGCAGAGAGAAGTCCTTTACTCTCTGACTGCATTGAGCGTGAACCGACCCCGCCGGCCTCGAACCCCTCCCTCTGTGCGCTTTGCTACATCTTGGGATCCACGACGGGTAGCATCCTATCCCACCACCCCTATCTCTTCACACATACACACTTCTCTAAGAGCGAAACAAGGCAACCTACCTGTTTCAATGTCGCACCACATCGCGTCCTATTGCTAGGGGGTGGGGTGGGGCTCGGGGGCGGGGGGGGGATGCGTATTCCTCTCCGCTCCCTCTGCACAGGCCTTCACGTTAATCTCCTTAGATTTATCTTTGGGTACAAACTGACTATATATAGGCTATCCTTAGTTTGCTTTCCGTTGTTAAATTGATTTTACAAACTGATAAGAACTATGTGTCTAACTACATTCCATAGAGCCCATTAGCCAACAGACACCATGGTATATCATGACATATCATGGCATATCATCGTATCTTTTGGAATACCATGGTATATCATGATCATGATATATCATAGTATTCCAAAAGATACGACAGCGTGTGGGTCAGTGTGGCATATCAGTCGGTTGCTTAGCAACCCCCATTGTGACGTCATTTTGACATTTTACGTCACAACTACTCAGTATATAAAAGTGACAAAGTCTCGAATTCCGTTTTAAAACGTTCAATTCTTCTTGTTAATAAATTATAGAACATGAAGCGAGAGGTAATTTTTCTTCAAATCGGCAAGTTTCTTTGATATATATACATGGTCATAGATGTCTTACAGTAGATCTACTCAATCTTCGTTGGAGTGGTGGCGTCTGGTGGATTTCACCAGCTTGTAACGGTATGATATTCAGATAGAGATTTTGTCATTTTTACGTGTGTTATCTCAAGAGCTCGCTACGCTCGCAACAATAAAAATAAGTTATATTTTGTGAATAACCCAAATGTAGGTAAATTGGTTAAAATTTGAGGTATCTAAAATAAAAATGAAATAAGGATTGGAAGCAGTAATTACCTACAATATTAATACTAAAAGGGGAGGGATTTTCATTCTAATTGCTGAGGCAGAGGGCCTGCATTTTGGTAGCCGCTACCTATGAATAGGACGACCAGACCATTTGGTCTTAAGACCATGCCTGTCTGGTCGTCCTATTCATACTCATAGGTAGGTAGCTGCAGACTCCCCTCTGGGTCATACATTCAAGCACAGCACAGCTACAGGCACCAAGAACCCATCAAGGCCTGGTGAGTGTGGATATTCTTAGCATTGTACCTAATCCTCATTATGTATATAATACTAATTATTAGAACAGCCAGGCCAGGACAAATGGCTCACACAAATATTGAATCACAACTCAGCAGGAAAAGTGTGAAGTTGCTAAATGAAACAGGGCATCAACGTCTGGTGATATAGCCCAAGCTGCTACACAGAATAAAGATATATATATATGAAAAAGTTATTTCATATAGCTATAAAGGAAATCATGGGATTGATAGATTTGTGGGTAGCGTTACCGGGGTGAGTAGGTAGTTTAGTAGTTGACCTTTATTACGTCATTTTGTTGCCTTAACTGCTGCATATCTGCGTTTGCTGCTTGCAAGTAATAAAGGTCTTGTCCCCACTACTTGATGAGTGTGTTGGTTTTCACTGTTATCCTATCTTAAACACCACCCACTCACCGGGTCCGCTGCACGGCGGTGGTGGGGACGTCAACGCACATAAGGCTGGATAGGGTCGGGGTGGGGTGGGGGGGGGGCCTTCAGTAGGTTGGTGGCGGGCGGGTAGCGCCAGACACCTTCTGATTGGCTAGTCCTGAGTCGGGTGCGCTGGCAGGACTAGCTAGTGCACTGGCTCTCGAGCTCAGTTAAGGTTGTGCGGCTTGCTAGCCAACCACGTGTTTTTGATCACGTATCATGCACTCCGGGTCTACTATCCACTGGGATCCGAAGCGAGAGGACACGAATATGAGAACGCTGTGAACTGTGTCACCGTTGTTCATCATTCGCCCAACCTATTACATGTACCTAGTTTTGCTCAGATTTCAATGTCCGTTGAATTGTCCCTTGCATTTAGTGGTTTACACAGGCCGGCGCGGCTGCCCAAACTATATTGCCAGTTCCAGAGTTAATAAAGCAGTATTTGGCACATGTGAATTTACAGGGGCACTGAAGAAAATCCACAAAAATGCCAGCGCTGCCGACATTTAGGAAATTGTGTCGGAGACGCTGAAATATGCCCCACATAGAGGCAGAAAGGTAAGCCAAATAAACATTTTCTAAATTACCCTAACCGTAAACCGTAGCAAAACCTCGGTTACAGATTGTCTTTTCGTCTGCTGCCTTAGTAGTCTTTATAAGTTAGACTAAAGCGAGGGGTAATATATTTTGGCCATATTTTTTGCAGAAAGCAGCTGCGCAGACCGGCACGGCTGCCGTCGAATGAGCGGCTGCCTACATATGAGCAGCTTCACGGGCCGGCGCGGCTGCCCACACAGGACGGAGCGGCTGCCCAAACTGGCCGGAGCGGCTGCCCACACTGGCCGGAGCGGCTGCCTACACATGACGGAGCGGCTAGCCACATGACCGGCGCGGCTGCCCACACAGGACGGAGCGGCTGCCCACACTGACCGGCGCGGCTGCCCACACAGGCTGGCGCGGCTGCCTACACTGGCCGGAGCGGCTGCCCACACAGGACGGAGCGGCTGCCCACACTGACCGGCGCGGCTGCCCACACTGACTGGCGCGCTGCCCAAACTATATTGCCATTACAGAGTTAATAAAACATCAAATTTGAAACAATTTGATTTGTTTTTGTCTTTTACGAACGTTATCGGAACGTTCGGGGACTGTTATCGGATTGTTCGTTATCGGAACGTTATGGGACCGTTATCGAAACGTTCGGGGACCGTTATCGGAACGTTCGGGGACCGTTATCGGAACGTTCGGGGACCGTTATCGGAACGTTCGGGGACCGTTATCGGAACGTTCGGGGACCGTTATCGGCACGTTTGGCGGCCGGTACCCATAACGTTATCTGCTAACCTTCGCAGAACGTCAGGAAATCTTTTCCAGATAACGTTCTTGGAACGAGATTTAATAACGTTTTCCTAACTCTGGGCTAACGTTCGGGGACCGTTATCGGAACGTTCGGGGACCGTTATCGGAACGTTAGGGGACCGTTACCCATAACGTTATCTGCTAACCTTCGCAGAACGTCAGGAAAGAACTTGATATACTTGACTGAACGCAATCCGTATAACGGTGATGCATGAGATGGGTCAGACCAAACCAATAGGGGTCTAGAAAGAGTGGTCCAGTGTCCAATGTCGATTTTTCAATATTCTCAGTGTCGTATGCTGATTTTTCATGGCAAATATCAGTGTCGTTTTTTTTCTCAAAAATCTGTGTCGAGTGTCGCCATTTACCCCTTCCAGACCCCTACTTGAGCGATAAATGTATTCTAGTATTCTTATAAACACATTATTTACACATGTTTTACCCGAAGGATTCTGAAGTTTTTCCAGTTAGACAAAACCTCAGCAATGCAATAAAATGCAATCTTCAGATTCGATCCACGTCGTTGCGCTGCAAAGGCCCAGTGTACTTAGTCACTGTCGATCCCGGAAAAGAGACTTTCCTGTCAACCTCTACCAAATCGATTTGTTTACTAAATCTTAGGCGTAAGCAATGCGTCAGCTCAAATGTACCAATTTTAATGGAACCTTTATGCACAAACATACAGGTGGAACTGAATATTAGGTATATAATAACCGATAGGCGGCGATCCGCACTGCACGGACATCACTGCCACCGGCTAGGCTATGCACCGACCAGGATTTTCAAGTAGGCTGCTAGCAAGCCATTTTATGTGTCAATAAAGATGAAAAGAACAGGTTTATGCCGCACCACATAGTTTTCTGGACCAGAATCTAGGTCCACCACCCGAGTTTGGGAGCATATTTTACAAAGGAGGGCAGTTTGGGCGACCATGCGGCCATGGGCGGACATTTTTGGCAACGGCGACCAACAGTTGTTTGCAGTAAAAGAAGGGCGTTTCACCTAAACTACACTTTATAGCGGCATGCCCTATTAGGAAGCGAAACGGAACAAAGTAAGTCGATCCTAATGTGGGTTTACGTCTTGGCATTATTATTGACTCAACGAAGAATCAGTTGAGTCAAACATAACACTAATGATGAAAGAAAAGTCATATTTAATATCTATGGCTGACCTAACCGGACATCCCCGGTGTGTCAGCCTTGTAAAGTTATTGCGAAGTAAAAATTGGTTACACAGAATTTCACTACGGTAATAACCTTAATTTAACAGGCCATCCTGTTCGGTCAGAGATATATTTACTCGCAGAAAATAGTTATATAACGTTTTTGAACCAACGCCTGTTACGTCAGACAGTACACTACGATATACAAAGGTTGTACATATGCATCGGTTTAGTTACAATAATAGGAAGAGTTTAAAGTTGCCGCGTACAATGTTTTGCCATCGATATTTATAGTGATCCGTAAACCTTAACCTTAACAGGAGATTTTCCATAGCAAACTGGTCTGCTTTAAATCCGACCATCCGATATCTTACACTCTTATGTACATATGTCTAAAGCTAAGTGGAGTAACATGAAACTCACTTGCGCCCTATGTTCTAACGGCGAACTAATCAACTGCTTGATATAGTGTGGTTAAGCCAGTTGTCCTTCCCGCTGTGCACAAGTGCACATTTTTTGCGCGCAATTAAATTCAAGTGCCTGTTAGTTTTTATTCGTGGCAGGAAATCGTTTCGCTCGTATTTCTCTCTGTGTCATGACAAGCGAGCCATTGACCTTTGCAGCTCTAGAGGTATGTTATCTTTGTTCAGCCCAAGTATCTCAGATGCACACATATATATTCAATATATAATATGTGACAAGGAATCACCCATGCGCCATTATGTTTGCGAACGTTCACTGGAAAAGTGTGTATATTAACCGTGCCAGATACACGGCGGTCTTCTAGCAGCCAATTAAGCAATGGATGAACTGTGTAACCTTTAGAACATCGGTCGCGGGAAGCAATGAGGTAGAATCATCCCTAACACGTCGAGCGGTAAATGGATAAACTGTAATGTCCTTTATTATTCCTTCATCATTCATCTTCAAATATTTCCCGTTTAAAGCGAGCGAAGCGAGCTTCTGTAGGAACACATACACGTAAACACATTTTTTTTCTTCTCTTTTTTAGTAATTTTATAAATCCATGCGTCTCTCCCGCCGTTTATCGATGTTTTTGGGTTATGACGGACTTACATTTTTGGGTGAACTATGTTTGGCTTAAATTTAAGCTGAATTAAAACACTCGGCGCGTCATATCAAACTGCCGAGTGGCACGTTCAATTGGGTGGGTAGAGGGGGGGGGGGGGAGGTCATGGGTGGAGGGGTCAGGTTCCATGATCACGAATAATAAATTTCTTCATTCATATATCACGATGAATTAAAAGAAGAACTCCCTGCATACAATTAAAGGGCGGATACATGAAACTAAATAGACGAACTCCCGATTCACGGTTTTTTAATGTGAAAATTCCCAGTTCACGATTAATGGCAATCTTTGATCACGCGGCGGTCGGCTAATACCCCATTCCCAGTTCACGGTGAATTCTTATCATTTCTAGCTCACGGTAAAGTTAATTTCCGAGGAACGGAAATACCCCTTGCCCCCCCCCCCCCTTACAACACTTCGAGTTCGAATCCGGTTTAGATGACTGTGAGAAACAACCAAGGGGGCGAATGTTTCTGCGACAAAGTGATTAAATTAAATCCTTTTCGAAAAACTGCCTGAGATACGAATAGTACAAAGTGTGTCTTCAACGCAATTCAATTCGCAATTCAACTCGCTTTTTAATAGGCATCGTGGTGTATTATCGCCCACTTGGCGGTGTCGCTCGTCTGAACAAAGCATCCTGTCTCAAAGATCTGGGTTGTTCCCAAATACTCCTAGGTCTACCGACCTTGTCCTAGACAAGTTTACTGAAGGTTCACCCTGCTAGATATTCTAGTACATTTACATTGTTTGGTGGCGGCATGAGTAACCTTTTTCGGATCACTGACGGTCTCAGTGACAGTGACACCCGCCTGTTGGACTGACGCTGTCCCTGAGTCACGCCGATCCTACAATCGGCCCTCCTAGCTTCAGCTCTGAAGGCGAAGGAGAAGGTGAATACCGAATACATTACGAGCTACTGATACCATTTGATAATCACCGCAGCACAGTACATGCGTGCATGCATCCCCGACACACCACCACCAGGTGATATATCAGCCAAACAACAACTCGGCCACGAGCGTCAAGTAAGGAAAGCCGGTGTGGTCACATGCTGATTTATATTTCTACACACACAACAATTTCGTCCACTTACACATTGCAAACACAAACAAATTTGTTGGAAGAACACACTTATGGGTCAAGAAGAAATGTCGTCGAGAACAACTAAGATGGTCCAGGAAAGAAAGCAATTTTTTTTTTTCAAATCGAAAAAATCGTTGTTGCTTTTTTGGACTGACAATTTTTTTTAATGAACGGTTAATTCTGTGTACTGTTTTAAAAAAAAAGAAAAATCAACCAAATAGGAGGAACCATTTTTTGTCAGAAATATCTTTGCAAAGAACAAATTATTGAAGCAAAACAAAAAGGTGCAGAAAAAGGTCGTTCATTTTAAAAAATGCATTTGAATCCATTTTATGGTCTTCACCTTGAAACTTAAATACACTGAAAAAAGCATGTATTGAAAAGACAATATTTTGAAAAAGAAAACCTGGTTCACAAAAACTTTATAAAAGTGGTTGAGAAAAATTAATAAATCTGTGGACTTCACAGTGTCATTCACCTACAGTTTACCATGGAAACAATATCCATTAGCATGTACTGACATGGTCATTGTTTGTTATTGAGTAAGGCCATAAATTCCTAGCCTATTCGTTCCTAGCTAACATGACATTCAACATTTCAAGGTTAAGGTTACTCTATCATATAATTTACCTTGTTCAGTTCAACGAAGTCAATTTATGCGCAAACACCAGTTGTACTTCAAGCACTGTAGATAGGACCAAGTCAATATTCTCTACATCTATTATTAGTTAAGGTTGTTTAATGACGATGACAAAGCTTCCCAATTTTTGGAACCACCATAGTCACCAGCATAAGCTTTACTCGCTTGATATAAGAGATTTACTGACTTTGCGTGCCATTGTATTACCTACAATGAGGCTTACTTGCTCAAGGTTTAACTGGTTGATTATTTTATGCATTTTTCAGGGGACTAGTCTGTACGTTTATCTATGATAGTTTGCCAAAGAATATAAATGACTTAATTACTTGATGAAAGGCGCCATTTAAATAATTATTACATAACCTGCAAGCTATATGCATACAAATTGGGAAAAAGGTAACCATTTGATGAACTAATTGTTCAATCTCAATTGTAATATTTCTCATTTTGTCTACATGGCAAAGAGGTTATATGTTTATTTTCTACGAACACAAGTATTTGTTTTTCATCTATTCTCAATTACTTTCTAAAATAAATAATAATTTAATAACCTCATTGCCATTATACGAATTAAATATATTTGTAAACCTAATTGTGACTATTTTGTCTAAATTAGACCAGTAGGGTCAGCATTTTTTGCCTCATATAATAATCTTTTTTACTATTATATTTGCCATTCTTAAATTTGTTCATACATCATGCAGGAAAATGCACCCTTCATAATATTCTATTGAAAATGTACTGGTGGTACTCATGGTTTGATATATTAACATGTGGTTATTAACCGTGGTTATCATATATCTACCGTTAAGTATCTTATGATTACGAGGCAAACATGCAACACAATGTTATATACAGATGTTATCAACACACTTTCCTTGTGAGATGTTCCAATCTGGTAAAAGAAGTGTTTTTAACAACACAGACCCTTGAAACAATATATATTTTGATCACTATCTGCTTTCACTATCTGCTTTCAAATAATAACAATATTTGATTTTTGACAATGGTCGTTATGACCGCAATTACAAGGTTGACCCACTATATATTTGATAAGAATCCACATGCATTATTCAGGTACATTGAAAAACCTATTAACATTCCCTAGGGAACAATGATTCATGTCAAGTTTTATCTTGGATTTCTAGACTTCGCTCGCCATTTAGGTGACACCTATACATATTAATTCATAGGTCATCCATGTTTCATTGCACCACCGAATATTCGATAATAAGCATTATCTAATCATGCAGTCAACCCCACAAATCGTGGTATTATCGCCACACACATTTACTACGGACCTTGCCAACGGTTAGTGAAATGCGAATAATGGATGATGAAAACTCAATCACAACATAATCATGATGTTTGCATATATATTTGTTTTCTCTAACAGTTAAAAGGTCAACGCATAACGGAAGAAGCAAATGAAGCCAAATTACAGTTCAGTTTAGCGGCACTGCCTGCGTAGTTAGTATTCTGGACAACCCTTGTGTGAACCGTACACACAACCCAAAGTGCCATTGATATTCCTGAAGTCTGATAATAACAAATTACCTGTCTTATCTTTCTCTACTCCATGTACTTTATATGGTGCACTGTTTGCTAAGACTATTACCACCTCCCTTGCGATAAAACGGAGTTTAAAAAAACAAAAAACACTCGCTCGCCTATTCTGTTCTCAATGTCACTGGAGAGTGTCTAAATATTTATCAGGCATGCAATACACGCAAAATCTGTTTTTCAACAAGCCATATTCTAACGCACTTACGCTTCTGTGCAGACCCAATTTCTCTCAAATTTAAACTCGATTACAGTAATAGTTTGCTCAGTTTGACAATGGCATAAAAACACGTTGTGTTTTTACATTTATATATATACCAGTATACTTATATACATTCCCAAGTGCAGAAAATAATACTACAGCGAGACGTAGAAAATGTATATACCACAGTTATAAAGAAACGAGGCCCTAATACTTAATATAACGCATACAATTAAGCGCACGGGGAAAAAAACAGCCAGGTGAGGCCATGCATACCTCGGCTTGTCGCGCGTGACAGCACATACACCTACAGTGCTTCCGCTATTGCTCGGGATCATGAGCCCAATACACAGAGTGACGTAACACAACGATTGCTGAATTTTATGTGTACGAAATTGTTCAGAAGAAGTGCATCCAGCTGTTACCAAATGTGGCTGTAAGATGCAACGAGAATTAGTGGCGGTATAGACCGAAATCTTAAGGTCAGTTTTTTACCCCAGGTGAAAGTGGTGGTGGTGGTGGCGGGTTTGTAGGGGATGATGACATTATTTGTACGGGGTGTAGCTGTCTGGGGCCGGGGCGTTGAGGGGAGAATGCCCCTTCAAGTTTGATTGCTGTTATTGTTACCTAGGGTCGAACATCGGATAATGTATTCCCATGGGTAGAGATTGAATGTGTACGTATTATTATGGGGGAGGGGGGGGGGGGTATTTCCTAGGGTTTTCATTTCACCGTGAACTGGGATGGAGGTAAATAATTCTTCGTGAACTCAGAATGGCGTATTAGCTGACAGTCGTGATCAAGGATTTTCATTAATCGTGAGCTGGGAATTTTAATAATAAATAACCGTGCATCGGTAAATGGCTAATTTATATCATGTATCCGCTCTTCCTATGTATACTGGGAATCCTTTTTAATTCATCGTGACCTGGGAGTAAATAAATTTAAATTTAAATTGCCCCCCCCCCACTGCTCCCCCCTATTAACATGGACATGTGCAATTGTGGCGTAGTCGGGTACGTATTACATGGCTTGATATAATGCTATTGTGGTACGATACATGTAATGACCCAATACCATGCGTGACCTCTAAAATATCCACAAGTTGGTTGTGATTAAGGCTTTAATTTTTGTAACGTTAGGTTGTAACGTTAACTAAGTTAACGGAGGGTGGCGCGGATGGACAGGGGTACAGGCGGTGGAGCGGTGGAACCGGTGGGGCGAATGAGCGGCATGGAAGTCGACGCGGGTGGGGCAGATGGGCAGACGGTGCAGCAGGTGAGGTGGACTAGACAGCGGGTGGAGAGGGGTACAGGCGGTGGAGCGGTGGAACCGGTGGGACGAATGAAATGGCATGGAAGTCCACCCTGGTTTGTTTTTTGCGTGTAAACTTCGTTTATTTAACGAGGTTATCAACAGCGCATACACATCTTAATGACTACCTCGAGCATATAAACAATGACGTATACAGAAGAATACAACGAAGTAATAATCACTAAAGAGAGGAAAATGCTGCCGTAATCGAGATCGTGATGGAGATAGAGATAATTCCAAAATATACATTATAGCGACGGGTGAGCTCTTATTAATAACTGTTTTTTTGGTTAAAACATTTAAGACGCAAAATCTACCAGTGCTTATGATATATGTCTGGACAGCCTTAAACAATATGATGTTTTCTTCGATGGTTGATTCGACGGATCCAAATATTAAAGTATTGCATAATCGAGCTAATTGTTGCGTGGTGAAATTCGTTATATTAGATAGGTTTTCATCGACTATGGGTTGAATATTGTCAAATAGTTCTTCACGGTGAATGCTAAACAGAGGACATACCAGTAAAAAATGCACACAATCTTCAGAAGTATCATTACATAAGTTACATATGGCTGAATCTATAAATCAGTAAGCATGTCGGTGCGAGTTCAGTCCACTAAGTCCAAGACGCAATCTGCTATGGTTAATCGCCCCATCTTCACTTACTTCAGTGTCTGTATGCTGTATAAAATGATTAATAATCTGGTTCCACAGTATCTAGCAACTCTTGTTCCACCCAGAGTGTCTGACATATCGCGTTACCCTCTGCGTTGTAATGACCATCTCTATCATCCTGTAACCAAGAAAACCTATTATACGAACTCCTTTTTGTGGATCACTGTCCGAGCGTGGAACTCCCTAACACGCGATCTAAAGCAATCACCGTCCTTTTCGTCTTTCAAGTCTTTATACAAACAGAGGTACTTTGGCTTGCCAAATGTATTGTATGATATGTTTCCACCCTGGTTGGGTGGTAGGTTGGTTGTATATTCAGGACGCTTCAACCGATGTTGGTCATATCGTGTCAATGGGAGAAGGAAGGGAGAGTGGAGCCGGGGGTAACCCATACCGTTTGCGAAGAAGAACACAGTATCTTTATCCTGCGACCACACAGACATGGCCGTGGCGGGGCGCGAACCATCGATCCACGCGCCCGTTAGTCTCTCAGGCAGCTGGAATACACAAGACGAGCGCTCTAACCCACTGGGCTATTGGGGCGGCTCCGGTGGAACGGGTGGGGCGGATGGACAGGATAGAGGGTCTAGCAGGTGGGGCGGATGGACATGAGAGAGTGTGGAGTGGGTGGGGCACGTGCTGTGACGTGCTGTGACACCTGTAGCCGGGAACACGATTATGTCAAAGGTAGGGCTCCTGAAAATGACAGAGAGGGGGGGGGGGGCGGCAATGTGGTCCATGTCGCATGTCGATTTCTAAAAGAGGTCCATTTCACGTGTCGCTAATAGTAAGCGTAAAGCCTTGTCGGTACTGTGGATATATGGAACCATGCATGAGTGCATAAGTGCAAGTGCATGACATAAGTAATACCGGGCAAAGATCGCTTTCTCGTCTCCTCCATATCTACATTCGCATTTTCAAGCTGCTGGAACTTGAAACGCCACATGGCTGATGATCAGTCTTTTAGTCAGGCGCAGGCCGGGGATCGAGAAGTGGCTAGGGGCGAGAGGTGGTGGTCGAGAACCTTACGTCGTTTCGATAAGAGACGGTGTAGTCGGAGTTATGTTTTCACTCATGTCGCTTGGCGCTATGTCGTTATGCCGCATGTCGATGTTAAGGCAGGTCCAATGTCGTCTTGTCGATTTAAAACATCGCCGTGTCGACAAAGGCCGTCTGGGGCCCGAGAGGCGCACTTGACGCAATACTTAAGGGTGTATGCGCCATGTCTCAAACTGCAAACTGGGGGGAGTGGGGGGGGGGGGGTCAAAACCAGAACTACTTATGATACATCCTGTCTTGACATCAAACAGCTAATCTCTAACCCTCCATCACCAAACTTCAACCTCAATCATTCAGCCTCTAATTCCCAACCCTCACACTGGATTCCATTTATATAAGCAAATAAGACATGATAAGATCTCCAAAGAAAAGCCCAATTTCCGCTATACTTGGGGCACTATCTTACCGGATGAATGGTGACTTAATCTATGATAGTCCGGGATATGTGGCGAAGGCGGATGACTGAGGCCTCCTCTATATTCATGTCCGGTCTTAAATCTTTTACACCCAGTCACATCCCTTATTAATTTCCCTGGCGGCATGGTCTTTATCAGTGACCTTCCTGAACCGCACATAACCCTCTGGCGATCCAACTCTAGAACACAGTGCTCTCCTAGCTTGAGCCACCCAAGCTACCTCCATCCTCATGCTCATCTTATCCTTGACCCACTTGTACAGTCCCAGTACTCCGTGGTCCACTCATGACAAATAGGTCGTCAGGAGGTAAAATGCATATAGGCCGCCATGCGATCCCCTTCCATAGGCCGCCATGTGATCCTATCGTATAGGCTGCCATGCGATCCCCTTCCATAGGCCGCCATGTGATCCTCCCCTACAGGAGGCCATCATGTGAGTTTACCATATAGGCCGCTGCCATGTGATCCCATCGTATAGGCCGCCATGCGATCCTTTTCCATAGGCCGCCATGTGATCCTCTCCTATAGGCCGCCATGTGATCCACTCCTATAGGCCGCCATGTGATCTACTCCTATAGGCCGCCATGAGATTCTCTCCTGTAGGCCGTAATGGGATCCCCTTCTATAGGCCGCCATGGGATCCCCTTCTATAGGCCGCCATGCGATTCACTCCTATAGGCCGCCATGTGATCCACTCTTATAGGCCGCCATGTGATCCACTCCTATAGGCCGCCATGTGATCCTCTTCCATAGGCCGCCATGTGATCTTCCCTTGAAAGGCCGCCCTATGATCATCTTCTATAAGCCGCCATGAGATCCATTCCGATAGGCCGCCATGTCCGCCGGTCCTATAGGTCGCCATTTGACCTCTTCAATGGACCGACATGTAATCCCATCCACAGGCCGCCATGTGATCCACTCCTATAGGCCGCCATGTGATCCACTCCTATAGGCCGCCATCTGATCCACTCCTATAGGCCGCCATGTGATCCTGTCAGATAGGCCGCCATGTGATCCGCTCCTATAAACCGCCATGTGATCCCTTCCTATAGGCCGCCATGTGGTCTCCTGCCATAGGCCGCCATGTGATCCACTCCAATAGGCCGCCATGTTATCCGCTCCTGTAGGTCGCCATGTGATCCTATCCTATAGCCCAACAAGCGATCCACTCTTATAGACCGCCATGCGATCCTTTTCCATAGGCCGCCATGTGATCCACTCCTATAGGCCGCCATGTGATCCTCTCCTATAGGCCGCCATCTGATCCACTCCTATGGGCTGCCATGTGATCCACTCATATATGCCGCCATGTGACCCCTTCAATAGGCCACCATGTGATCCCCTTCCATATCCCGCCATGTGATCCACTCATATGTGCCACCATGTGATCCACTTCTATAGGCCGCAATGCGATACTGTCCTATAGGCCGCCATGTGATACTTTCCTATAGGCCGCCATGTGATCAACATTTATAGGCCTTCCGAGAGATGAAACTAGCCGGAAATTCAAGTACGGGTGTTTGAACCCATGTCTTATTGATTTGCAACCCGGCTTGTTTACGAACCGAACTTAAGTCATCGACGCAATACTTATCACAACCCTTAATTGATGCCCAAGACCAACGCAATACATTCTTCGAGACTCAATGCGAAAGCACCGTCGTAATTCACCGCAAGGCCATTTTGTAATTGTGTTGTCTGCTATATACTATATATATATATATGATGGGGATGAGGATGAGTCCATATACACGCATTCAAGATTTGGAGCACACAATGGGGGTGGGGGGGGGGTCACTTTCGGTTGGAAGAGGAGGAGGGGGGGGGGGGACTGAACCCGGCAGTTGGTCGTACATTTTTGCAGTGTCTTGAATTAGTGATAACGTTAATACTTTAATCTAGATAATTATATGTATGCAACATTTGTAGATATTCATTTGAATATATATATTTAACAACTTTACACGAGTCTGACGCATGTAAGTATATGTATACAATACGTTTACATATGTTGAATTATTTTAGGATGTAGGCAAATACTCTGTTTAATTATTTTAAGATGTTGGCAATACTGTTAATAATACTGTTAAATTGCACTTTGACTTGGCATAAAAACTAAACGACTTGCTGGCGCTTCTCCAAACACTGGGCTGTAAAAGCGACCATCTCCAGGCCGATTCTCAGGTTAATCTCCGCGCACCCCCCCCCCCTCCAACTCCCCCCCCCCCTCCCCACATACACTTGAGTCCGCCACTTGTCTTAATGTCCAACTGTAGCGCCAGATAGCAGCGGGGGGGGGGGGAGGGTGGAGGTGCATTAAATATACCCAAGTTACGAACGCGTAACGCGTTGCTGCAGGAATTATACCATAAAACGCCGACTATGGCTGTGTGTCGCCAGATGTCCCCTGGGTAACCCGACAACACAGACATGGCCACAGCGGGGCGCGAACCACTGGTCCACGTGCCGTTAGGTTTTCGAGTGGCCAGAGCGAGCGGCCAGGGCTAACCCACTGAGCTATCGAAGCATCCCGTCAATACCAATTGGCACATAACTCGCAAGTGTAACGTTACTTACGTATGCATATTTCCTTTTATTTTTATCAATTCAGTCGATTTTCCATGCTACAAGTACTCTTTTGTTGTTACCCTAGATGCCAAGTCTTCACTGATTCGCTGTTTCGTGATGAACAACGCGATGCGCCTCCTATTGGTGACAATCTTACTACACGTGACTGCCGTATCAACCCATCGACAGAAGTCAGGTAAGATCGCTGTACGTGAAGAAAGTCCTGTCCCCACGAGCGACGCCTTCCATATCACATAAACTTATAAGAAACTAATCTTAGACATTCGGGCAAACAACCGATCGTTCAAGTCATGCCTGGAACGAGTCAATCACCGCTGTTTAAGCCATCGGCTGATTACATAATGTTTGGTATGTAGCATATAGACGTATGGTCCCGTTCTGTTACTGTTACTGTTGGATCCCCCAGCTTCCAACTTACGTTTTGTCTTACACATATCACTCTCTGCCTTCGACTCACTCCGCTATAGGGCTCCATTATATCTCTGTTGTCGCCTACGTCCTCAATGCCTTCTCACACTCTCTCGCCAGGGCGGCGCTTCGCATATTGATAGGAAAAATGCGTGGCGCATTTCTACAAATTAGGGCTGGGACCTAGCCTAAGCCTAATAACACAAGAAATCAGGTGATTAAAAGAAAGAGTTCAAAGAAATTATGAGCTCGTTATTTTTATGTTTTATTATTGAAAACTATAATGTCGCAAGAAATTACAACTGATTTGACCGAAATTTGCCCCCGGCCCACAGCAGCGGTAAAAGCTAGCTTGCGTAGCGCCACCGTGCGGGGTGCGTGTACACATATATCTCTTTCGGGCCTAATGGGAGACTGATGTATATGCATTGTCAGCAATGACCAATTACATGGCCTCACCCAGGGGGTGACAGGAGGGTGAGGGGGTGGGGGGGGGGGGTGGAGAATGATTAAGATTCAGAAGATGTATGAAAATTCCTCCACCTATCCCAATACCATCTGTAATTAGAACCCACTAGCACAACGCGGTCTCTTGGATTATGTCCTTTTATAACATATTATATTAGGCTCGCATCAGCCTCGCAGAATATATGCAAGTCGGCCTTATACCAGGGACGGATCCAGGAATTTGAAAAGGGGGTGGTCCATTGAAACTTGCTATATGGCTGGGGTGGGGGGCCGGCTCCGGACATAATTGCCAACGTAAGATCCACCAATATTTTGACGACCCGGTGGGGGGGTTCCCCTGCCTTAGATAACGTTCTTCCTCAAAAGGGGAGGCTGGGGTCCAGGAGTTCCGGACCCCCCCCCCCCCCCCCCCCCGTTGATCCGCCCTTGTATGCGCAGTCACACACTCAACGCTATCTCTAGAATCAACGCTGCGTGTGCATTTTACGCCGGTGTTTTTGCTGGCGAGTCAGCGTCCCACTTTCCAAACCGGGAAGTAGGCTTACTTAACTCAAGTACCATGAGCTTCGGACCAAGTCAATCAAAGCTGATTTCCGATTGTGTGTGGGTATTTGATCTCAAAGTTGTGTGTGCACTCTGATATTTGCATTCAGGTGATTTTTCCCCTTGGTGGCTGCGACAAAAAAAAGAAATCACTCATGGGGATATACGAAGCAAGTAGAAACACTAATTTACATATACCTGTAGTGTAACGAGAATCATGGAAGCGGAGCAATGATGCGTGTGCAATTAATTGCACGATGTCACCGGATTATCCCAACAGGGAATCGTTGTACTTTTTTACTAGAATTTTTTGTTTGTGGGTACTTGAAGCAACATAATGCATTGCGTTATGCATTGCGAGGCCAAGGGTCCCCACCCCCCCCCCCCCCCTCCCCTCTCAATCGCACCCTGATCACATTGGGAGCATGGATATCCGTTTTGTAGTAGAACTCGCACGCTGTAGATGTCCCTTGATTGTTTGTGGAGCCCCCCGTCTCCCATCCTCCCACAACCCAGTATGACACCTCACCCTAGCGAAAATGTTCCCCCATTCCTGGAGTGCACTATCAATATCTATGCATGAAAATGACATTAAAGTCATCGTGAAGCATCCATGCACTTGAAGTCTATTTATTTTGCTCTTATCAAGGGAGGCTCTGTAAGCTTCCCACACGACCAGCCACAGATAAATTGATGGACATGTCTGACATAAAGGTTTGAGTGCATACTCCACATAGTTACGTACTATGTAGTTACATATACACAGTTGTCACGTACAACACCATGTTTTGCTCAAGTGGCTTTAGAGCTGCGCTGTCACAAGTGGATCTGGTCGAGTACGCCGTATCGATGCTGTTTTATCATATGTCTGTGTTGTGTACGTTTCGTTGGCTGTTCGCATTCACTCACTTATATGGCGCGCAGTGCCAACATTTTTTTCTCTGGATTGTTCTTATCAATAATTGATTTTGATGATATAAAAAAAGGATTTTATGATATAAAGAATTAATTTTATGTTATAAAGAATTGATTTTATGATATAAAGAATTGATTTTATGATAAAAAGAATTGATTTCATGATATAACAAAATGATTTAATGATATAAAAAATTGATTTCATGAGATAAAGATTAGATTTAATGAGATAAAAATTGATTTCATATGAAGAATAGATTTCATGATATCATGAATCGATTTCATGATATCAAGACTCGATTTCATGATAGCAAGAATTGATTTCATGATATCAAGAACTGATTTCGTGATATCAAGAATTGAATTCATGGTATCAAGAATTGAATTCATGATATCAAGAATTGATTTCATGATATCAAGAATTGATTTCATAAGATCAATTCTTGATATCATGAAATCAAACCATTACCTAACCGTGTCGCCAAAGGTCACTGTTACAGTTACTGGTACAAATTCAGTGGATGGTTGCAAGAGCAAAATATGTCCCCTATACTAAGTGCAGTCTAAGCGCTGCGAGACTGCAGCCTGCGACGACACTACGGCGCGCGAGACTTTGGCGGCCGCGAGATGTCTTTAACTTCAGAATCTGTTTTACATCGCGACGACACAAATATTCTTGTGGCGGGAATGGGGAAGGGTGGAAGGGAGAGGGGGAGGGGTAAGGTATATAAACTATGGATAATAGTTCGCTGATGATAGCGGAGAGTGGTTTGTAAGGGTGGCGGGGGGGGGGGGGGCGTGAGTGGGGAATAGGTTGCGTCATGGGAAGTGTTTGTAGTCCCCTCAGCACCCCAGACAAACTCCCCTATATTGCTTCCACGCAATCCTTTGCCTCCTCCTTCTCCTTCTCCCCCTTCTCCTACTCCTCCTTCTCTCCTATTTCTCTTTCTTCTACTCGTCCAACTCCTCCACCTTCTCCTCCTCCTTTCGTCTCTCTCTCTTCGACCTGCCTCCCACCCCAATCGCCACCCCGCTCTCCCCGCCCAGTTTTGGCGGTAAGGGGCACTTACACTTACGGCAACAGACCGCACTATGTCAGTTTTATGCCATATCTGTAGGGCGTATATTTCTCCATCACGTGATATCCATGATGTGGAGGATGGGGGGTGGGGGGTCCGAGTGGGGCGCGATGTCTCGTCACGGGATGCTGCAGAAAAGGCAGGCTGGAGGGTAGATCGGTTGTGCACACGGAGCGGGGCTAGGATAGAGGCCGGGGTAGACGTGTGGTGGCCGATGGTACTGACGGGGAGGGGGAGGGTTATATGGGGTCATATAACATAACACCTTTTCCCACCCCCTCTCTCCGAGGAAGACATAGGAAAAGTGTAAAATCAAGTCATATTCACAATTGCCATTCACACCAATGGTTATCGACATGCTCGTTAAAATTTGAGCGAGCGTTCAGAAATTCAAAGACAGGAAACCCCAGACTACAGCCTAATTAATAGACCTCTAGTTTATTTACTTTATTTACTTTATATAATATTGCTTGTGATAAATTTCCATCGTTTGCAAGGGGGACAACAATATTAGCGCGTGTTTCTTATGACGTTTAATATAATCATTACCTCTATTGCATCCAAGTGCAACCGTTGCTAGACAACGCTTCACACACGCTCCTTTTACTTTGCCTAATGGCTGATGTTTGCATTCTTCATTTTGTTGAACATGGGGTCAAAGCATCATATCTCACCAGAGGGCGCTTCGGTGTAACATTGTGTTCACGGGACCCCGCCTTCCAGCCACAGACAGCGTTAACACTGTTGATGTAATCCTCCTGAATTATAAATATAATCAATACCTACACATTTTGTGTATATTGCTGGTATATATTGACAATTGTACACATTGTATAAAATGGATAAAAATAGAACCATATTCTGTATTTTCAGATTGTAACTATGGCCGTGACTGTCCCTTCCCATGTCATTGTGCCACGGGTGTGTGCGACCCTCTGTCTGGTTGCCAAGGGAACTGCTTAGTGAACAAACCCGACTACTCACCGAGCCAGCCCGGCTGGGAGGGCGACGGGTGTCAGACAGGTACAGCAACCTACTAGTCATTGTCCTGTCTCTCTAATTGATTCCTTCTTTATGTCGTGACTTATTTTGTTTAGTTCCTCAACTTTTTTATTTACTGGTTTTCGTTTTATCATCACCACATCAGTTTACAGTTTACACATGCTTGCTACAATGTGAGAGCACGATGTACACCTAAATCTTGCATTATGTCAAAATATATTAGGAACTCCATTTCGGAATTACGCAGCACGTGGGCAATACGTTACGTAATAAATGGTCACCCATACCACGTTCTGATATGGACGAGCTCAATTTGTTCATCTCTTAAGGGAACGTGGCCTACAACAAGACTGCCTGGCAGTATGGAGTGTTCAACGGCCGAGTGGCCTCGCGGGCGGTGGACGGGGTGGTGGACAGGGGGGGGAGCGGTGTCGCCCAGCCTCAGGGTGGCGACGAGAGCCGGGCGTGGTGGACCGTGGACCTCGGGGCTCTTCACACCGTCTACTCCACCAGGATCATGAACACCAACCTCAACGGTGAGTATACGTAATAAAGCATCCTTTCAGTTGCCTATGGTGGATTGTTTCCAAACGAACGACGGCGTTATCAACTATAATATATTTTTATCTTGTTATTTCCACCTCTCTGGCCATTTCAATCTGCGTTCAATGGAGTGGGGTAAGGATAAGGCAAACACTAATGTATATATATACATTAGTGTGGAGGTAGTGTGGAGGAATGTTATTCGTTATCCAAACCAAAGGTGGCTACATTTACCTGACCAACATCCATGTGTACGTGAGCAACTCGTCCATCCCTCACAACACCGTCCTCAACACCGATGAGGACGTCATGCGTTACAGCAACGTGCTGTGTGGTGAACACCCGGATCCAGTACCAAAGAGCGGTGACGCAGATGTGTCCTGTAGTGAGCCTCTGATCGGTAGATATGTCCTCGTCTACAAGTATGGCACGACTGGAACTAGCGATGTACCTGGTTCCTTCACGGTGGCAGAGGTCACAGTGCGAGGACATCGATACGTAGGTAAATAATTTGTTTCGTGTCAATCGGGGACAAGCATTCCCAATGAATGCACCCGACGCGCTAGGCACAATTATATCAAGCGTCAGCGTTGTCTCAGCATATTAATTGTTGTGTCAAATATTTAGAGCGATGATGCCTGGCGATAAGGGCGATAAGGATGATCAATGCATATGATATCTCACAAATTTGGAAGCGAAACAAAAATCAAGCGTTGTTTGAATGCGGCATTTTGATATATCGTGACACCTTTAAGGGAACGTTCTCCTTAAACAACGCAAAAGAATCGACGCTAATGCGAGTATCGTGGTCATTTCAGATTGTTCCAGTTGTACCAGCGAATGCAACAGTGTGTATGGCTGCATGCCAAACTGTCCGCCTGGGAAGGACCAGACTACACTCTGTTCGGAAGGTAGTATATATATATATATACATGTCATGGGAAAAATGTTTATAGCCACCAAGCTGCATGGATGATGTACACTAAAACACAATGGTTTGTGCTGTGGCTCGATCGTAGGCTGTCTGTGACGCCTGTAACACCCGATTGAGTAGACATGTGATAATCTGCATCCACATTTGTAGCCGAATAATTCTTCACACACTGTATGTGTGTAGACGTTATGGATGTCTTTATTTGCGCCCAAATAACCGATATGCGTTGCGAAGGAACCGGCGCTGTTTGCAGACGCGGGTGTCTTTAAGGTTTATTAATGAGAAAAATCTACGATTTCTCTCATTATGTCACTTGGTCTCGTTAACAAATTTGTCCGCATATTTGTTGAGGAAAAGCTACGACTATCATAGGGGAGTAAATCGAAGGCAGAGAGTGAAGCAATGCATGTCATGGCTCACCAGGCGTATAGCCGTGGCCGCAATCGGACGACTTAAGCGAAATGAGGTTAAGCTTTTAGGAATTGAGTGCACTTATTACTTGTTATTTTTACCATGAAATTTGTGTCTTTATCACTTTTAATGAATGGATTTTAATGAATAAGTGTGTATGGTGGGACGACATGTACTACATCAGCTACATATTCTCCAGATTGTAAGGACGGCTCATTTGGTGTTAACTGCGGTGAGAGTTGCAGTGGTTATTGTGCTAATGACGCCGTGTGTGAGAAGATAAACGGGACGTGTCCTGGTGGATGCAAACTGTGGTGGGCTGACTCACGCTGTGGCATCGCAATAGGTGCGTAATATGGCGATACGATACGTCTAATTGATTTTGTGAAACAGTTTATACCATTGAGTGGGACCCGTGGTGGGATGGTTCACTCAGTAAAGCAGCCAGAGAGGCGAATATCATTTTTTTCCCAAAATGGCTGATATAAAATGTCATATGTTTGGAAATTGTTAAATCAATATATCAGTCATCAAAGCTTTAATGTGGGTTTTACTTCATTCGCAACGTATCCATATGAACCATATTTATTGCCTTATTTTATACCTGGTTTCCTCATTTCCAGCACCTCCTGTCGGTGACATCGTTCACAGTCTAATGGCCCCTAATATCACTTTCGGGAACGTTACTCTCACGTGGGACCCGTTGAAGAACATAACACGCGGGTTGGAATCCCATTACGGCTACGTCATTGGTCAACAGAGTCACCAGGATCAGCGTCTGGAGACCATTGCTGGCGACCTATGGGCGGACATCGCCTGGATCAACTACACGGGGAGTGTGAACACAGAGTCCTATACAGTAAAGGGACTAGACTACAACTCCCGGATCTCTTTCCGACTTCAGGTGTACCGTCGGGACCAGGGTATGATCGAAAAGGCATCAGACAATGGGACAATCGACGTCAAGACGAGTTGTATCGGTAGGTCGCACGGACAACCGAACGTTCAGTTCCCTAAACTATCATTGCATCTGTTCACTACTTCGCTGCACTGCTTTGAACCTTTGGCACCGTTGAATATCCTGCCAATATCGATCAATCTCTACACAAGACCCAGTCTCATTTACAACCCGAATACACGATTTTGCCATGTGAACAAATATATTTCCAAAATAATGATACCTGTTACATTTTCATTTCCACTCATATAACAAACGCGGGTTTTTGCCCTGACACCCCCCGACAATGTTTTTTACATGTTCACAGCGCCCGAGGAAGACCCAATACTTTCAGTGGAAATCCTGAAGTTGAGTTACGGCCTCGACATTTACGAAGCAGCCAACGTCACCTGGGACCTCATGGTATTACAAGGACGTGATACTCACCAATGCTTATATTACTCGAATTGAATAATGATGATGATTATGGCGGATTATACAACACGTCTAACGAAATAACTCGAGCGGGTAGGGGACACACGCGTGATAAGGGATTAGGGATGTACTTCAAGTTAGTAGCCGATCGCTTGCTACGCCCCCTACATATCTTTGCTTGTCCTGTATATTCCTCACGTTGCAGGCGCCTCCTGTCAGTGGATGTGACTTCATCCGTGAATACATCTTTTCATACCAATCCACTGGGGGCAACACCATGGAGCAGCGACTTGATAACACCACAAATTTCTTTATGCTGAGTGAAAATGAGACTAACACTTACGTGATTGTGGTTACCGCCAGAAACAATGAGGACTTGGACACTTTCAACGAAACAACTGTTGACTTACAGATATTTGTCTGTAAGTGCATTATTTACACGTGTATAGCGCTTTATTTCATCTAAAAGTGGTTATATAGAGCCAGTTATCACTCGTTTCGCATTGCCTATCCTTCCACTAAAAAGCAATTTGCAAGCATGAGTGGTAACCCATGTTCCCGTCTGAGTCTAATTACCTTTGCCGTCAACTACCAATGAAAAACGATTTTGTTCCGTGGCAATGCTAATGATAACAATAATGGAGTCGTCGAATACGTTTTGCCCCTTTTTACAGATCATGAGGGTGACGACTCCAATAACGCCGGGATGATCGCCGGAGTGACAATCGCCGTGCTGGTCGTCATAGCCCTGGTCATTGTATTATTGGTCCTATGGTAAGTAACCGCCTTCACCTGCATGACGTATTTATTATACCATATGGCTATATAATGTTAAATATATGGGATACATATATACAATTAACCATTGAAGATTTAACAGTGCAGCATTAGAACGCCCTCATGGATACATAAATTTTAAGAATATTATTATTAAGAGATTGTTTTTGGATGTCGAAGGATGAAACGAAGGAACGGGAAGGACGGAGGACAAGAAGAGGACAACAAGAGTAGCACATCTGGGTCTTCTGTCATAAATATACGTACGTGAATATTAACAGTCGTGATATGTATCACTTTATGTTTGCATGACAGGGTGGTTCAATTCGTCAATCGGCGCAAGGCCAAATATCCATTTGACTTGAGGCCCTCATATATCGTATATTCATATCCGAATACACTATATCGAAATGTCCCCATGCCATAATGACATGCAATGATTACTTTATTGCCTGGGAAATGAAATATTAGACTAAGCTTAGTTACATAAATATATATAGAAAGCCGACTTATGCTGACCTTTTTTAAAATGATTAATCTTTTAGTGTGGGTACATGGTCCATCATGTTATTACTGATATGTATGGGATAAAATGTTCAGTTACCTGCTGCTCTTGTTTTTTGTTTTGAAAATTCTGCATGGTACTAGCTACTAAAAAACGTAATTTGTGAAGATTCCACAATCAATTCTCCCAAACAAGTCACGTAGTGTTATTCTCAACCTCTTACACAGCTGGGTATCCAAATACGATTGCTATCCATGGCGGGCCATTACCAGTGGACGAGATAGAGTGCATGTACGAGAACCTCCCTACAGGAATGGGGGTCATTCCCCTGCCAATGTTGAGAGAGCTCTACAACCAACTTAGGGCCAAGCCTGACGGATTCAAGATGTTGTACAGCGTGAGAAAAATATGCTAGTGATCTTAAATCTGCTAATCTGTAATTGTCGACTGCAGAGTAATTTCTAGTGAAACAGTGTTACAATCGTAAGGACCTAATTTTGACATTAAGGACATTGATTGATATGCACTGACCAGAAAATTAAATAGCCTATTGGCTGGTCATGCGCGTAATTCTTGGCAGTGTTTAATATGTAATAGCTATTCATTGCATGTCAGTCCCTTCCAACCGGTGATGAAATTCCTGGCACTGTTGGGAAACAAGAAGAACACAAGATCAAGAATCGTTTCTTGAATATCACAGCTTGTAAGTTTCGACAAATAAACTGAGCAGATTGGGTTGATTTGTCCTATACGAGGCCGTAAGATCATGACATTGTGTGAACTTATCAATGCTCAAGTTGTTTCTCTGAGGAACTTACATTTATACAATTGAAATCATTTTTGACATGACATATTCATGACATATTCATATAGACATATACAATGGATGATTGTTTTAAGAAGTCTTAACCGACGCATTCCGACTTTTGTTATGATAAATGGCCACATGGATTTTCCCATAGATGACCACTCGCGCGTTCCCTTGGCGACTGCGGACGGCGAAGGTTACATCAACGCTAACTTTATCAAGGTTAGCGCCAATCTATAAGGACTTAATTCCTGATTATGGCGATAATGCAGAACAATCTGTGAATGAAATAAACAACATGGC
Organism: Arenicola marina; assembly: GCA_964019135.1. Taxonomy (NCBI): domain Eukaryota; kingdom Metazoa; phylum Annelida; class Polychaeta; family Arenicolidae; genus Arenicola; species Arenicola marina. Next base: position 40,359,715 of record OZ025249.1, read on the forward strand.
AATGCATGCTACTTTATGTAAAGGTAGGTAAGGATGCAAAGCGGCCAAGCTCTGTAATATACTGAGTGGGCATGGCGATTGCCAAAAGCTGAAGATATATTTGAAAAATTATACCCCCAGTGGGCTCTTCTTCGTATGCGACTGCTTTGATCCGTGTGCGTAGAAACTGAATCATATTTTATTATTTGAAGAAGCATATTGACCTCGTTAAACACGTTCACTCAAAGAATTAATACATGTTACAGGGATTCGATGTTCGCAGAGACAAACACTACGTTGCCACGCAAGGTTTGTATATACCTACTCCTCCCAAATGGCATAACCGGAAGTCATATTTATGCTATTGTATTTTCTTCTAAAATTCAGTAATTCGGTATTAAACTTAACGTACTGGTTTTTCCGTGAATGATAGAAATGCGACAATAAATGCTGCTCGGTATGTTTGCTGAAATATTGATCGATATCCAGTTGTTTGTCGTTTAATTTAAATTGTAAAAGACGCATTTGACCGTGTTTTACCCTTTGTCGAAGGACAGAAACATCGCTTTCGATAAAGGAAAACCACATGTAGGATCCATTTGAATTGCAAGAAGCGCAGTCTATGCCAGTATAAATTCCATGTTGTTGTATGGTTTTGTGATCAAGGGAACGCATATCACATCTGACAATATGGTTATCACAGGGCCGATACCTGACACCCAGTTGGACTTCTGGGAGATGATCTGGCAAATCAAGTCACGTGTCATCGTTATGCTGACACCATTGATAGAAAATTCTAAGGTATATCTCGTCCTACTTTAATATTGCATTTTGACGGCTATGACCAAATTTTGGCGAACGCAATCGCACAAAAATGGTCAACCAAACCATTGAAACCAAAGGCAAAATGTCAACATATCTTTGAAGCTCAACTAACACTCCTGTAATTTGACCTGAGAGTTTTTAAAGCGGTCGCATATTCATTGTTGAATATTTCTATTGCATATGTATTATGTGTTGGGTACATTGTACATGGTGTACGTGATGTGGTGTAGATATGCATTGGGTAGATGGCACATGATGTGAAGGCATAACCTTAATGTACTGTTTCAGCGCAAATGCCACTGTTACTGGCCGGAGAGCGTCAATGAGTCCGTCACTTACGCAGTTATAACCATTACCCTGAAAGAGATGGTGACATACGCGGACTATACTCACAGGACGTTCACTGTGAAAACTAGCGTAAGAGGCTCATTTAATTTGTTCTAACAAACCGAAATGTACACAACGACAAATTCAACGCTCAAACGTAATTGTGAAATTAAAAGAACATTATTTGTATGCTAATATAATGCACGTCGCTACGTATGTCGCATTGTGCCCATTCCTACGTTTTGTAGCAGGGAACGGAGCGCGTGATCCAGCACTTGCAGTACCTCGCCTGGCCGGACAAGGAGAGGCCGCGGTGCACCTTCTCCCTGTTGGCGTTCTTGTGGCGAGTACGCAGCGTCCACACCACTGGAGCGCCGCTCGTCGTTCACTGCAGGTGAGGAACAATCCCGACTATCATCTCAAGGTACATTTGCACGCTTGGAGAGGAGTATGACAAAGATACTGGTAACATAATGTCTTTAAAACTAACATTTCTTTAGCAGAATCTATAGCTAAAGTTTCAGCGATCAGGTTACACGAAAAATGTTATTATTTTTTTCATTTCGATTAACATGGCATGCCATTTGAATATTATTCGATATCATCTCACGACCCTCTGGTATGTAATTGTACCATAATGAATCAGTCTGGTTGACGTCATACTTCCAGCGCTGGTGTGGGGAGGACAGGCACCTTCATTGCCCTTGACTTCCTCGTTCGCGAAGCGGAGGCTAAGGATGCTGTCAACATCATACAGTGTGTTAGGGACCTGCGAGGGCAAAGAACCAAGATGGTCCAGACACAGGTAGCTATCAGGACTGTTAGAAGTTTGCATTTGTTTATATGTGGACAAAACAGTAATACTTAAAGCATGCGAGTTATAAGGTAATTACCACGCAATTAACTACATATACACAAAACTACAAATCCAAAAAATCAATACGTCACCCTTGCTTTCACTCCTATGCAGGCGCAGTTCGAATTCCTGTACGAGGCTCTGATAGACTACGCGAATGTCGGACGAACGACTCTCAAGTGTGAGGGTTTCAGGGAATCCTACGACAAGCTGACCCAGAAAACCAAGCACGGAGACACGGCTCTCGACACTCAACACGCGGTGAGCTGTCCTTGCAGAACACAATGGCCTCAAACATATTGTCCGCTATATATAGACGTATAAGTGACCTATTTTCTCTGCGACAATTTTAAAGTGTGAAGCTGACGTTTAGTTTCTCTTTTTTAAGACTTTCCGAAGGTTGCTCTCGGAGAGACCGGTGCCCACCTATGCTGCTGGAAGACTGGATGATAATATTAAGAAGAATAGGTTCCGCGACATTATGCCAGGTAAAGAACCATTGCTTTTGAAACATCTCTGTTAGGAATACTACCTTTCGCGGAAGTAGGTCCCTAGAAAAGAACAATGACACCACTGGTATCGAATAACTGGTCTCGTTTGCCAGTGCGAATGGCCAGACAATTATTACATTGATAAACAAGTATGACCCTTGGTTGAAATAATTATGTGGGTGGGTATCCATCATTCATGCGTTAAATTGACAATTGACAACCCTCCCAGATGACCGATGCCGTCCTTACCTGAGCACGCCTTATGAGGGAGGCAATGACTACATCAACGCCGTGTTTGTCAAGGTAAAAACATTTCAAGTTTTTTTTTACTAACGGTGTTTATCAAAGATTTGCTTAATGCGCGGTCACTGTTATGATTTGATGGCCCGAAGTAGACATCATATATTCAGGATAAACGAAGTTTTACCAGCTGCTAATGAACCCCTCCTGCCCACCCTGCCCCACACTAGGCTTTCCGAAAGGAAGACGGCTTCATAGTGACACAGGCTCCTCTACGGAATACTACGATAGACTTCTGGAGATTGGTCAATGACTTCCATGTCAGCACGATCATTATGCTCAACGACAGCGGCGCCAGTGACACGGTAGGACAGTCTTGTTCGCATTTACGTAGTATCGTAATCACAAGAATGCAAACAGATGAGGAGGCAGGAGTTTTCATTCGAATTCGACTTCGGCTTATTATTATGTTATTCTTGTCATCAATAATATAAGTTAGATTGTCCAGGTTGTTTGCATGATTATGAATTTTTGAGTGTATATTTCCAGGATCCCCCCACTTACTGGCCAGCAAATGGAAAGATGACTATGGGACCCCTGGATGTTTCATTGCACGACGAATCCACCACCAACAATTGGATTGTGCGCGAGCTAACTGTGAAGCGAAATAACGTGAGTTATTAATATAACCTATTGCGAATGTTGACAAAGTAGCGGTTGTCATTTTTATGCTATTTAAGTTCCAAAAACGTCTCTTCTTCCTTCCGCATTTGTAGACTAGTCTTGGTACATTTAGCGATTATAGGTTGTTCAAAGGCAATTTCATGTGATGTCTGTGATGTCTGACACAGATGAGACGGGCGACGGATGGGATCAGAGTGCGGCAGTATCAACTTAAGGGCTGGGGCGAGGGGCGACCCACGAGCCAGGTCCTCAAAGCTCTGTGGGAGCTTCACGAGAACGCCATGGCTCACGCAGAGCTGTACCCGACGCAACCCGTCCTGGTCCACTGTCTGTAAGTAGTGGCTGATGCCGTGTTCTATGAACATCGCGGCCCAGACCGTAGATTGTCCTGTTCCACTGTTTATAAGTAGTGTCTCGGAGGCCGTGTTCTACATACAGCGCCTCCCGACCCAGCTCCATTCGAGCACTTAATGGTAGCCCGATGCATATAACGAACAAACTTGACGGTAACGGGCCAGTACTGGCAGCGTTCCGGCTTATACGGAGATGCTGGTATCATGAAGGGCCAATAACGGCTCATTGGCGCTTTTCCACCATTATACGCCGGTATCGGCGGTATCGGCCATTGACCCGATTGGCAAATGCCTGTTCAGGTCCGATATCGGCGGATTAGCGGCAAACAAGACGGTAGAGGGCAACACTTTCACTTCGATTGAGGCTGTATCTCTCAGCACCACCTAGCGATTAAAACTAGTTTATTATGGAATGTACCACAGTTTGAACGGCGACGGTGTTTCTCGGAATTTAGCTTATTAATTTTCAATTTTCGTCATATGTCGGTCGGTCGTGTTTGTTTGTCGGCTTCTATGTATGTCTGTTTCACTAAAAATGGGAAGTCTTCTTGTGACCTAGCGGCTGCATACATCGGTTCGCAATCTTCAGTATCTAATAGCTATGCTATAGGGCTACACCTTACTCGTCACCCAGGTTAAAAGATCAAAGGTCAAGGTCACAGCGATTTTTTGAAAAAATAACTAAAAACGCTTATATCTCCGTTAATATTGACGCTAGAGATCTCTCGTCAGTTTCAAGATGTGCTAGCATTCAAGATGAAATTTTCGGGCTAAGAAATGTTGGCCTTGCGTCATTTGTAGCTACTTTGGCAATAAGTACCATCACCCGACTTCATAACTAGGTATATTAAGGACAGTAGAAGCCATCTTGAGCTTTTTTATGAACGTCAAATGACGTCATGTGACGTCACGATGACGTCATCTCCAATAAAAGGTAAACTTCCTAGCACCATTAATATCGACTAAAGACAATCGCTGTGGACTTCGAAATGCATGTTAATTTAAGCTCTTATTTGGCATTAAATCTGCGGGCGGAAGATGCGTCACGAGACGTCATCATGACGGCGAGACGTCATCCTGCGGGTTTGAAGCATTACTGCGCGGTAAATAGGCACCATGGAAAGCCATATGCACCATTGCATATCCAAAATTCAAAATCACCAGCCCGTCATAGAGTATACAGATTATGATCATAACTCGGTCAATATTTGAGCTAAGGTACCCAGAGTTGGCATGAATCGAGAGACAAATGTAAGGTTGTTTATGGTAAATCGCAATAGAATTGCCCTAGGACGAGTATGTTGGGCCGCTAGAGTGCCCACAAGAGGTGCACCCCACCTTGCTGAGGCTTCCATTATGCGTCAACGGCGATATCGACCGGCACTCCTTCGGGTTGCGATGGCCGCCGTTCGCCTAATAGCGACGCTAGAGAGTCGAGACCGGTTGAAAAAGACGGGCAAACGTCGACTTGGGTAAGGAATCCGCTTTTCTTTTTAGCCTGGCACGCTTAGTTTCGGCGCTAGAGGGCCCGTAATTTAGCCTTAATGAATCTGAGAACAGGGATTGGGGCGTGACTAATCACACGTAGAAAGTCGGGAGTTGGACGTATTCAGTCGAAATAGCGCCCTCTATCTGTTAAACAGCCCGCCTGGAACAGCAACCGTTAGATTGTGCTCATCCAGGATCCGCATCCCATGGGTCCAATTTGGGCTAAATTGCGCTTACAGCGAGCCCAATACAGCTTTAATGGACAATTTGGGCTCGAACGCCTTCAGATATCGACTTCCAAAGTCATCAAGAGTTGTGGCACGGCCATCTGAATAATACAAACCGTACGTTCCAATCTTACTTCCGTTTCCAGGAATGACGGTAGTGAAAGCACATTTTTACCTATAAAACTATGTTAACAACTGTTTATGCAGTGCGCCCATGATTCAAAGTATTTGCCCTTTATAACGTCTAAGGTGCGAACGTTGCCCATTGAAGGCGTGATTGAGCCCAAATTGGTAATTGAAGGCCATGTTGAGCCCAGATTGGCCGCTGAAGGCTGTAAGAAGTCCCATCTGCCCACCTACTTAGGCGACCGCTACCATCACTATGACTCCATATTAAGTAGTTATAATAAGGCAGAAAGGGTCACCGTTCACCCACGCCGCCAATAGAATTTCGCCAAAACGATGCTATTCTTTTCAATTTAAAGGGACTCGGTATATGCAATAGTTAAGCTACTGGAATGATGAAATAGCCTTATTTATTAATACGTAAATTAATAATCATCGTATAACGTCGCCGTTTGGTTCAGCATGTTTCAAAAGACACGCTCTTTGACCCAAAGTCGATTTTCGTCATCATCAGTCCCACTGAGTTCTTGTTTGGTTGATCACTCTAGATCCAGCTGGAAAGTATAGCTCAACAATCGGTGATCATGCAGTTGTTGGTCTTATCCATATTATCGTTTAAGCTTTAATGATCGGGATATAACCTTTAAAATGAAATATCCCTTTTTAGCATTTACATTACCACAATAAGACGTTGTAGAATATCCCTAATACGAGCTACGTGTATATACTGCTGGCGAGCCGCAATCGGGCCAGCGCTGATCGCTTGCCGGCTCAGTCCCGGCCTGTTATCGGCCCCTTATCGACCGATACCGGCGAGGCGGCATCGGGACTTTACTGCGCCGATGTGCACTGTTTTACTGGCCGTTTGCCGAGTGCCAGCATCGTGCCGGTACCGGCGGTATGGGACGGCCTATATCGGGCCAGTATTTGTCCGGTTCCGTCATGTTTTTTGGGTATATTTCATTTCTTGGCGATGAATTTCAGTGACGGCGCCGCTCGCTGCGGCATCTTCTGCGCCCTGAATCACGTGATCGGAGCGACGAAGTCATACGGGGAAGTTGACATCATGTTGGCGGCCCGAAGTGTCGCGAGCAATCGGCGAGAGTTCATCCAAGATGTGGTAAGAGACGCGGGATGGCGGTGGTTAGGATCGTTACGCTCTGGTGTTGGAGCATTTTGAAAAGGGAGGCTCCTCATCAGGGCGAATAGACCATCGGTTCCATGCGGACATTTCGCTTATGCTTAGGGTGACTTGCTTGGATATTGCAGGTTATCGTGGATATATTTTAAAATGTGTGAGCCTTGCGATATCATCAGTTTAGTTGTCCATTGTATGTTGTTACGTTCTCCTTGCAGGATCAGTATACCTTGCTGCACGACTTGGCCTTGGAATACGTCGGTCAGTTTGATACCTATGATAACTTTCGATAGACGTCGGCCGCTGACATTGTATGTATGACAGTTGCTGCAAACTAGCAGATAGTCTGTCATCTGAGAGATACTAGAAGACGAATACATGCAGATACGTCTCTGCACATGCGTCTATCAATGTTTATGTATAACGATATTTAATGTAATGCAGACTAACACGCTTTAATGTGGCTTAAATATGTTAATACAATATAATAACAACGCGAGGCCTTATGCAACATTGGCCCGATGTCAAGTTGTAGCAGTCCGCCATTTTCATTATTTACCTCAGGCATAACAATGACACATATATATGGGCTTGGCGTTAAAGTGCCTGTTCTTCTTTGGTGTAACATCTACATCAAACTACCGAGTTAACAGATTTAGTGACTGAAGTGACTAGTGGCTTAAGCATCTAGAGTTTTGCCGCGTCGTATTAGCCAATAGCTGAATTGCGCTTCCAGACTGTGGCTTTGGAGATCTTATTTCAAATTCTACACAATTTTGATATCCGTCCATGCTGGATTGGTATACTGTCCTACTAGAGGGCACCTGATAATTGTTATTGTTTGAGCGCCACTGTTTTATGTCAGACTCGGAATGTCGAGCGTCAAGTTTTTAGATCATAGGCTTACTTTTTCTTGGCGGTGTCTTGCTTCTATATATATATATTACCTGCAGGAAACGCAGCTGGCGCAGCTAGGCGGCCGTTTAAAATATCCATAGCGAAAGTTGACTTTTGTGTTACGTTATGGTCCATTGTCCTAAGCCATGTCACTAAGGCAACGATTGTCTATTCAGAGGGCCGCAAGACGGTCATATGGCGCAAAGTGCGCGTCATGTTACGCGGGCTTAGCCGCCTTGATATCGAATGCTGATGTACATAATTAAAACTACCATCATCTCGTAATAATATATACTAGCTTATGTCTTGCATGGCATATATCACCTATCGATGATAATGAACCGATAAATAACCAAAATAATGCGGATTATAATATTTTTTAAAAATTAAATAGAGTTAAGTTTATAAAATGTACCGCGACCATCTAACGTCGTTTTTTTCACATCTGGAGGGCACTAGGTGAATACATGTTAGTCCCTATCCTAGGAGGGTAACGCATAGATCTCGCGGACCGGTTGGTACAATTTAGTTACATGTAAAACTTTCGTACACATCCATGATTGTCATTATTAGTTCATCGTTCCCCTTATCATGAAGCTTAATACTGTCATTATTGCATAGTTCCCATCATACTTGACAATTGTATATATTTGATATAATATGGATTGCGAATCGAAGCACATATGTAGATACTTTATCTTAATATACTTTTACCCAAGACGATTGACACGGTTTTTATTCCTTATATTTGGAAACATGTTCATACTAGGCCTTAAGCTCCCTTGAGAAAAAATGAAAGCACATATATTACTTATTGGTTCATTTTATTATATAATATCAGTGGTGTTGCCAACAATGTCTAAACCTTGATGTGGGAGAGGAAGGGGATTACCGGGTAGTCGTTCCCAGATATGACAACCTGTGAATGGAGTGGGATTTGGGGGACAGGTAACGTAACTTACTGATCATGCATATTGGTCCACTATGTTAAACAACCTCGCATCACTTGTGATATTGCGGCATTGTTCCGTATCATACATACGATTCCTGCATTACGTAAGTTTTGTCGATCGTTGCCTTGATAAATATGACATGGCATTTAATTTATTAATAGGTGTATATGGAAGCCGTTAATAAATGCCAATAAATGAACACTAATCTCATTGTGAAAGCTATGAAACTGCATGTTGCTTGTGGTATGTTATTATTGTCTGCGATTATTATTGTGGCGGTGTGACCTGTTGTCGCATTGTTGTCGGTTTTTAGTTATGCGCTCGTGCGCCTCTTGTCTTTTTTGGTTTTTTATTTGGGCTTATGTAACTTCCGGACGGCTTGGAGGCAAGATAGTTTCTTATGAATTCACAATAAAGGCAAATCCGATTGTTTATAATCTATTGTTGAAGTTGATTTACGGAGCAGTCGGGTGAAAGACGGTTCAGTAAGAAACTCTTCTCCAATCATAAAGAAGTATGGGTGGAAACGGAATAGACTCTGAAGTGACGTTTAAACATGTCACATCAGCAGCGGCGCAGGATTGGCAGGCGATCGACCATGCGGCCGGCTCGCCCACAGGCTCAGGCAGGGAGACCCCCCATGTTTCACCGGATGACAGCGCCAGTTCGGTACGTTCTAACGCTAGCCTCTTAAGACTTCAAGAAGCACAAAGACATGCAGAGCTGTTTACCAGAGCGGCCCAAGAACAGCGTGATCTAGCCACCAGTCGTGCACAACTGCAAATACAGTCGCGGTAACTTGAGAGGTAGTTGATGGAGGAAAGTAGGAGATTGGCGGAAGAGGTGGAGTTGTCTTTAGCAGAGCTCAAGACCAAGGGAGATGAGTTCAAGCTACAGAGCTCAAGGTGAGCAAGGCAAGGCTACAGGTTATTGATTTATTCAGTGATGATGTTCACCCAACCCCTGTGCGTGCTGAAAACTTTGCAAGGACAGTTAAACCGTCAAGGGCTTTGAGTGATGCGCAGTTGATATCAACCCCATATAGCCCTGCACACGTGCTCAATCCTCCTCAATTGCATAATGATGCTCACGTCAGCACGATTAAAACTACTCACACAGGAGATGGCATACGAGGGGCACCTGTTGAGCCTCGTAACAACCAGGGCAGCTATCAGGGATCTATCTATGGAAGGCCGATGCTGGATAATCAACCTCGCCGTGAAACCTTTACACTCCCACGGTTTCAGGGACTCAGTGACAGCAGTGAAGCTATAGTGACAGCTGTTGAGGTACTAGCAGGCAAGCTTATTGCAAAGGACAGTCTGCCAAAAATGATGCCTGAGAAGTTTAGTGGAGACATACTACAGTACCCACACTGGATCAAGTCTTTCGACACAATAGTGGAGAGGAATGCAGTTAATGCCAGTCAAAGGTTGTTCTTCTTAGTCTAGTGCACCAGTGGCCAGGCCCATTCAACAATTCAAAGTGTGTTGTCACTTGACAATGAAGAGGCGTATATCAAGGCGAAATCCATTTTGCATAACCGCTATGGGGAACATACCTGTTAGCCAGAGCCTGTAAGAAAAAAATAAGGGACTGGGATATGGTGGAATACGGCGATGGGCCAGGGCTTCGTGCCTTTTCCGACTTTCTGATGAACTGTGCAACAGCCATGAAACCATGAAACATCTCAATTCTTTGGATTTAGAAGAGGAGAATGCAATGATGCTCGACAAGCTGCCCAGGTATCTTGGCGACAGGTGGAGCCGTGTTGTTGACCAGTGGCTTCATAAGGAGGTCGACGGGGAGAGGTGTTACCCTCCATTCCAGACTTTCTGTGCCTTTATTGAATGTGAAGCTCGAATTGCCTGCAACCCTGTTAATATCAAACAACACGCGACCGATAGGAAGGAGACAAGGGCGGCAAAGGGGATGAAAACATCTGCTCGTAGCTTTCCTACTCAGGTTACAGACGGACTGAAAAGGTCTGATCCCCCAGACACTGATGCGACAGTGTTGACCAGGAGAAGTGTGCCAGAACAGCAACGGAACTGCGTTAAATGCGCCGAGTCACATCACTTAGAGCACTGCAAGCAGTTTGGCCAAATGAGCATCAACGACCGTAAGGCATTCCGACGAGCGGGCTATTGTTACGGTTGTTTGGCTGGACGGCATTTGGCCAAGGACTGTAATCGCCGGACACGATGCCTGACGTGCGGAGGTCTGCATCCAACATTATTACACGAAAATAGAAAACCCAAGGAAACGGGTAGGGCAACCAGTGCAGCTACCCAAGAAACAGACACATCGAAACTGAGTGCCACAACCCACTCGACTGATGTATCCGGTATGGTAGGGCAGTACAACTCCCTGATACTGCCAGTGGAGGTGTTCCACGTCGACGAACCTGAACGCAAAATAATGACTTACGCACTCTTGGACGACCAGTCAAACTCCACATTCATTACACATGGTGTGCTTGACAAGCTTATGGTAACTGGTCAGTCAGTGAAAATCAAACTAACAACTATGCTCGGTGAGGAAGTTCTTGACAGTGAACGAGTTCATGGGCTCCATGTATGCCATGCCACAGGAGAGTGCTCGATCCCATTGACAAGTGCCTATGTGAGAGACGGCATACCGGCGGACAGGGGCCTGATGCCGAGCCAGGAGACTGCGAGGCAGTGGCCTCATCTCAGGCATATTGCGGAGAAGCTACTTCCTTATCAGGATAAAATGGAAATCGGTCTGCTTATCGGACTCAATTGCCCAGGTGCCATAAAGCCCAGAGAGCTTATTCCAGGCGAAGATGACCAAACATGGGCAGTGCGCACCATACTCGGCTGGGGTATTGCTGGCGCGATGCTACCTTCATGCGCTCAGCTTATCAGTGTTTCGAACGACAAACCACGTCATCTGACATTTCGGACACACCTCACTGAGGTTAGTCCATTAGCCGTCAGTCGCATGTTTGACGTTGACTTCAACGAAAAGGGGAAGGAAGCAAAGTTGAAGACCGGAAGTTTCTCAAATATGTCGGAAATGAAATTCGCGAAAAACCAGACGGCCATCTTGAAATTCTCCTTCCCTTTAAGGGAAAGGTGTAATTACTAGGCAATCGCACAATGGCGATGCAAAGGTTGCCCTCTCTCAAGAAGAAGCTGGAGAGAGACAACCAACTAAAAGATGATTACACTCGTTTTGTGACAAAGATCATAAGCCAGGGGTATGCAGAACCAGTCGAGGCCCCTGAGCTCACCGGAGAGGAACGAAGGACATGGTACATACCCCACCATGGTGTGTAGCACCCCAAGAAGGCAGGGAAATTTAGAGTCGTATTTGACTGCAGTGCAGAACTCCAAGACCAGGCGCTGGACCATCACCTCCTTCAGGCCCCTGACCTCATCAACAATCTCATAGGCGTACTTTGTCGATTCAGACAAGAACGAGTCGCACTAACGTGTGACATAGAAGCAATGTTCCATCAAGTAGGTGTTCACCCAGATGACAGGAACTTCCTGCGTTTCTGTGGTGGGCGGATGGCGACCTCGAACGACAGAGGCTGCCGTCAACATACAGGTTTACCGTGCATTTATTCGGTGCGACTTCGTCCCCCGGGTGTGCCAACTACGCTCTTAAGTATACAGCGGATCGGTATGAAGACGCTTGCGGAAAGGCCGCCGCTGACTTTGTAAGGCGCGACTTCTACGTTGACGATGGCCTTAAAGGTGTGGAAACGGCAGCTGAGGCTCTGCAACTGGTGGAAGGCACTCGGAACTGTGCAGTAGAAGCGGATTCAAGCTGCACAAATTAGTATCCAACAGCGAGGAGGCTCTATCTACTGTGCCCGAAGAATTACGAGCGAGCCACGCTCACGATTCGGACTTACCATCGATCGAACGGATGCTAGGCGTACAGTGGTGTGTTGAATCCGATACCTTACACTTTCGGGTAGAAATGAAAGACGCCCCGTTCACAAGGCGAGGAATTCTCTCCACCATCGGTGCCATCTTCGATCCGCTTGGTTTGCTGCCGCCGTTGGTTTTGATCGGCAAGCGCATTATCCAGGACCTTGTTCGCGACGGAGGAAGATGGGATGATCCTATACCGGAAGACGTCAAGGTGCGGTGGGAAATGTGGCGGAGGGACGTTCCGCGTCTCACGGAATTACAGATACCGCGGTGCTATAAAAGTCAAGATTTCAGCAAGGCAGCGAAGGTAGAGCTGCATCACTTTTCGGATGCCAGCCTAAACAGCTGCGGACAGTGCTCTTATTTGAGGCTCACAGACGAAACCGTGCCGTGTCGTGTAATCTGGTCATGGGCAAGTCGCGCGTAGCACCCGCCAAGCCACTTACAGTACCACGCCCGATCTCCCGGCAGAGGGCGTTACGCTTGCGCCATAGTCCCTCTGCCCCACGTCAAATTTTGCCATCAGAATTATCCTTTATACGCGAAAATTGAAATGAATCTAATCGAAGATAAATTCGCAGTTTGGCGTCAAATACATCACTGTTTAGCATTTACTGTGCCACTGGTACCATACCTGACGAATGCATTTTAGTTTGATTAATTTAAAGCCATGTTACTTTCGAACTATATTTTCGAGTGCGGTCGAAGTCAAAGGCGTGATGCGTTTTGAACTTTGACCCCGGGTTATTTTGAAATATTTTTTCGCTTAACTCTTCCCTTGTAATCATTTGACAACGCAATCTCTATATTTTTCATATTCTGCATCGAAATTTCAATATTCAATCTAAAAAACACTCATTCGTGACCCCAGGACCGTACGGCAGAGAAGATGTGAGGAACGAGCTCCCTCTGACCTGACAGCTTCTGTGGTCTCAGTCAGAGTCAGCGACTTTCTTGAGGAAAACCTGGACTACGAGAACATCTCTCATTTGTTTTGGACACACAGCAAGGTTATCCTCGTTACATCTCCAACGATGTGCGCAGGTTTCACATCTTTGTCGCGAACATAGTTCAACGGATCCGGGAGAGTACGGAGATAAGCCAGTGGAACTACGTTCCGACAGATCAGAACCCGGCGGACATTGCGTCGCGGGGCTAGGTGCTGCCGACCTACTGAACTCAGATAAATGGTGGAAAGGCCCCGACTTCCTGTCATAGCAAGGAGCACTACCGCTATCGGAGGATGGCATGCCGTTGAAGGACGGCGATCCAGAAGTCAAACGGATAGCATGCCATTTGACGGAAAGCAAGCCGGCGTTCGGCGATCTCATCGACAGGATCTTGTACTTCTCCGATTGGCATCGTGCCAAGCGTGCGATTGCGGTGTGCCTGCGGCTCAAGGCGCTGCTCAAGGCACGGAGCATACGATACGACGTGCCAACGTGCCACGGGAATTGGTTCACCTAGTAGTTCTGCCGAAACAGGTCATGTCACCGAACTGATAATCGGACATTTTCACAAGAAGTCTTGTCACGCTGGCCGTGAGAGAACCTTGAGTGAGATCCGGGCCTCTGGGTTTTGGATCATACAAGCACGAGCTTCGGTTACAACGAACGTTTGGAAATGCGTGACATGCCGAAAGTTCCGCGGTCCTTGCACAGGACAGAAAATGGTAGACTTGCCAACCGACCGGCGCGAGCTAGCGCCCCCCCTTTACATATACCGGAGTCGATTTCTTTGGCCCTTTCTACGTGCGGGAAGGCCGAAGCGAGAAGAAGCGCTGGGGAGCGTTGTTTACCTGCCTGGTATCGCGTGCCATACACATCGAAGTTGCTCACAGCTTGTTAACGGACTCGTTCCTCAACGCTTATCGGGGCTTTATTGGGCGTAGGGGACCAATCAGGCAACTTCGTTGTGACAGAGGAACAAACTTCGTGGGGGCGAGGAAAGAGCTCGATGCAGCATTAAAACAGATGGACAGTAGCGAACTTCGTCGCCAGATGCTCAAGGACGAATGTGACTGGATCACTTTTGAGCTGAACCCCCCATGTGCGAGCCATATGGGTGGGGTGTGGGGGCGCATGATTCGCTCTGCGCGTACTGTACTTTCCACCCTCCTGGACTCGCACGGCTCTCAGTTAGACGACGAACTGCTTCATACGCTTCTAGTGGAGGCTGAAGCCATTATCAACGGCCGTCCCATCACCTGTGTGGATACAGCATCTCCGGACTCCAAGGAGCCGCTCACACCTAGTCAGCTGCTCACGCTGAAATCGAACATCGTGTTTCCCCCTCCGAGAAATTTTGTCAAAGAAGATGTCTATTGCCGACGGAGATGGAGGCGTGTGCAATTTCTGGCCATTGAGTTTTGGTCGCGGTGGAAAAAGGAATACCTCTCAGCCTTACAAACGCGACACAAGTGGACAAAACCTCGTGTGAACCTGGAGATCGATGATATAGTGTTGCTGTTCGACGAACAGGTCCCGCGATGTCAGTGGGCCCGTGGCGTCGTGGTTGACGTGCAACCCTCCTCAGCCAATCACGTGCGCAAGGTGACGGTGAAAACCGCCACGTCCATCTTTGAGCGACCTGTCCAAAAGCTGGTCCTGTTATACAGACCGAGAGATCCCGACGAGGGAGCCAGTTTCTAAAGCGAGCTCTGGGCTCGCGGACAATATTGTGACATTATTCCAATACATCGGGCCATATAGTTATGACGTCACGGTTTAATGCACCGTTTTCACTTTGTGTCTTCTTTTTCAGGTGATAATATATCGTCGATGTCGTCGATTTGCAGGTCATTTTATAGTGTTTAGTCAATAATCGCGTATACAGGGGAGCCATGTGGTGGTGTGACCTTTGGTCGCATTGTTGTCGGTTTTTAGTTATGCGCTCGTGCGCCTCTTGTCTTTTTCGGTTTTATATTTGGGCTTATGTAACTTCCGGACGGCTTGGAGGCAAGAAAGTTTCTTATGAATTCACAATAAAGGCGAACCCGATTGTTTATAATATGGTGTTGAAGTTGATATACGGAGCAGTCGGGTGAAAGACGGTTCAATTATGTTGTTGTTATTGGTTATGATAGACCATGAACATGTCCGTGGGGCGGTTAGTATTGCCACTTGTCTTACAGATTCGGCAAAACTAACTCGAGCAGTATGCTGTCATTTGGGACGGGCTGAAAAATGCAAGATAAAGTGATAGCAAAACGTTATTAAGTGACTATAGGAATACCAAACTTGATATCAAGGCCCGGTTCCGCGCAGTCTCCTGTGCGCAGTCTCCTGTGTGAGGAAAGATGTGGGCTGATGTAAGCGTGGAAGGGACGGCATGTGTTTCACAGCTAAAAAATGCCCTCAACATAGAAGGCGAATAGCATTTAACCGAAAAATCAATACCTGAGTCAATTGAGTCAGACTCAATACTGTGCACAATCATCTTTGAAGTGTCCTCTCTCGATACATTGTGTATGCTATATATAACCGGTGCGCTACAGCCTTGGAGGGCGCCGCCGGCTGGTCAGACAGGTCTGGTAAACCAATTAAGGTAAGCCACCCATAATGAGCCTCGGCGATTTTGAGCAGACCTCGGTAAACATCGGCAAACATCGGCGGGCTGTAGCCCTTATATTTTAAGCAGTCTTAATGAAACAAAGCACGAATAAAACACAAAGCAAAAGAAGTGGTGACATAGGTAAAATAAATAGAACATCGTATAATAAGTTTGGCGATTTAGAGAAGACCTCGGTAAACATCGACAAACATCGGCGGGTGTCAGTGAAAGGGGAATTCCTAACTCGTTACGTCATTCACAGGGAATCCCCAATTCGTGATGTCATTCAGGGTATTTTCCCGAGAAAGGCTCTTCGTGATAAATTCCGAATATTCAAGAAAAAAACATGGAGAAAACGTGTAAATAGTTCAGAAAACATTCGTGTAGATCATAATGATATCGGAGACCATTATATATAACCAGATTTATTAAAATGTGAGCACAAGGCGTAAATTACTGATAATTGGTGTGAAATAAGCTGCTCCAAAAAATATTTCTGAAATAACATTTTTAAGTTTCAGGACGTGTTTCTCGGGAAATTTGCACGGCCATCCATATTTTTCTTTATTTTTATTACAAGAACTATGTTTTTAGAAGTTTTTAAACTTGGTTTGGTGTAAGGATTTTAATTTTTGATGAAATTATAGCCAATTTTGTGAAGGTGGTGATTTCGAATTTTTGCAAAAACGGTCCTGTTTTTGCATAACTGCACTTTATTATTGCCATTCTGTTATTTTTTGTGGCTACTATTTACATTGTTGAAGATTATTCCTGTATTACACTAGGTTTAAGCTTTCTAAAGAGCTATTACTGATGATAATGACTTAATATTGAGCTGAATTGTAGCAAAATTACATATTCGTGTTAGGTGTCAAGTTTTGGTCATTTTGTGAAATGGGGGTATACTTAGAAAATGAAGAATATTTTTTTAACAGGACCGTAAAGTATCCTCAAAATTCACCAGAAGGTGTGTAATTGGGTATACTTTCATAAAATAATCACAAATACTTTTCAGGTCAGGTGATACCCCAAGTTAGGGAGAGGAGACACCCTAAGGTCAGATTATACCCCAAGTTAGGGGAGGGAAGACACCCTAAGGTCAGGTGATGCCGTAAGTTTGAGGAGGGGAGACACCCTAAGGTCAGATTATACCCCAAGTTAGGGGAGGGGAGACACACTAAGGTCAGGTGATACCCAAAGTTATGGGAGGGGAGAGACCCTAAGGTCAGGTGATACCCAAAGTTAGGGGAGGGGAGACACCCTAAGGTCTGGTGATACCCTAAGTTAGGGGAGGGGAGACACCCTAAGGTCAGGTGATACCCTAAGTTAGGGGTGGGGAGACACTCTAAGGTCAGGTGATAGCCAAAGTTAGGGGAGGGGAGACACCTTAAGGTCTGGTGATACCCCAAGTTAGGGGTGGGGAGACGCGCTAAGGTCAGGTCATAGCCCAAGTTAGGGGAGGGGAGACACCTTAAGGTCAGGTGATACCCCAAGTTAGGGGAGGAGAGACATCCTAAGGTCAGATTATACCCAAGTTAGGGATGGGGAGACACCCTAAGGTCAGGTGATACCCCAAGTTAGACGAAGGGAGAAACCCTAAGGTCAGGTGATACCCCAAGTTAGACGAAGGGAGACACCCTAAGGTCAGGTGATACCCCAAGTTAGGGTAGAGTAGACACCCTAAGGTCAGGTGATACAGCAAGTTAGGGAAGGGGAGACACCCTAGGGTCAGGTGATACTCTAAGTTTGGCGAGGGGAGACACCCTAAGGTCAGGTGATACTCCAAGTTTGGGGAGGGGAGACACACTAAGGTCAGGTGATACCATAAGTTTGGGGAGGGGAGACACCCTAAGGTCAGGTGATACCCCAAGTTTGGGGAGGGGAGACAACCAGGAGAGGGGTTCCTTATTAAACATTTTGTTGACACTTTAATATTAAAATATGTTTCATTTGTGTTTGTTGTATTTGGTAGATTAAATAACACCTCATTACATATAGTAGGCTATGAGTAAGCAGGTCCTAATTCGTAGTAAGGGTCTCAGTTATAACGCTTGTCTTCCACTTCGTGTTAGGACAAATATGTCTTCTGTTCTAGTGCTACGTGAGTAGGGTAAACTACCCCCGTAAAAAGTATGTTCCAATCGTTAGATTTCAGTAGATTTTGAGAATGATATTCACAGATACATAAGGAATGAGAAAAAACAGCCCCCGGCCGTGAAAAATTTAGGTGGACTCCGCGGTCACCATTTTGTTAAGCCCCCCCACCCCCCAATCGCAAGCTTCAATAGACCCTCCGTTTTTAAATTCCCGGATCCGCCCCTGGTGACGTAAATGTAGGTTCCCCTTTGGTGCGCTGTACGCATGAGACGGGCAATCATAATGCTCTCTCTGTTACAAAACGTCGCAGCTTAAGACGCTATGCCAGATTATATGAATTTAACACAACGAACACCTACCGGCTACCTCCTCGCACAAAAATACCACGTTATCTTAGTTTTTAAATAATCCCTTCGTCCGCCTAATGTATGTAGTGTTTACTCTTCTCCGAACTGTTGGTTGGTTCTCGCAAGTGTGTGATAACAGCATCCAGAGTAGTTGGAGCGAGTCGAGTTATCATCGGTGGCTACGACAGAAAACCCATGCAACTACCCAACGTTCGCCGCTAATTGCTTATTGCTTTGAAGATGGCAGCGCTTCACTCATCGAGGACCGCAGATGGGGTTTCCTAGAATTGGTTAAATGTAGATACGGTATATAAGTAAATTTTATTCACAAACAGGGATAATATAGTCATTTCCACATAGTGTTATCGTCAGTGACGGAAAAGTTTAACACAATTCTGATTAAACCTCCGCGCTCTTTCAAACTATTTAGTTTCATTAGATAACGACTCCATAATCACCGGGTAAGACATTTCAGCTCAAAATTATTCAAGCTTAGCACTTTCGATAAAATGAAGGTCAGGTTCTATAGTTCTGGTTTAAACAATCCAGTCGCTGGCTGGATGTTTATCGCCCATCCCGCATGGTGACCATTTCTGCGGTTGTATTATTTTGGTAAACGTAAGGCGTGAGTAATACGTGAGCTATGCTGAAACAATGGTTCGCCTTTATATGGAAGAACGACCCGGACCGGGAGCGAGCGCGGCGACCAGTGTGATAAAAACGGTATAGGGCTGTACAGTTCTCGCTGGCTCTATTCCTGGTTTATGTGCTTTGGGGGACCAAAGAACAAAAGAAACGAGTGCGCATCACGATGGTGCCGTGCTACAGTTGCGTGACGCGCACTCATTGTAATACGTTTAAGTGGGCACATTTAGTAACCAGGGTACATCCCCAAGATGAACCGAATACACACATTACGCATTGGTATAGGGCTGTACAGTTCTCGCGGGTTCTATTTCCGGTTTAGGCCTTTTGGAAACCAACAAAAAAACACGTGCTCTTAGAACGAGCGCGCATCGCGCTGGTGCCTTGCTACAGCTGCTTGACGTGCACTCATTGTAGTCAACGTTTGAGTGTTGGGAACCGGCCAGCTGCGCGGTTTAGGCGTGAAGAATCGAGTGGGTATGAAACCATTTTTTGCTTGCTTTGGTCCCGGCATTGCTAACTATGAAATCATAATATACTTAAAAATAAGACATTTATCTCTCCATAATGCATGTGGTCCGTTCGATGAGACTCCTGGAAGCGTTGTATTTTGAGGCAATTCATCGATGTTTACATTTCTGGACAAACGGAGCACCATTTTCCTCGCCTGATCAGTCCATATAAGGAGCGTTGTTACGTAACCATAGATACCACGCGCAGACATGCGAGTCGTGATGATTATTACGGCATACGACATGGAAAACCAGGCGCAACACATTAGATCGCCTGACACTGACAGTCACTCATGAGACAACCGCGTTCTGGGTTATCAACTGTCTAACCGCTCATATCTTACATAAATCTACTCGGATGGTTATAATTCTGATATGCGCAGAACTTCAGTGGTTAGTTGTGTGGCCAAGGACAGCTTTAGCCGATCTTCTGTGTGAGGCGACTGAAGGCAAAAAACCGGAAGGTAGGCAGCACGTACAGGCCGTTGATGCTAGGCGTTGAAGCAGAGCATAGGTATCCCTGTCTCATTGGGTCTCGATAAGATCCCGTAGTGACTGTACAGCCCTATACTGCCCAACACTTCTTTCACTCGGGTATGGTTGCGCGCACCCATTTCGTATACCGATGTGCCCCGTTCAAAACAGCACGGGACACTAGGGAGAAGATGGTGGCTGGTTGAAAGGTGATGAGAGTAGGTTGGTTCCAGTGCCCCCACGAGCACCCGGGATGTGAAAGACTCTGTGGATTCCATTGGAATAGGCATATCTCTAGCGTACCACCCGGAAGTTCCATGTCGCGTGTTGCGGGTCTCGGGCGGGATACACAACCTGACCCAAAGAAATGCACCCAGTGTTGTGGCCCAGCGGTTTGTGCATGTAGAATCGAGTGAGTGCGAAATTATGCTTTCTTGGCTTTTGTCCAGACATTTCTAACTATGAAATCATAATATAGTAAGTGACGATACAACTTTGATCGCTACATTATGCATGAGGTACTTCCAATCAGACAGTTGAAAGCGTTGTATTTTTTTGAAGAATATAGGCGATGTCTAGATTTCTGCGACAAACGGAGAGCCATTGTCCTCGCCGGACCAGTCCACATAATGAGCGTTCCACCTCCCTATTCGTACTGAGTGGTCACATGAGATGACGCGTCGCGGCCCAGAATTCAGTGCGCGAGCTTTCTGGATTTCAGTCTGACGTGTTTTCTGTTACAATTTTTCTTTTCCAAACGTGTTGCGAAAATCTAACTATCTTTGTTTTGATCTCGAGTTCATCATCTACATCAGTGCCTCAGGATTACTTTTTACCACCTAAGTGAACCGGATAAACTTCCTGCTCTGCACACGATCGGTTTTATCTTCTTGCCGGTGTCGCCACGCGCAGCCCTGGGTCGCCCCGCGCCGCCCTGGCCGCGACATTCCAACCGCCATCTTGACCGTTAGGGCGTTGCCCCTGGGGTCCACACACGGCCGGATCACGGACCCCGACATTTGTTTAGCCTCCAACGGCTAATCTTATTAAACTTCTCTGCGGAGAAAGTTTTTCTAGTTATCCCTCTGGGCTTGGACCTACGGAATTTTCGTTTTGCACGGCATCATATTATTAAACCTCTCTGCGGAGAGAGTTTTAAGTAACTTTTCTGGGCTTGGGGCTACTGCGGTAGTACCCATTTGCATATCCTAGTGGACAGCGCCCGGCAACGGTGTTTGCGAACACACGTTATCTTTTTTCCGCTTGGGAATCTTTCCCGAGTACTGGCAGGCGGATCCACTTTGCACTTATTTTACACCGGTTAGTCGTCTCGGATTGCCGGAATGGATGCCAGCTGCGTTTCTGACTCCCCCGACCCGCCCCTCCCCGCCAAATCGACGCCTGGGCGCAAACAGAAAAAGTCGAGCGTCAGGTCGGCGAAAATTGAAAACACTTCGCGCCCAGGACAACAGCCGCCATTACTCTCGCCTTTCTCGCCCCGGGTCGAGCCGTGTGCAGATCCGGATGTCGACACACCGCCTATGGAAGCGAGCCCTTCCGACAACATGGCGGGTATGTTGCAGTCTTTCATGGCTCAACAGAATCTGATGATGACCTCCTTGATTGCGGCTGTGGCCGATAAATCTGACCAGCGGCCCGCGGGCCAGGCCCACTCCACCAAAGGCGGCCCTTTCAAGGGGCAATCGTCTCGTAAGCGAGTTGCGCCTCCTGTTTCCGAATCGGACGGGGAGGATTCCGTTTCTGAGGGGGAGGTTTCCACTGGACGGAACAACTCTCGTAAGGATGCTTTTACGAGCCTCCTGGCACCTGACGGTGACGCCCGCCCTGACGAAGAGGAGGCATCCGATGTCCTGGCCTCTATGACGCAATTTTACCAGGGTCAGGACAAGTGTGGCGAACAAGTGGACCCCAAGCTGGCAGACGTTGTCAATTCTGCCTTTAGGGTCAAGGTGGGTGACGACAAACTTAAGGAACTGGGTGACCAATACATGCGCCCCAAAAATTGCGACGCCATGGTTGTTCCTAGAGTGAACACCGAAATTTGGAGCCAGCTACCCGCCCATACTCAGGGGCAAGACCTAAAGTTTCAAAAATGCCAAGGCTTGTTGGTCAAAGCCCTGGCCCCCACGGTGACGGTGATGGACACTCTCATGGCCGCTGCCACACGAAAGCAACATGTGGACCCGCATGCCTTGATGGTACTGGCCGCGGACAGTTTCCGTTTCATGGCGTCTGCTATTGGGGAGTTGTCCCAGCGGAGAAGGGAGCTAATTAAGCCACACCTCCACGGCCAATATAAGCAACTTTGTGGTTTGCAAAACCCCCCGGCTGATTTGTTATTTGGCAATGACTTAAACAAGGCTATCAAGGATATCAGCGAGGCGCAAAAAGTGGGCCAGCAGGTCGCCGGCAAACCATACGCGTACCACCAGCCTGACGCCGGTCAGCCTCCTCGCTTCGGCACCAAACGAGACATCGGGTACAACCGGCCCTCATATGGTGGCCCCACGAAGAAGCCTTTTTTGTCCCGGGGTCATTACCCCAAACGTTCATGGACAGAGCGTTACCCGCACAATCATTAGCGTCGGCTACTGAGAACGACAGCCGACGTGTCTCGGACGACTTAGCCCACCCCGCACCCCAAGGTAATCCTCCGGCGGCCCGCACCTCCAGGTAGTCCATACACCTGCCTTCTTGCTGGGCTCTCTTGTTAATACTCCCGCCAATTTTCACGCGGGAAAAACGTCTGAGTTTCTCCCTGCTTGGAGAGACATTACGTCTGATCACTCGGTGTTGGCAAATCTCCGCGCTTGCAAGCTGGCATTTGTCGAGGCTCCTTTTCAACGAAAACTCCCCAAACCTATCAGATTCTCTGACAAAGAAACTCTCGCGATTGACAACGAAATTCAGAAGTTACTACTTAAGGGTGTTATAGAACCAGTTGAGGATCGCTCACGTGCATATTTATCTAATATTTTTCTCCGAGAGAAAAAAGATGGCAGTTACCGCTTGATACTGAATTTGAAAGATTGCAACCAAAATCTGGAATACCATCATTTTAAAATGGACACGCTCAGGACGGCCATAAGTTTAATGCGACAGTTATGCTGGTTCGGCTCTTTGGATTTAAAGGACGCATATTATTCCATTAATCTAGATATGTCAATGCGGCCGTACCTGAGTTTTCAATGGAAGGGCGCGATTTTTCAGTACACATGCCTGGCAAATGGGTTGGCCCCTGCCCCGCGCTTGTGGACAAAACTTATCAAACCCGCCTATTCACAGTTGCGTAAACTTAGACATATCAGTATGGGGTTTATCGATGATAGCCTTCTTCAGGGAGATACCTATGACGATTGTTTTCGCAACATTTGTGACACAGCGCAATTGTTTGACGCTCTTGGTTTAACCGTGCATCCGGTCAAGTCAGTGATAGTGCCTACGCAAATTATTGTGTTTTTGGGTTTCATCCTCAACTCTATCGACATGACAGTGAAGCTGACCGCCGACAAAGCAGACAATTTAAGGCACCTTTGTCGACTTTTGCTCCGACAATCCGAAGTGTCGATTCGGATTTTGGCTCGCCTCATTGGGAAAATGGTAGCCAGTGAGCCAGGCGTAAGATATGCCGCTCTATATTACAAACGACTGGAATATGAAAAAGACTGCGCGTTAAGGTTACACAAAGTGGATTTTGATAGCAAACTGCGGCTCTCCCCCGAGGTAAGATCCGACATTGACTGGTGGATTCGGACTGTGCATGTGTCCTTCAGGCCGGTGGCAGCAGCGCGGCCTACTGTTTTGCTTGAGTGCGACAGCTCGTTAACTGGCTGGGGCTGCGTGCGGGACGGATCCAGTACAACCGAAATGTGGAGCGGGCTAGAGGCCGCCCAACATATAAACGTCCCTGAACTTCGCGCCGCCTTAATGGGTCTGCACTCGATGTGCCGGACTGAAACTGACACCCATGTGCGACTGCGCCTGGACAACACCACAGCTGTTAGCTACATAAACAAACAGGGCGGACGGCGACTTCAGTGCGCAAAGGTCGCCAGACAGATCTGGCTCTGGGCTGTGGAGCGCAATAACTGGCTGAGCGCAGTGCATGTGCCAGGGGTTCAAAATACGGCGATTGATACACAGTCACGTATTAAAAATATAGACACGGAATGGAAATTACAACCTGACCTTTTCGCTAAACTCCAAGCTGCGTTTGGCCCGTTTAACGTGGATCTATTTGCCTCAAGACTGAACTACCAGCTCAAGCCGTTCGTTTCATGGAAGCCAGACCCTGATGCATGGCAGGTGGATGCACTTGGTCTGGACTGGCAAGATATCTATGGATATATGTTTTGTCCTTTCAGTCTCATCGGCCGCGTACTGCAGAAAGTGGAACAGGATGCGAGCGAAGCACTCCTTGTAGCTCCAGTATGGCCAACTCAGGCTTGGTTTCCCAAGCTGCTAGTATTATTAGTCGATACGCCCCGGATACTGCCAGCCACTGCAAAGACACTCATTCTGATGAGCGACAACAGCCAGATTCACCCTCTGTGGCGCAAACTGAACTTGGCAGCTTTCAGGTTGTCCGGCAAGGCCTGGAAAACCAGGGACTTTCAGAGCGCGCTGCCGCTGTCATCATGCAGTCCTGGTCCCCGGCAACAAAGTCCCAATATCAAAGCTACTTGCAGAGGTGGCTACACTTTTGTAGTGAAAGGCAGGCTGATCACGTTCACACGTCTGTAAATATCGTGTTAGATTTTCTCGTCAGTCTCTATGACTCGGGTTTAGCCTATATAGTAGCTTGAACACTGCTCGGTCGGCTCTGGCGACAGTTGTACATTTAGATGACGCCAAACCTGTTGGAGAGCATCCACTTATAAAACGATTTATGCGAGGTGTATTCCGCACTGGCCCAGCTTTCCCAAAGTATAATGTCACTTGGGATGTCTCAGTTGTATTAAAGTACCTTGCTACGCTTGCTCCTACTGCCAGCTTAAGCCTTTTTAAACTGTCATGGAAGTTGGCCATGTTACTCGCTGTGTTGTCCGGTCAGAGGCATCAATCACTTTACTTGTTAGATATCAGGAATATTACCGTCGAAGATTCCAAGGTCTCGCTTCGCGTTGGAGACCTCTTAAAGCAAACCCGGCCCGGTAAACACCTGATGGAAATTGTGTTGCATTCTTATCCAGTCAATCCGGAATTATGTACTGTCTCTATTATTCGCGAGTTTCTCAGCCGCACACTTCCCCTTAGGGACAGCGTAACGCGACTTTTCATCACATCAGAGGTCATGCGTTGTGCGGGCATCGATATGGATATTTTTTCACCCCACAGCACCCGCTCGGCCTCTACTAGTCGAGCTCACGCTACACATGTGCCACTGAACACTATCCTGAGAACAGCCGGCTGGAGCACGGAATGTACATTCCGAAAATTTTATCGCAAACCGGTTTGTGACGGTGGTGAATTCGCGTCCAGTGTGTTATCTGCTGTGTCGTAAGATGATGTTGTTGCCAACCTGCTTTTTTCTTTATCTCACTTTATTGTTGTATTATCTGCTGTATCGTACTTTTTGTGTACACAAAACTTTCTTTCACTATTTGATCTTCTGTTTTGTTTTGTGGCGCCGTTGGATATCTACTCTAAACTCTCATGTGACCACTCAGTACGAATAGGGAGGTGGAATTGTAAGATTAAACGAGACTTACCTGTAAGGTGAAGTTTGATCATAATTCCACCGACCTATGAAGTATTGAGGGATCACGTGCCCACCCTATGGCACACATGGATATCCCACCCTTGTCCTTGTCGGACCTTGATTAATATATCCATCGGCGACTTTAAAGACTGAATTCTGGGCCGCGACGCGTCATCTCACTGGTTGTGCATGGATCTGTATATTACGAACAAAAACACATTGATTTGCATTTGAAGCTTTTGATGACATTGGGTTTACGTTCATCCTTTTAATGACATAGAGTTAACGTTCATTTAATTTTCATCAATTGTCATCATCCGTGCTGCTCTGTATCTCTAATCCGGATGTACCCTGTTTGGCTGAAACAAAATTGAATGGTAATTTAATAATTGAAGTTGCATATAGTTTCATATATATATTTTCAACATGACAAGACATATAACTATATGTGTATACCGAAGTATATATAATACATACCAAACATAATTATAACAAGGATAGCCAGATACAGATTCTCATTCGGCTACCAAGGTAAACATCTTTGGAGATATAAATCATGCAATTAAGTGTTTCAATAAATGTGTTCAGGTAAGGATAAGAACACTGGTGGGCTAATAGTGGACCACCACTAATAGTGGACCGATACTACTTGCAGTAGTGTGTGATTCTTGTTTTTCAGCACATTAACTGTACATATATGACATCAAAGACAGTTACAATGTCAGGTACATTGAGTACATAGGTAAACCTATTCAGGTTTGCCTGTAGTATCATAATTTGCACCAATCTGAATGTACATGTGCCACTGGCGGGCCACTGGTGAGTATTACTTAGCTATTTTAATCACATTATCATTATCACAGCATAGCTCCTTTTATTTTGTGAAAGCTTGTTTCGTTGACCGTAAGAGAGATAATGGTTACCATAGAAGCAATAAATAATAAAATGACGAATAATGTAACTATATCCCGATCATAACAACATATGGTTTATAATGTATGATTGTTCTACTCAATATATTTAGCCATCAATACCAGCTTTAAAAGGCTGCTTCCAGAATAAAGCTGAATTTAGTCTCTAACGTTGTTAAAATACGCCTTAAAACCGAGTCTGTTACTTGCATATCACAGTTATGTATTTCCATTGACATACGTTACATATATCTGCATTCGAATGGTTGCGAAGGCAACGTTACTGTAGGCATACCCATTAAATAACAAAGCTAAAACGAAACATATAGGCCAGTCATATGTCCCGTATTAAATAAATATATTAATTAAATACTCCCTTTACTTTGCAATATCATGTTGGAAATGCTATGTCATACACAAGATTACAGACATTGTCACCAATTCCCTATGCATTTAAAGTAGTGTAGCCGTATACAAATTGTGCATATCCGTATGTAAACAACAGGAAAAAGTACTGGTATATCTTTATTTGATTTAAGCTCTGATCCCGCTCTCGAATACCTCTAATATCAACCAGACCGTCCAAAGTTTCAGTTGCTTTCTAGGCAACTGCACATAAATAGTTTGCAACATCCCATATTTTATTTCAATTTTCAATTTCAATTACAATGTCTCACACTTTGCTTAACTGAAGACGATATCCAAGAACAAGACATACATTTTGCTTGCCCATGAAATATTTACGATGTAACGCGCATAATTCTACCTTGTGGCTAGCACATATAGGGGTGGAATTGTGTTTGGGTATGGGATATATTCGTTAACCCGAAAGCTACATCGGCTTCAACAAAATTGTTCAAATAATGTCAATAGTAGTTGACTGCAGTAATTTATTCATGCTGTATTCGATGAAGTGTCACGATGTCGAGTCCTTCATTTGCTGCATTTATTATATTACCTTGGTTCCTTTCTTTTAACCGTGAAGGGAGTCACGTAAGGCAGTTATGTACAGTTAATCATCATGGCTCCAATCACCCCATGCGTCTGAGTCACGTGCTTTGCCTTACATTATCAAGTTGCTCATAGATCCGTATATTTTTGTAAAGTAATCAAACGCGAGATATATATATATATTGGTTTCAGGTAAATTTGCGGCGGTCGCCAAACGATTGTAAACAACAAAATCAGTGTCACGTTTAAATATTCTTGCAGTTCACAAGAGCTTCAATGAACATCAAGCGATTGAAATATCGTCGAACACCGTAATCAACTTTAATCAGTTCTGCCGAACTTTGTTACGGATTCAAGAAGAATATACAGTGAACCTTTATATACCGCACGCATATATATATATATATTTCTTTGATGAGCACTTTAGACGGGCTGCATGTTACTGCATTTTGGAATGTCTGCAGACTTTATTGGTCATGTCAGATGGGCGTGGCCCCTCTGGGGTCCAATACTTCGTCCATCGCCGAAGGTTTCATCCCGGAAGCTGATTCAGCGCTGGGCAGCCTCGGGCTCAGGCGGGACTCGCTTCTTGGGCTGAACACTTGCTTCTCTGTCTCAGCCATTCCGTCACCCCCAAGTTCTGTCATACCAAACTGCTCCTGTTCGGCTTGGTTGGATTCGCTCGGCTGCCTCAATGGTCCGTTTCCGTCTCTTTCTTCTCCACTACAGTACGAATATTTAACGTAATTAAAAAAAAAATATCTGTCAGTAAATTAAATTGAATGTTGGGTGGTTTATTGCTCTTATGTGCACACGAAAGCATGTGAACGGGACCAAGAACCTCCGAGAACTATGAAATGAGATTGGACGAAACATGCCGCAGATGCAGGCACCGTGGCTGGAACCCACGGCTTAGAGACTTGCAGCTCTGCCTGCTTTCACACTGAGGTAGGAAGGTTCCTCAATATGACCCCAGTAAAAAGTCTACATATTGTGTATTGAGTCCATATAATAATGGATGGGTTTGAATAATCAACTTATCACCGACAACGACTAGCGACGAGTGCCCAAGTATGATCGTCGTAGGGTTAAATGATTCGTAAATGCTTGACTTACGTTCCTTGTAATTATGTCAAGATTCAGCTATGTTGGTTCATTCAAAGTCGTGTGATATGATGTAATACAATGAACAGCCACACTTTTCCAGGCAATATACACGCACGGGTGCATTTAACACGATATACCTTATATATCTGTCGTTATGCCATCAACAATGTCTAACTACATCACTTCCATTGGAGCTATTGTTTTTATGGCGGAAATAGCTGTGTGAGCAGATTTCATAATAAGAAGCTTTGAGAAAGTTTGAAGTTTGAATTAACTAATAACGCGCGACATCTGAAGTCATACCTTTGAATATAGGAGACCAGATTTGCAGTTAAATAGTAATGCATTGCACAGATGTCTAACCAGCTATATCGCCTTTGGGAAAGTTACCTGAAATGGTCTCCTGTATGTAGCGCGCTTTCTGATGTCCATAGCTGTAGCTTGCTGGATATGTTTGATATACAGTCGAACCTCTCTAAACCGGAGTCCTGAGTACGCCGAATGCCCGCCCATATTGAAATTCGTTAAACCGTAGTTTGCAGGCCCCGGAAAGCCGACCGCTTGGGTATTCTAGAACTGCCGTGGATATGTTCATGCGGTGTGCAGGCCACGGAAGGGCGGCCGCCGGAGTACCCTAGAACCGCCAGCTAGGACTGGCGCTTTAAAGGATATTACACGATTACAAAATTACATGTAGATTTCTGTCTCAATGCGTGAGGTATATAAAGGTCTACTGTATATTCTTCTTGAATCCGTAACAAAGTTCGGCAGAACTGATTAAAGTTGATTACGGTGTTCGACGATATTTCAATCACTTGATGTTCATTGAAGCACTTGTAAACTACAAGAATATTTAAACGTGACACTGATTTCGTTGTTTACAATCGTTTGGCGACCGCCGCAAATTTACCTGTAATCAATATATATATATATCTCGTGTTTGATTACTTTACAAAAATATACGGATTTATGAGCAAATTGATAATGTAAGGCAAAGCACGTGACTCAGACGCATGGGGTGATTGGAGCCATGATGATTAACTGTACATAACTGCCTTATGTGACTCTCTTCACGGTTAAAAGAAAGGAACCAAGGTAATATAATAAATGCAGCAAATGAAGAACTCGACATCGTGACACATCATCGAATACAGCATGAATAAATTACCGCAGTCAACTACTATTGACATTATTTGAACAATTTTGTTGAAGCCGATGTAGCTTTCGGGTTAACGAATATATCCCATACCCAAACACAATTCCACCCCTATGTGTGCTAGCCACAAGGTAGAATTATGCGCGTTACATCGTAAGTATTTCATGGGCAAGCAAAATGTATGTCTTGTTCTTGGATATCGTCTTCAGTTAAGCAAAGTCTGAGACATTGTAATTGAAATTGAAAATTGAATTAAGATATGGGATGTTTCGGTGTGATAATTAGTTTTGTTATTTTACTCCGTATATTCCGCTACGTGTTTTATTCTTATGTCACTATAAAAATAAACTACTTTCATTAGTGTGATTTTACATTATAATATCTTATAATAACATTAGATATGCACGCAGGTTTGCTATCTGTTAGCAATGCACTTATTTGTCTTACAAGACATTAGATAATATTTAATATAGGAAACCAGGTTCCAAATAATGTTTATACATACAGTCATATAGTATATCGCATTAACGTGCATATTACTTCTCGTTTAGCTCTGATTCTTTTACACGATTGATCAAACTGGTTTCAACCCCGGTTGACTTATGATATGCAGAAGCACATTTAATCTTATAAAGGTAGAAGTTAAATGTGTTTATTACAATATGTACAATAATTAAACACGCAGGCACATAACATATGCACATCACATATATACCTGTCACGAGGTCAAAGACGTCCGAACAACAAGTCTCATGTTACACCGCGGTCGGTATCCGCCGTGGAAGAAAGCAAAACGTGGCGGTGAAATCACCATATAGCGACGCGCGAGGTTGCCTTGCTCACGGCACCGAACTACACTGGTTGACAAATGTAGCGTACCGTAAAACATCACACACACTTCTCTCTGTAACATGTTTAAACATAAACCGACACATAAGAAAGAGGAGAAGAAGCAATCAATCTGTCAGTTGGTCTCGTATGAAAGTAGGCCTTTTGCAATATCGGCCTTGTCCACACATGATTCACTATCCCTATTTGGTTACGCTATGGTTACGCTATGATGACTTAATATGATATAAATTACACCAACAAATATGTATCAATCACGCTGAGCAAAAATGTGCATCCTACACGACCCAGTTCAACACTGCTACCCTGGTACTTCCTCTAACAGTCCTGGAACTACAGAATTCTGACCAATCTTCCAAAGGAGGGAAAAGAGCCGGTGATAATTATCGCAAAGGATTATAGCCCAGATAGCACACTGCTGGTGGGCCGCTGTCGGCATCGAGTGGCACGGGTGGCATGGTTGTCCATCAGCGAGCCGCCAGCTGGCCGTCTTTTGTTATCGCCATTTCCATAACGCCACCTAGCGATTATCATGCGAAACATCAACGTCCTAGACCTCGGCAGTTTCAAAATTAGGCGTATGAGTCTTCAGAATCATCTTACGAGTGCTGATACTTCTCTCCGTTGTCGTCTTTTCTGGTGAGTAGTTGTAATAAGATATAGTTTTTTATTTTAAACTTATGTGTTAGAGAACCGAGGAATGAGATTTCCAAAATCAAATTTGGCTTAATTTGTCTAGAAGCATTAATGATGTTGACAGCATGCATAGGCACTTGTGCCTACTATAGCGGCCCGCTGGTGGTTTATCGTTGAACTGTTTACGATTTTTCCTCGCTGTGGATCATAGTTTACTTTAATCTTTCAATGATCAATACATAGTCAAATTTACTTTAGTCACTCATTTGGTAATTCAGTTATATATGTATGCATCTGCGTTTTTCAAGTTATAACATCAAAGGCATTAAATAGCTAAGTAATACTCACCAGTGGCCCGCCAGTGGCCCGCCAGTGGCACATGTACAATCAGATTGGTGCAAATTATGATACTACAGGCAAACCTGAATATGTTTTACCTATGTACTCAATATACCTGACATTGTAACTGTCTTTGATGTCATATATGTACAGTCAATGTGCTGAAAAAACAAGAATCACACACTACTGCAAGTAGTATCGGTCCACTATTAGTGGTGGTCCACTATTAGCCCGCCAGTGTTCTTATCCTTACCTGAACACATTTATTGAAACACTTAATTGCATGATTTATATCTCCAAAGATGTTTACCTTGGTAGCCAAATGAGAATCGGTATCTGGCTATCCTTGTTATAATTATGTTTGGTATGTATTATATATACTTCGGTAACACATAGAGTTATATGTCTTGTCATGTTGTAAATATATATATGAAACTAGATACAACTTCAATTATTAAATTACCATTCAATTTTGTTTCAGCCAAACAGGGTACATCCGGACTAGAGATACAGAGCAGCACGGATGATGACAATTGATGAAAATTAAATGAACGTTAACTCTATGTCATTAAAAGGATTAACGTAAACCCAATGTCATCAAAAGCTTCAAATGCAAATCAATGTGTTTTTGTTTGTGATATACAGATCCATGCACAACCAGCTAGGGTGGCATGATAAAATTAACAGAGGATGGCCCACCAGTGGCCCATCAGTGGCGCACCAGTGGCATATTGGTACCTCACTAGGGGGCCACCTGCGGCCCGCTGGTGGCTCATTAGCGGCATGCCCATGCCGCCCCACTTGTGGGCCATCGGACACGCCATGGATGGCCCACCGGTGGCTGCCACTGGGGGGCCACTAGATCTGCAGATGGCGGTCCCCCATCAGTGTGCTGGGAGGTGCCGGGACCGGATTCGAACCCAGGACCAACTGATCCGCGGTCTACTGTAACACATAACCAGGCACATACAGGATAAACCAAATAACCGAATCTGCCATTTATTTGATGGAGACCCCTATTGTTTTGAGCGTGGGCCGAACAGTCGATACCTGCCTACTTTCCGGCTATTTAACTTCACTCGCTTCACACTCAAAATCGGATAAAGCTGTCCGTGGTTGCACAACTAACCACCGAATTTAAGAATAATGTACGTAAGAATAATAACCATGCATCAGAGTAGGTCTACGTAATGCATGAGCGGTTAGAACGTTGATAAACCAGAATGTGGCTGTTTCAAGTGTGACTGTCAGTGTCAGGCGAGCTGATGTGGCATGTGGGGGTTTCCCTCTTTTATGACGTAATAATCATGACACTCATATCTGCGCGCGGTATCTATGGTCGCGCAAAACGCTCATTATGTGGACTGGTCAGGCGAGGACAATGGTTCTCCGTTTGTCGCAGAAATCTAGACATCGCCTATATTCTTCCAAAAAATACAACGCTTTCAACTGTCTGATCGAAAGGACCTCCTGCATAATGGAGAGATCAAAGTTGTATCGTCACTTACTATATTATGATTTCATAGTTAGAAATGTCTGGAGCCAAGAAAGCTTAATTTCGCACTTACTCGATTCTACATGCACAAACCGCTGGGCCACAACACTGGGTGCATTTCTTTGGGTCAGGTTGTGTATCCCGCCCGAGACCCGCAACACGTGATACGGAACTTCCGGGTGTGCCGCTAGAGATATGCCTATTCCAATAGAATCCACAGAGCCTTTCACATCCGATATACCTGGGGGCACTGGAACCAATCTACTCTCATCACCTTTCAACCAGCCGCCATCTTCGCCCTAATGTCCCGTGCTGTTTTGAACGGGGCACATCGGTATACCAAATGGGTGCGCGCGCAACCATACCCGAGTGAAAGAAGTGTTGGGCAGTATAGGGCTTAGCTTTGTCAACAAAACCTTCTACAGAGAGAGGGTTTGGTTTGATTCTAGCCAAAGGCGTGTGGGTGGCATTCAAGACGAGGTGCAGCTCTTATTCCTTAAGTAACATTGCCTTTCCCTACCTCAATCAGTTGTATACACATTTATTATGCTCCCGCACGCACTAGTTTTTCTCAGCGAAGTAAATGGATAGGCAGTCTTGCGATTAATATTTTCTCAACGACATGCGAGCTGTGCAGCCGCCATGCAGATTTTGACTGATGGGCGTTGTAACGGAATTAAACTAAAGACAGAAAACAGTTGACATCAAACGGCGGGAAGCGGCCAGCGTTCGATCGTCTGCTCCACGTGCGTGGTTGGTCATTATGGCTGACTCTGCTGAGAAAGGGTGTTCTCTGTGTACTAACACTGGTGTCACTGAATCAAGATTGCGGAGGTAGTATTACTGTCATAAATGAAGACACTTTAATCCTTCGAAATAGCCGCCCTATATATGAGGCAGGCGTAAATTTTTGATGTATATATGATTGATCACGTGTGGGCGATAATAGGGATGAAATCAAAACTGCAGGATCACCCAAGAAGAAATCCCCACTTCTTAAAATGATGTTTATAGATACTGCCTAATTATAACGGTAAATAGTGTCATACGCTACAACATCTTGAGACGCACGAAATGAAAGCTGGGGACAACATTAGAAACTTTATAATGGTGGGGGGGGGGGGGGGGGAGCGGCACTAAAAAACTTTGAAGAAAATGACCTGAGAGGATTCACCAATGTTGAAGGGGAGAGGTGAAGGAGAGGAGGGGGGGGGTGGGGCGTCCGCGGTAAAAAAAATCTATGCATATAGATATGCATGCATATCTATGCATATCAATCTAACTCTGTCTAAGATAGACTGAAGGAGCCCTTTCCATCGTCCTCCGAGCAGCGCTTTGGGTGAAGCAAAGATGAGGCTCACCTGCCCGGAGGTCAAAGCTGTCAAATGGGGATAAAAGGAACACATGAATACGAAATTTAGGAATTATTTTTCAACTCCTGCTAAGTCTGAATGTGATAACTTGAATAAATGAAATTTTATCACAGTTCACCTGCTTTACTTAATATTGTAACGTTAATTGCATTAATGCCTAATCCCACTTGCATACCCTTGTCAGTATCTTGATTGCTGTCGGTTAACACAACACAATTTACTCCTCGAACACGCCATGCAGAAGCCTGACTATTCATTAGCCCAGTCAGCGGCGACACGACCAGGCTTACGCCATTTCCCTGAAAGAGGTATAACATATCACTTTGACAGGCATCTTGTTGAACTGGTTTACGCCCTCTTCGACCATAGGTGGATTCATGCCTAGCCCTGGTACATGCCTCTGTGACCACGCCCGTAAACGGAGCAAGGGTTAGAGCCATGCCGTTCAACAGGCCCAAAATTAGAAATCGAGGACCGGTGGCTTCAGTTGAAGGTCCCAAAATGTACCAGGGCTAGAGTCCTGCCCAGGAGGCAGAAAATTGAGATGGCTGGTTGTTATTCATTAATCGGCTTAAACATCATCGCAGACACAAGTTTTAGACACATTTTGATCTCTTATTTGATTTACACACATATATAAACACACGACGCAGCGGCTGGTACTGCATGACAATTGGAAATGGGTCCCTGGGGGCCGGTCACGTCAGCTCGAGCGGCGTCAGAGTCCCCCCCCCCCCTCCACAACCACCCTGCTGGTCAAATTATGGTACATTGTTCTTATTTGTAGTCGTTCGCAATTCAAGGGGGTGGGGGACATGTTTCCCATTTCCGAGGAATGGAAATACGCCCCCCCACCTCTTCTTAATACATAAACAGGGGGCAGATACATTACTCATAATTATCATACTCACATTGATTTAGTATGCATAAGGTGGCGATTCTTCTTTACATTGTATATTGAATGAATGTTAACCTCTGAATACATTTTCACGATTACTGTCACCGTCTTAACTAATACAGTAGCAAAGAGGCAAAATCAATATGTTGTGGATTTTGCATTTACCTGACCAACAACGAGTGGAAGTAAAGCAAATATAACGCTTTTGTCATAGCCAGTAGGAAGAACACAAAATATGTCCTTGTTCTGTCTAAGAAGTTCTATGGCTTTCGCCTGATTGTTTTTAAGGGTGTAACCCCCATGCCTATCTTAGACAGTGCATTGATTTCATTTGCCGCCATATCTGCGAACTTTCCTAAAAGGCGAAGAAGCAAAACATTACTTTTCGGTGTTTGGCTTCTCAATCATGTTGCGGTCGTCAACTTTTACCCTGTTTTAAAACGCAAGGAGGGCCAACTGCAGGCTGTGATTGCTGAGTACAAAAAGAAACTCTGAAAAATCGACTGAGATAGAGACCATACAGCGCAAAAGGTGTGCGGGAGAATTACTGATGTCTAAAGATTTTAAAGAGGTGAGAAATGTTAGGGATACTTAAGAAATAAAAGCTGCACCTTGTCGTAACCGTCACCCACACGAATTTAGCAAGAACGAGACAAAACCTTTTCTCTGTAGAAGGTTTTGTTGACAAAGCTATATAGGACTGTACAGTCACTACGGCATCTTATCGAGATCCCACGAGACATGGATACCTATGCTCTGCGTCAACGCCTAGCTTCAACGGCCTGTACGTGCTGCCTACCTTCCGCTTGTTTGCCTTCACTCGCCTCACACAGAAGATCGGCTAAAGCTGTTCTTGGCCACACAACTAACCACTGAAGTTCTGCGCATATCAGAATTATAACCATCCGAGTAGATTTATGCAAGATATGAGCGGTTAGACAGTTGATAACCCAGAACGCGGTTGTCTCATGAGTGACTGTCAGTGTCAGGCGATCTAATGAGTTGCGCGGGGTTTTCGATGCCGTATGACGTAATAATCATCACGACTCGCATGTCTGCGCGCGGTATCTATGGTTACGTAACAACGCTCCTTATATGGACTGATCAGGCGAGGAAAATGGTGTGCCGTTTGTCCAGAAATGTAAACATCGATGAATTGCCTCAAAATACAACGCTTCCAAGAGTCTCATCGAACGGACCACATGCATTATGGAGAGATAAATGTCTTATCTTTAAGTATATTATGATTTCATAGTTAGCAATGCCGGGACCAAAGCAAACAAAAAATAGTTTCATACCCACTCGATTCTTCACGCCCAAACCGCGCAGCTGGCCGGTTCCCAACACTCAAACGTTGACTACAATGAGTGCGAGTCAAGCAGCTGTAGCAAGGCACCAGCGGGATGCGCACTCGTTCTAAGAGCACGTGTTTTTTGTTGGTCCCCAAAAGACCTAAACCGGAAATAGAACCCGCGAGAACTGTACAGCCCTATACCGATGTGTAATGTGCGTATTCGGTCCATCTTGGGGATGTACCCTGGTTACTAAATGCGCCCACTTAAACGTTGACTACTGTATAACAATGAGTGCGCGTCACGCAACTGTAGTAGGGCACCATCGTGATGCGCCCTCGTTCAAGGTGTACGTGTTTCTTTTGTTCTTTGGTCCCCAAAGCACATAAACCAGGAATAGAGCCAATGAGAACTGTACAGCCCTATACCGTTTTTATCACACTGGACGCCGCGCTCGCTCCCGGTCCGGGTCGCTCTTCCATATAAGGGCGAACTATTGTTTCAGCATAGCTCACGTATTACTCACGCCTTACGTTTAACACAATAATACAACCGCAGAAATGGTCACCATGCGGGCTGGGCGATAAAAATCCAGCCAGCGACCGGATTGTTTAAACCAGAACTATAAAATCTGACCTTCATTTTATCGAAAGTGCTAAGCTTGAATCATTTTGAGCTGAAATGTCTTACCCGGTGATTATGGAGTCGTTATCTACTGAAACTAATTAGTTCGAAAGAGCGCGGAGGTTTAATCAGAATTGTTTTAAACTTTTCCGTCACTGACGATAACACTATGTGGAAATGACTATATTATGCCTGCTTGTGAATAAAAAAATACTTATATACCGTATCGACATTTAACCAATTCTAGGAAACCTCATCTGCGGTCGTCGATGAGTGAAGCGCTGCCATCTAGTGGAGCCTATTAGAGACACCCCCCCCCCCCCCCGCCCCGCCCCCCCCCCCTGCAAATGACCGCTTGTTTTGCACAACTGGAAGCAAAGCAATAAACTGCATCGATTTTCATTTCCTGTGGGTATATGGAGATGATGGAAGATAGCTAGCTATTCTAACCTATTTCCGTCCGTAAGCGGAAATTACCAATAGTTGTAAAACGCGCGCAAAAAAAAGTAGATTTAAAAGACCGGATTTAGCGGCGAACGTTGGGTAGTTGCATGGGTTTTCTGTCGTAGCCACCGACGGTAACTCGACTCGCTCCAACTATTCTGGATGTTGTTATCACACACTTGCGAGAACCAACCAACAGTTCAGTGAAGAGTAAACACTACATATAGGCGGATGAATGGATTATTTAAAAACTAAGATAACGTGGTATTTTTGTGAGAGGAGGTAACCAGTAGGTGTTCGTTGTGTTGAATTCATATTATCTGGCA
This sequence comes from Arenicola marina, assembly GCA_964019135.1. NCBI lineage: Eukaryota > Metazoa > Annelida > Polychaeta > Arenicolidae > Arenicola > Arenicola marina. Next base: position 40,397,960 of record OZ025249.1, read on the forward strand.
TAGCGTCTTAAGCTGCGACGTTTGTAACGGAGTGAAAATTATGATTGCCCGTCTCATGCGTACAGCGCACCAAAGGGGAACCTACATTCACGTCACCAGGGGCGGATCCAAGAATTTAAAAACGGAGGGTCTAGCTATTGAAGCTTGCGATTGGGGGGGGGGGGGGGCTTTACAAAATTGTGACCGGGGAGTCCACCTAGATTTTTCACGCCCGGGGGGCTGTTTTTTCTCATTCCTTATGTATCTGTGAATATCATTTTCAAAATCTACCGAAATCTAACGATTGGAACATATTTTTTACGGGGGTAGTTTACCCTACCCAGGTAGCACTAGAACGGAAGACATATTTGTCCTAACACGAAGTGGAAGAGAAGCGTTATAACTGAGACACTTACTACGAATTAGGACCTGCTTACTCTTAGCCTACTATATGTAATGAGGTGTCATTTAATCTACCAAATGCAACAAACACAGATGAAGTATATTTTAATATTAAAGAGTCTACATAATGTTTAATAAGGGACCCCTCTCCTGGTTGTCTCCCCTCCCCAGACTTGGGGTATCACCTGACCTTAGGGTGTCTCCCCTCCCCAAACTTATGGTATCACCTGACCTTAGGGTGTCTCCCCTCCCCTAACTTGGGGTATCACCTGACCTTAGGGTGTCTCCCCTTCTCTAACTTGTGGTATCATCTGAACTTAGGATGTCTCCCATCCCCTAACTTGGGGTATCACCTGGCCTTATGGTGTCTCCCCTCCCCTAACTTGGGGTATCACCTGACCTTAGGGTGTCTCCCCTCCTCAAACTTATGGCATCACCTGACCTTAGGGTGTCTCCCCTCCCCTAACTTGGGGTATCACCTGACCTTAGGGTGTTTCCCTTCCCCTAACTTGTGGTATCACCTGACCTTATGGTCTCTCTCCTCCCTTAACTTATGGTGTCTCCCTTCCCCCAACTTCGGGTAGGACCCCAAATGGCATCCACACCCGGTTGAGGCCTCTCCCTTTCCCAAACTTGGGGAACCACTCCTAACTTGGGGTCTCTCCCCTCCCATACCTTGGAGTGTCTCCCCTCCCCTATTTTAGGGCAGCACCGAATTTTGAATGTCTCTCCTCCCCAAACAGGGCGTACCACCCCAACTTGGGGTGTGTCCTATCCGCTAACCTACGGTGTCCTCTCTTCTAACTTTGGGTAGCGCCCGAACTTGCCTTGTGCACCTCCCTCCCCATCCCTGTGTCGGCCTACGACCCCCCCAAACAAATATCTCTACAGTAGTAGGGGTTGATCTAGGAATTTGAAAACGGGGGTGGAGGGTGCACTTGGGGCCCCTCCTAATTTGGGGTGTCTCCCCTCACCTATTTTGGGGCATCTCCCCTCCCCTAATTTGGGGCGTCTCCCCTCCCCTAAGTGGTGTCTCCCCTTCCCTAACTGGTGTCTCCCCTCCCCTATCATGGGGTACCATCCGAATTTCGGATGTCTCCCTGCTCCCTTGGGATGCCCCCCTCCCCTAACTCAATGTGTCTCCCATCTCCTAACTGGGCGTAACGCCCCAACTTGGCTTGTAGGGACAGATCTAGGAATTTGAAAAGGGGGGTAAGTCACTGATAATTTGCGATCGGGGGTGGGGGTTGGGGGGGGGCGGCGATGTCCGCCGATGTTTCTTTTACGCCAGGCGGGGAGCCATATGCAGACCGAGAGAAACATGCAAGATTTTGTGGTCATTGGGAGAGTATTTTTGGCTTAAAAAGGCATCCAAAATAGACACAGTCATGGCAATGTATGGGGAGGTGAATTAATCACTTTTGATATCCACTGGAACATATAGTCAAGAACTACAATCTGTATAAAACTTCATACTCAGAAGGGTACATCGAGAGAAATTTTTGATTTGTTCTCCAAGGATCGAGAGAAATAAGGGGTCATTTGGGTGGCACATATGTATATACCTAACAAAATGTAGTGCCCCCCCCCCGGGCCTTTCAGTTTATTTAAAAATACGTTGCTTCTTATGGGGTGAAAAGCCAAACTAAGCCACCCCCTTAAAATATGTTACAATGAATAAATGTTGTAGATTTTGGATATGCCACTCCTAAATACCTAAGGAATGAGAAAAAACAGGTTTTGGTTACTATTGTAATTTGTTTTGGGTATATCCCTAGATTGCCCAGACTATAATGATCAATATTAATATTAGTCCTGCCGAACAAAATTAACAGGTATTCTAGTTTGAAGGCGCAATATATTGTGCTATATATCTTCCTTTGGACCTAGGACCTGAGCAGTAATATGGCGTGATATAATTACGGGAACGTGGTGGATGGAGGGTGGAGCGGAGGGGGGGGGGGGGGGGCTAGATCCGTTCGTCAGATCAGGACATGTAAAGCTTAGATAAGAAAGTTAGATAAAACATGCATACTATCAGCAAAACGTATATAGATGCGCTGTGATTAAAGTAAGGAGATGGCGGTGAGTAGATCAAGCTTCGGTTGAAGCATCCTAAGCAACTTTACGACATACGCTTGTCTCATACATGGAGCTAGGACTGTGCTTGTTGGGCAGAGAGGAGAAATATGGCGGGGTTGTGGGGGAGGGGGGGGGGAGTACGGACCACCTAGACACCCAACTGTATTCGCCAGTAGGCTGAATCATCTCAGTATCATTACGAACTTACCACAGGGACTCTTGCTTTTATCAAACACAAGGGCGTGAAGTAACATAGTAACCATTAATTAGGGCATATACCGCCTGACACGACCTGGTTATTACTCAGTGAGCGTGCTAACGCTACACATAACAGCTCAGGATTGGGCCCACATCCCGTGCTACGGAATTGCACAAGACTATGACTATCTCTTACTTCCTACTCTGTCCTTCTAACACCCTCTATATATCTCTCCCTCATTTCATTTTTTTCACTCGCTATCAACAGGTCTTGCTTGAAGGTTACTCTTGCCTCTGCCCACCCACCTGCATCCGGCCTGTAGTGAAAAGAGTTATTCTGACTTTTGAATGCAGTTCTGTTGGTTACTCCCGAATGTCTCGTGACAAGGATGTATGTCTCAGCTTGAGTGGGCGGCGTGTCATGCGTCGCCTATCACGTCATATAACCATTACACTGTCACGCGATATCCCCATTGCACTGTGAGTTTTAACAAATAGTGATGATATGGTCATTGTCCATCTTACCTCAACGAGACGAAATCTTGTCGCATCAGTCCCATTATCATGTTCAATTAATCATGCAAGTGGCGCGCAGAGTAACGAGCGGGGCTCGCTCCACCAGGAAGACCCAAATTGCTAGTTTATAACAGAGGCTATAGGCAACATACGTTCTTAAGACTTTCGTGACAGGGGAACTTTCGGACACCGCATCATTTGTGTCCTCAACTTCTTTATATAAGGGCAGCTTAGGAATTCGCGGAAGGACGAGAAAGTGGACCAATGGTATCCCCAAATTAGGGCGTGGTCCGACGTCTTTCCTCGCCATTGTTATGGCTTACAATAGCAGCTGGTGACGTTTTATGTGACGGCCTTCCGGCTTACGACGAGGCCCATTACGCAAACCTTGATTTATTAAACATTCACTGAACAAGGGAAAGATGGTTAAAGCAAACGAAGTTTCATTCGGGTAAGTTATTTATTTTAGGTATTTTAATTGATTGAAGTTAAGTAAAAAATGTATTTATGCGTAGATGATACAGTAAATGCAGGTAAGGTATAGCATATATTTCGGCTTTCGAGTTTCTATATTGGATAAGGATAGCCTTTCAGCTAGTGTGTGTGACTGTGAAAAAAACTCATTTTCAGACCGTAAATATCCACATTAGCTTCAGCACAGTAACTACTTTCGCACCAACCCAGCAAAAACGTAATTTGCTCACATGATCGTCATGTTATTAACCCGACTTTACCGGCACCCGTATTTACCCCTGGAGTGATCACATACATCAGTGCCTGTGTCTGGATCAGAACGACAATGCGCGGTCTGGTGGTGATGGTTCTACTACACGTGATTGCAGGATCAGGACACACCTGGCAGTCAGGTAGGTCAGCTGTCAAACGTTACCATTCACGGATCACGGATCATTTATCTTCCATTTTAAATAGTATTTCCACCACCCATAATGTTTTTCTAATCTGTCTTATGTTATGGGCATTACGCGCATGTACATTGGCATTGAGTGGTGATTAATCAAGGATTTTACCACAAACAAGCAGATTAAAAAACAACAACTGATAATGCAGATACCTTGGTAGGCACAATGATGGTTACCCCTCGAACAAGGCCGTAACAAATTGGTGGAATCCAGGGGGGGAGGGGGGGGGGGGCGACCCCCCCTCTTAGGCTCGATTTTTTATACCATTTACCATGAAAACCGAATGAAACCGAAACTGCCCCCCCCCCCCTTTCCAGCATATATGGATCCGACCCTTAAACCGCCCCCCCCCCTGCGCCCCTGCGTCTGACGTGGAGAGAAGAGTCTTGAGGACGCGTGCTTTCATAATTACAGTTATTATCGACATAAAGTTTATGCCGTAAATAGTTTGGAAGCACGACGGTGTACTTGTCGTGGCAACATGTAAGCGGTGGACGGGGTGGTGAACAGCGGCCAAGAGGGTGTCGCCGAAACTTCAGGTCCTGGGCGGGAGTGATGGACTGTGGAACTCGGCGCTCTCCACACCGTCTACTCGACCACGATCATGAACACCGTCAATTCACGTGAGTTTCTATGCATTGAAAATATGCAGCGTTTCTCGTCGATATCTGATTCATGCAGTATAATTTAACCCTTAAAGGTTAAAGGACACGACGTGTGTTGGGACACCCAGTGTTTCAGCGTTTTATAGTGGGGGGCATACCCTCTCTGAATCGCGAATCCCCAAGAATTAGGCGAGTAATATCGAGTCTCCAAGATGAGGACTGCTAAAAAACGGGCGCGAAAAAAACAACTTAAAGGTGATATCGCGAAAGAATTCACCAGGAATTGTACGGATAACGATCCACAAATATTGCCAACAGCCATTTGCGAATATCCAAGAATTTTGGGTGCCAATCGCGGAGATCGACAACGGTATTCCCTCCCTTCTTTATAGCACGTGAATCTCCGTGTGACGCATGCAGATGAGGTATTGGTTTTTCCGTCTGGCCTGACGTGCCTGCTCAGCATTAACATACTAGTTCACCTTCATCCTCTAACTCGTGGTGACATAACAAAATGTGTAACAGCTGTGAGTTCTCTTACTGTAGATTGCATCACATGCGTCACGGAATGTACAGCTGCTTACGGCTGTGTGGCTGACTGTCCACCCGGACAGAATCAGACGACATTTTGTAACTAAGGTGGTCAAAAAACAATAAAGTGGATTGCAGACATCCATTTAGATTATGATAATATATACACGTATCTGCATAAATATATATATATATGCAATACACGTCACGGCATATTAGTTATGTAGCATGAACTGACCACCCGTATACCCCCCACACCCACCCTACAGCCATACAACCCACACACTGAACCCCTCGTGTACCCCTCCTCCCCTACAGCCACCCCATGGACCGCCCCGCGTACCGCCCCCCCCCCACCCCCGTACAACCAACCCACTGACCTCCCGTGTACCCCCCTTACAGCCACCCCATTGATCGCCCCTTTTACCGCCACCAGCCATACAACCAACCCACTGACCCCCTCGTGTACCACCACCCTACAGCCACCCCATTGACCGCCCCTTGTACCGCCACCAGCCATACAACCAACCCACTGACCCCCTCGTGTACCACCACCCTACAGCCACCCCATTGACCGCCCCTTGTACCGCCACCAGCCATACAACCAACCCACTGACCCCCTCGTGTACCACCACCCTACAGCCACCCCATTGACCGCCCCTTGTACCGCCACCAGCCATACAACCAACCCACTGACCCCCTCGTGTACCACCACCCTACAGCCACCCCATTGACCGCCCCTTGTACCACCACCAGCCATACAACCAACCCACTGACCCCCTCGTGTACCACCACCCTACAGCCACCCCATTGACCGCCCCGTGTACCGCCCCCAGCCATACCAATAACCCACTGACCCCCCGTGTACGCCCCTCCCCCCTACAGCCACCCGATTGACCGCCCAGTGTACCGTCAACAGCCATACAACCAACCCACTGACCCCCTCGTGTACCACCACCCCCCTACCTACAGCCACCCCATTGACCGCCCGTGTACCGCCACCAACCATACAACCAACCCACTGACCCCCCGTGTACCACCCCTCCTACAGCCATCCCATTGACCACCCGTGTACCGCCACCAATCATACAACCCAGCCACTGACCCCGCCCCCCGTGTACCCCCCCCGTTACAGCCACCCCATTGACCGCCCCGTGCACCTCCACAAGCCATACAACGAACAAACTGACCCCCTCGTGTACCACCCCCCCCCTACAGCCACCTCATTGACCGCCCCGTGTACCGCCACCAACCATACAACCAACCCACTGACCGCCCGTGAACCCCCGTACGGGGGGGGGTGTACTTAATACATTGCTGTGGGCGGCGGATTCCGCGGTAAAGGCCCCCCCCCGCTTTTTTCTAACAGCCCAAATTCGCTCGGTTGAGGTCTTGCCTCGAAGTTTCGCTCAGTCGGGGAGTTTTACGGTAAAATCCGCTCGAAAGGGGTATTTGTTTACGACAACATGCTATATGAACGCAAATTTTCAGAGCCGCCCCCCCACCCGCCCTCCCCCGGTCATAAGTGTTCAAATATTTGCTCTATAGGGGTATCTTTTTCATCACAAATGTCCGCTCTATAGGGGTATCTTTTCCCGGACAATTGGGGAGGAGTTGTTATTTGGCTCGAGTAGAATGCACACGTGATACACATGAGCATAAGCGCGCTCAGGCATGGACAATAGAAGTATATACATATGCATTACTACCTGATATTAACTAATCAGACCATTGCCATATATAAGCCCTAAACCGAGAATATCTTTGCCTGATTATCATGTCTGCTTCATAGTGGCGTTGCCATATTCGTGCCTTTTCCAGGATTATCTGTCATGACATTTTCAATGTAACTATGCTCTTTTCCCTGTATTTATAATTATAATTATTATTATTATTACTTACCTATCGTCTTTTGTATATATTATATATAGTTTCCTTTGCAATGCTGATTTATTCGTTAATAGCGTTGGGGGAACTTAGGATCCAAGTTGGGATAGGTGAGGTGTTATGCTTGCGCTGGTGTCGTGTACCTTCCTCTATTATTGGAACCCATGAACACGTGGATGTAATAACCGACTATTATTTATACCTAGGCACCACTGTCGGAATAACGCATACAAGAGGAACTCGAACATAGAGTCGCCATCGACAGCATGCTTCCACACGACATTTCGCCATATAGATTCAGATGGCGTATACGCCTCCCCAGGTACAGATACTGCATATGGACACAATGAACCGACGCGCAACATGGCAGACCCGCCAGTTGATAATCCGTATGTGAACACCGGTCGAGTTGATGTGGATGTCTCGGATTATCCCGCCCTGGCCCATGGCGAGAACTCATACGAAAACATGTCAAGTAGGGTGAAGAACTTGATATACTTGACTGAACGCAATCTGTGTAACGATGATGCATGAGATAGGTTAGACCAAACCTATAGGGGTCTACAAGGAGGGGTCCAGTGTCCAATGTCGATTTTTCAATATTCTCAGTGTCGGATGCCGATTTTTCATGGCAAAAATCAGTGTCGTTTTTTTTTCAATAATCTGTGTCGAGTGTCACCATTTACCCCTTCCAGACCCCTACTTGAGCGATACATGTATTCTAGCGTCTTATGAACACATTATTTACACATGTTTTACCCGAAGGATTCTGGAGTTTTTCCAGTTAAAGAAATCCTCAGCAATGCAATGAAATGCAATATTCAGAAGCGAGTCACGTCGTTGCGCTGCATCGACCCAGTGTACTTAGTCACTGTCGATCCTGGAAAAGAGACTTTCATGTCAACCTCGACCAAATCGATTTGTTTATTAAATCTTAGGCGTAAGCAATGCGTCAGATAAAATGTACCAAGTTTAATGGAACCTTTATGCACAAACATACAGGTAGAACTGTATATTAAGTATATAATAACAGATGGGCGGCGATCCGCATTGCACGGATACCACTGCCACCGGCTAGACTATGCACCGACCACGATTTTCAAGTGGGCTGCTAGCAAGCCATTTTATGTGTTAGTAAAGATGAAAAGAACAGGTTTATGCCGCACCACACCGTTTTCTGGACCAGAATCTAGATCCACCTCCCGAGTTTGGGCGTATATTTGACAAAGGAGGGCAGTTTGGGCGACCATGTGGCCATGGGCGGACATTTTTGGCAACGGCGACCGACATATGGGGCGACAGTTGTTTGCAGTAAAAGAAGGGCGTTTCACCTAAACTACACTTTATAGCGGCATGCCCTCTTAGGATGCAAAACGGAACAAAGTAAGTCGATCCTAATGTGGGTTTACGTCTTGGCATTATTATTGACTCAACGAAGAATCAGTTGAGTCAAACATAACACTAATGATGAAAGAAAAGTCATATTTAATATCTATGGCTGACCTAACTGGACAGCCCTGGTGTGTCAGCCTTGTAAAGTTACTGCGAGGTAAAAATTGGTTACACAGAATTTAACTACCTAACAAGCCATCCTGTTCGGTCAGAGATATATTTACTCGCAGAAAATTGTTATATAATGTTTTTGAACCAACGCCTGTTACTTCAGATAATACACTACGATATACAAAGGTTGTACATATGCATCGGTTTAGTTACAATAATAGGAAGAGCTTAAAGTTACCGCGTAAAACGTTTTGCCATCGAGATTTATAGTGATCCGTAAACCTTAACCTTAACAGGAGATTTTCCACAACAAACTGGTCTGTTTTAAATCCGACCATCCGATATCTTACATTCTCATGTACATATGTCTAAAGCTAACTGGAGTAACATGAAACTCACTTGCGCCCTATGTTCTAAGGGCGAACTAATCAACTGCTTGATATAGTGTCATGACCAGCAAGCCGTTGACTTTTGCAGCTCTAGAGGTATGTTATCTATGATCAGCCCAAGTATCTCAGATGCACACATGAATATCGAATATATAATATGTGACAAAGAATCACCCGCGCGCAATTATGTATGCGAACGTTCACTGGAAAAGTATGTATATTAACAGTGCCAGATACACGGCGGTCTTTTAGCAGCCAAATAAGCATTGGATAACTGTGTAACCTTTAGAACATCGGTCGAGGGAAGCAATGAGGAAGAATCATCCCTAACACGTTGAGCGGTAAGTGGCTGAACTGTAACGTTCATTTTTATTCCTTCATCATTCGTCTTCAATTATGTCCCGTTTAAAGCGAGCGAAGCGAGCGTCTATAGCAACACATACACGTTAACACATTTTTGTCTTCTCTTTTTCAGTAATTTTATCAATCCATGCGTCTGCCCCGCCGTTTATCGATTTTTTTTGGGCTATGACGGACTCATTTTTTTGAGTGAACTATGTTTGGCTTAAATTTAGGCTGAATTAAAACACTCGGCGCGTCATATCAAACTGCCGAGTGGCACGTTTACATTGGGTGGGGGGGGGGGGTTGTCATGGGGGGGGGGGGACAGGTTCCAAGATCCCGAAGAATAAATGTCTTTATTCATATATCACGATGAATTAAAAGAAGAACTCCCCGCATACAATTGAAGGGCGGATACATGAAGCTAAATTGACGATCTCCCGATTCACGGTTTTTTAATATGAAAATTCCCAGTTCACGATTAATGACAATCCTTGATCACGGCGGTCGGCTAATACCCCATTCCTAGTTCACGATGAATTATTGTCCTCATTTCCAGCTCACGGTAAAGTTAATTTCCGAGGAACGGAAATACCCGAATACTCGAATCCGGTTTAGATGACTGTGAAAAACAACCAAGGGGGCAAATGTTTCTGCGACAAAGGGATTAAATTATATCCAATTCGAAAAACTGCCTGAGATAGGAATAGTACAAAAGGTTTCTTCAACCTAATTCAATTCGCAATTCAACTCGCTTTTCAATAGGCATCGTGGTGTATTATCGCCCACTTGGCGGTGTCGTTCGTTTGAACAAAGCATCCTGTCTCAAAGATCTGTGTTGTTCCCAAATACTCCTAGGTCTACGGACCTTGTCCTAGGCAAATTTACTGCAGGTTCACACTGCTAGATATTCTAGTACATTTACATTGTTTGGTGGCCGCATGAGTAACCTTTTTCGGATCACTGACGGTCTCAGTGACAGTGACACCCGCCTGTTGAACTGACGCTGTCCCTGAGTCACGCCGATCCTACAATCGGCCCTCCTAGCTTCAGCTCTGAAGGCGAAGGAGAAGGTGAACACCGAATAACACATTATGAGCTACTTTTTCCCTGATGCGTTTTGATAATCACCCCAGCCCGGTACATGCGTCTCGTGCATGCATCCCCCGACACACCACCACCAGGTGATATATCAGCCAAACAACAACTCGGTCACGCGCGTCATGTAAGGAAAGCCGGTGTGGCCACAAGCTGATTTATAGTTCCACACACACGACAATTTCGTCCACTTACACATTGTAAAAACAATCAAATTTGTTGGAAGAACACACTTATGGGTCAAAAAGAAATGTACGTAGTCGAGAACAAATAAGATGGTCCAGGAAAGAAAGCAAAAAATTTTTTTTTTCAAATGGTTGTGCGCAAAAATCGCTTTTTGGACTGACATTTTTTTTAATGAACGGTTAATTCTGTGTACTGTTTTTTTTTTTGAAACCTGATTACTTAAAAGAGATAAATCCAATTGCTAAAGAAAAGGCAATTAACAAATATCAACCAAATAGGAGGAACCATTTTTTATCAGAAAGATCTTTGCAAAGAAAACCAATCATTAAAGCAAAACATTACTTAAAGAAAAAAACATTTGAATCCATTTTATGATCTTCACCTTGAAAATTAAATTCATTGAAAAAAATATGTATTGATTAGGGAATCTTTTGAAAAAGGAAACCCGGTTGACAAAAACTTTATAAAAGTGGTTGAGAAAAATTATTAAATCTTTGGATTTCACAGTGCCATTCACATACAGTTTACCATGGAAACTAATATCCATTAGCATGTACTGACATGGTTATTGGCTGTTATTGAGTAAGGCTATCAATTCCTAGCCCATTCGTTTCTAGGTAACATGACATTCAACATTTCAAGGCTAAGGTTATTATATAAAATAATTTACCTTGTTCGGTTCAACAAAGTCAATTTATGCGAAAACACCAGTTGTATCTCAAGCCATGTAGATAGGAACAAGTCAAGTATGTTCTACATCTATTATTAGTTACTGTTGTTTAATGACGATGACAAAGCTCCCCACTTTTTGGAACCACCATAGTCTAGAACATAAGCTTTACTCGCTTGATATAAGAGATTTACTGCCCTGTACGTGTGCCATTGTATTAACTACAATGAGTCTTACTTTGCTCAAGGTTTAACTGGTTGATAATTGTATGCATTGTTCAAGGGACTAGTCTGTACGTTTATCTATGATAGTTTGCCAAAGGATATAAATGACTTAATTACTTGATAAAAGGCGCCAATTAAATAATTATCACATGACGTGCAAGCTATATGCATACAAATTGGAACAAAACTAACCATTTGATAAACTCCCAAATCTCAATTGTGATATTTCTCATTTTGTCTACCTGGAAAAAATGTTATATGTTTATTCTCTACGAACACAAGTATTTATTTTTCATCTATTCTCAATTACTTTCCAAAATAAATAATAATTTAATAACCTCATTGCCATTATATGAACTAAATACATTTGTAAACCTAATTGTGACTATTTTGTTTAAATTAGACCAGTAGGGTCAGCATCTTATGTCTCATATAATAATCTTTGTGATTTCTCCTGTATCATAGGTCCTGATATCGGGAAGTTCATAGCTCTCGCCTTTTGAAACCATTCCCACATGGCGCTGTCTACAGCATCAAAATTCGATCCTATTTTCATTCGTTTCCTATCGTTTGATTCACTTGATTCAAAAGCCTCGACGTATTCATCCTTTCTCTTGATGATATGTTGCACCTGTGTTCACCTGTGTTCACACTTACAGAACCATCAATACTGTAAAACAGTCGAGAAGAGGTTAATCCGCATCCTTTAAGCCGTAAAATAAACATGTCACTAACAACAAAGACAGAGCCCGCGACAGCGTCGTAAGCTGTTATTCTTTGTTTCGAAAAAAATCGCCGAAACTTTGGTGGTCGCATTAGCGGGGTTGAGTTCCATTGAAATTGATTGTTTGGGTCTGGCCTTGGTGGTCTTAATACCGGATTAGCGGGGTGGTCGCATTAGCGGGGGTCAGGCCAATGGCAAATTATAGGCAAAAAGTCGGGACTGAGAAAAAGTGGTCTTAATGGCGGGGTGGTCACATTACCGGGGTGGTCTTAAAGCGGGGTTCCACTGTATATAATTATCACTATCTGCTTACACTCTCTGCTTTCAAATAATAACAATATTTGATTTTTGACAATGGCCGTTATTACCGCAATTACAAGGGTGTCCTACTATATATTTGATAAGAATCCAAATACATTATTCAGGTACATTGAAAACCCTATTAGAATTTCTTGGGGAACAATGATTCATGTCAAGTATTAATCTTGGATTTCTAGACTTCTCTCGCCATTTAGGTGACACCATGTTAATTCATAGGTCATCCATGTTTCATTGCACCACCGATTATTCGATAATTAAGCATTATCTAATCATGCAGCCAACCTCACAAATCGTGGTATTATCGCCACACACATCGCAGTAACATCCTTTGGATTTACTGCGGACCTTGCCAACGCTATTCGATATGCAAATAATGGATGATCAAACTCAATCACAACTTAATCATGATGTTTGCATATATATTTGTATCCTCTGAAAGTTAAAAGGTCAACGCATAAAGGAAGAGTAAATGAAGCCAAATTGCAGTTCAGTTTAGCGGCACTGCCTGCGTAGTTATTATTCTGGAAAGCCCTTGTGTGAACCGTACACACAACCCCAAGTGCCATATTGATATTCCTGAAGTCTGATATTAAGAAATTACCTGCCTTATCTTTCTCTACTCCATGTGCTTTACATGTTGCACTGTTTGCTAAGTCTATTGCCACCTCCCTGGCGATAAAACGGATTAGAAAAAACCAAAAAACACTCGCTCGCCTATCCTGTACTCAATGTCACTTGAGAGATAATGTCTAAGTATTTATCATGCATGCAATACACGCACAATCGGTTTTTCAACAAGCCATGTTACAACGTACTTACGCTTCTGTGCAGACCCAATTTCTCTCAAATTTAAACTCGATTACAGTATAATGCTCAGTTTGACATTGGCATAAAAACACGTTGTGTTTTTACATTTATATATATACCAGTATACTTATATACATTCCCAAGTGCAGAAAATAATACTACAGCGAAACGTAGAAAACGTATATACCACAGTTATAAAGAAACGAGGCCCTAATACTTAATATAACGCATAAACATAAGCGCACAGGGAAAAAAATAACAATGAAAACAGCTGAAAAGCCTGTCAGATCGCAACGAGAAAGCAGGATCAACCGACTGAGCTATCAACAGCATGGCTACTTCCCACTTCTCACAAGGTTTCATGTAGTTTACCAGCAAACATGGTGTATACACGATACAACAATGTACGATGCTGTCCAGAATCATACAGGAGATCTACTACATCTCATTACAGTTACACCACATAGCTTGGCAGGAAGGAACACACACACACAAGGAATCAGGCACAAGACCAATTAGTATATATTATTATATATTATTATATATTGGTAGCCTTAAGTTAAACTGTCAACGAATAAACCAAAGACGCATATGTGGTCACATCACAGTTAAGTCTAGTGGCACTCTCTGGTTGCCCAATGGGTACATATTCTCTATATGCCAATCGCGGAGATCGAAAAAGGTACCCCCCCTCCCCCCATAAACGGCTGGAACAAGCGAAGATATAAAACAGACATATATTTCGCCATTGAAGGGGTGATTGTGTTCATGTGAGTGGACTGGTACTAATCCCGGTATGGTGGTAACTGGGATCGTATACTGTTTGTTGTTGTCACGGGGCATTTCGAGCAAAACTGACGGTCGACATCCACCTATCCACCCCTTCAGATAACTTGCATGTACCATGTATGTCTGCTTGCCTGGTCTGCTATCTGTGCAGTTCATCGGTGATATCAGCCAACTGATCTTTGATATCGACGTCAGTGGCTGTTCAACGACACGATAGGCCTCTTGGTGGCGGTATTGTTAACACTCACACATCACCCTGGTAGTTTCCGCACAGACACGGCCGCCAGGTGAGGCGGTGCATACCTTGGCTTGTCGCGTGTGACAGCACATACACCTACAGTGTTTCCGCTATTGCTCGGGATCACGAGCCCAATACACAGAGTGACGTGACACAACGAATGCTGAAATGTATGTGTATGAAATCGTTCAGAAGAAGTGCATCCTGCTGTTACCAACTGTGGCTGTAAGATGCAACGAGAATTAGTGGCGGTATAGACCGCAATCTTAAGGTCAGTTTTTTTTACCCCAGGTAAAAGTGGTGGTGGTGGTGGCGGGTTTGTAGGGGTGATAACATTATGTGTACGGGGTGTAGCTGTCTGGGGCCGGGGCGTTGAGGGGAGAATGCCCCTTCAACCTTGATGGGTGTTACTCTTACCGTGGGTCGAACATCGGATAATGTATTTCCATGGGTAAAGATTGAATGTGTACGTCATATTATTGGGGGTGGGGGGGGGGGGGGCAATGGGGTATTTATTAGCCGACCGTCGTGATCAAGGATTTTCATTAATCGTAAGCTGGGAATTTTAATATTAAATAACCGTGAATCGGTAAATGGCTAATTTATATCATGTATCCGCTCTTCCTATGTATACTGGGAGTCATCCTTTTTAATTCATCGTGACCTGGGAATAAAGATATTTATTCTTCGTGATCTGGGAACACGACTCCCCCTTGCGCCCCACCCCCCCCC
Source organism: Arenicola marina (assembly GCA_964019135.1). Taxonomy (NCBI): domain Eukaryota; kingdom Metazoa; phylum Annelida; class Polychaeta; family Arenicolidae; genus Arenicola; species Arenicola marina. The sequence continues at coordinate 40,413,103 of OZ025249.1, forward strand.
TCCCCCACTCATTCCCCCTATTAACATGGAAATGTGCAATTGTGGCCTAGTCGGGTACGTATTACGTTGCTTGATATAATGCTATTGTGGTACGAAACATGTAATGACCCAATACCATGCGTGACCTCGAAAATATCTACAAGTTGTTCGTGATTAAGGCTTAAATTTATGTAACGTTAGGTAGTAACGTTAACTAAGTTAACAGAGGGTGGCGCGCATGGACAGGGGTACAGGTGGTGAAGCGGTGGAACCGGCTGGGCGAATGACCGGCATGGAAGTCCACTCGGGTGGGGCAGATGGACAGACGGTGCAGCAGATGAGGTGGACTAGACAGCGGGCAGAGAGGGTCTGGCGAATGAAAAGGACAGAGGGTGGAGCGGTTCGTCCCACCGCTCCACCACCCTGTCCATCTGCGCCACCCTCTGCTAACTTAGTTAACGTTACTACCTAACGTTACAAAAATTAAAGCCTTAATCACGAACAACTTGTAGATATTTTCAAGGTCACGCATGGTATTGGGTCATTACATGTATCGTACCACAATAGCATTATATCAAGCAACGATGATGTAGTGCATGTAGTGGAGTGGGTGGAGTCGGTGGGGCGGATGGATTGGACTGAGGGTGGAACGGGTGGTTGGTTGGTAGGTTGGTTGTATATTCAGGACGCTTCAACAACTTTTGGTCATATCGCGTCAATGGGAGAAGGAAGGGAGCGTGGAGCCGAGGGTAGCCCCCTACCCTTTGCAAAGAAGGACACAGGATCTTTATCCTGCGACCACCCACACATGGCCGTAGCGGGGCGCGAACCACCGATCCACGCACCCGTTAGTCTCCCAGGCGGCCAGAATACGAGCGCTCTAACCCACTGGGCCATCGAGGCGGCCCCGGTCGAACGGATGGGGCGGAGGGGCAGGATAGAGGGTCTAGCAGGTGGGGCGGATGGACATGAGGGAGTGTGGAGTAGGTGGGACACGTTTTGTGACGTGCTTTGACGTGCTGGGTCACCTGTAGCCGTGAACATGGTTATGTCAAAGGCAGGGCTCCTGAAAATGAGTGGGGGAGGTGGGGCGGGGGGGGGGGGGGGGGTAGCCGTGTGGTCCATGTTGCATGTCGATTTCTAGAAGAGGTCCATGTCACGTGTCGCTAATAATAAGCGTAAAGCCTTGTCGGTACTGTCGATATATGGAACCATGTATGAAACACCAGACTGAAGTGCATGACATAACTAATATCTGGCAAAGATCGCTTCCTCGTCTCCTCCATATCTGCATGCGAGTTTTGAAGCTGCTTGAACTTGGAACGCCACACGCGATTGGCTGATGATCAGTCGTTTACGACAATTTTTTTTTCGCGGTTTGCTGGTTCCCCGAGCCGGCGCCTGACGTACAGGCACAGGCCGGGGATCGAGAAGTGGCAGGGGTGAGAGGTGTGGTGGAGAACCTTACGTCGTGTCGATAAGAGACGGTGTAGTCGGAGTTATGTTTTCGCCCATGTCGCTTGGCGCTATGTCGTTATGTCGCATGTCGATTTTAAGGCAGCTCCAATGTCGCGTTGTCGATTTAAAACATCGCCGTGTCGACCAAGGCCCTCTGGGACCCGAGAGGCGCACTTGACGCAATGCTTAAGGGTGTATGCGCCATGTCTCAAGCCTAACTGCAAACTGGCGTGGATGTTATGGGGCTCCAAACTCCAACACAGAACCATTTATGATCCGTCCTGTCTTGACATCAAACAGCTAATCTCTAACACTCCACCACCAGACTTCAACCTCAATCATTCAGCCTCTAATTCCCAACCCTCACACTGGAAGCTCCACTTTGTAATACCAAATTATATGAAGATACATGAAGAAGGGGGTCGGAGCGGCTTGACGCAAATAAGAAGACCTTGGATGGATAATTGCAGATAACATTATTGTCAGGAAATTTTTAATTGGCAAAAATCACTAAAATCGTTCTCATGTGAAAGCTGGAAAAACCGCTGCTCGGTATCTATCAGGGGAACCGCCATAGACAGAGTCTGCTTGGGATGGAGAGAAAACATTCGGTTGGCATGGTATGTTTTGTGCGAGGTCTCCAGCACCGAATTACACGTGTATATGACCATATCAAATTCGCCTTATATAAGCAAATAGCACATGATAAGACCACCAAAGAAAAGGTCAAATTTCCGCTATACTTACCGGATTAATGGTGTTTGACTGATAGTGTGGGATATGTGGCGAAGGCGGATGAATGGGGATGAAGCCTCCTCAATATTCATGTCCGGTCTTAAATCTTTTACACCCTGTCACATTCCTTATTAATTTCCCTGGCGGCAGGGCCTCTATCAGTGAGCTTCCTGAGCTGCACATGACCCTTTGGCGATCCAAATCTAGAACACAGTGCTCTCCTAGCTTGAGCCACCCAAGTTACTTCCATCCTCATGCTCATCTTATCCTTGACCCACTTGTACAGGCCCAGTACCCCGTGGTCCACTCACATAGGTCGTCATGAGGTAAAATGCCTATAGGCCGCCATGCGATCCCCTTCCATAGGCCGCCATGTGATCCTCTCCTATAGGCCGCCATGTGATTCACTCCTATAGGCCGCCATGTGATCCATTCCCATAGGCCGCCATATGATCCTATCGTATAGGCCGCCATGCGATCCCCTCCCATAGGCCGCCATGTGATCCTCCCCTATAGGCGGCCATCATGTGAACCCATCCTATAGGCCGCCGCCTTGTGATCCTACCGTATAGGCCGCCGGCTTGTGATCCTACCGTATAGGCCGCCATGCAATCCCCTTCAATAGGCCGCCATGTGAAACTCCCATATAGGCGGCCATCATGTGATCCTATCCTATAGGCCGCCATGTGATCCACTCCTATAGGCCGCCCTGTGATCCACTACTAAAGGCCGCTATGTGATACTGTCCTATAGGCCGCCATGTGATCCCCTTCCATGGGCCGCCATGTGATCCACTCCTATAGGCCGCCATGTGATCCTGTCCTATAGACCGCCAAATGATACTGTCTTATAGGACTCCATGTGATCCACTCCTATAGGCCGCCATGTGATCCACTCCTATAGGCCGCCATGTGATCCACTCCTATAGGCCGCCATGTAATCCTCTTCTATAGGCCCCCATGTGACCCACTCCTATAGGCTGTCATGTGATCCTGTCCTATAGACCACCATGTGACCCTCTTCCATAGGCCGCCATGTGATCCACTCCTATATGCCACCATGTGATCAACTCCTATAGACCGCCATGTGATCCTACAGGCCGCCTTGTGATCAACTCCTGTAGGCTTTCCAAGAGATGAAACTAGCAGGAAATTCAAGTACCAGTGTTTGAACCCGTGTCTTATTGATTTGCAGCCCGGCTTGTTTTCGAACTGAACTTAAGTAATAGACGCACTACATATCACAACCCTTAATTGATGCCCAAGACCAACGCAATACATTCTTCGAGACTCAATGTGAAAGTACCACCGTAATTCACCCCAAGGCCATTTTGTAATTATGTTATCCGCTATATAGTACATATATATATGATGGGGGTGGGGGGGTGAGTCCAAATACACGCCTTCACGATTTGGAGCACACAATGGGCGGGGGGGGGGGACACTTTAGGTTTTCTAGTGGAGGAGGAGGGACTGAACCCGGCAGTTGGTCGTACATTTTTGCAGTGTCTTGAATTAGTGAAAACGTTAATATTTTAATCTAGATAATTATATGTATACAACATTTGTAGATATTCATTTGAATATATATATATTCAACAACTTTACACGTGTCTAACGCATTTAAGTATATGTATACAATACGTTTACATCTGTTTAATTATTTTAGGATGTTGGAACATACTCTGTTTACTTATTTTAAGATGTTGGTAAATGCTCTGTTAAATTCCACTTTGACTTGCCATAACAACTAACCGACTTACTGGCGCTTCTCTAAACACTGGGCTGTAAAAAGCGACCATCTCCAGGCCGATTCTCAGGTTAATCTCCTCGCACCCCCCCCACCCCCCCAACACACACACTTGAGTCCGTCACTTATCTTAAGGTCAAACTGTAGCGCCAGATAGCAGGGGGGGGGGGAGGTGCATTAAATATACCCAAGTTACGAACGCGTAACGCGTTGCTGCAGGAATTATACCATAAAACGCCGACTATGGCTGTGTGTCGCCAGGTATGATCATAGTTTTGCCACCGATCTTTGCATCCCGACTCCGAGAGTCGAGGCTTATCTGTGATTGTCCGCATATTGTCATGAAAAGGAACCAGATGACTGCGTTGCCGTCCAGTCATCGGTTGCGTTGTCACCCTCTGCGCATTAGACTAGCCGATCTCAGTGAATGATCAACATTGTGTGTGACTTTGGACATGGTAGACATCTTGTGAATACACGGTGAAACATTGATTATTGATCACGAGGTGAGTTACTCGTTGGATGGCTTACGATGACCCTTGACAGAGAGCCCAGTCGTAAATGTTGTATTGTACTGTTTGTCCTCATTAGATACCAATTGTTGAGTTGGTTGGTTGTTTATTCAGGACGCTTTAACCAGGTCTGGTTATATCGCGTCAATGGGAGAAGGAAGGGAAGAGCGGAACCATGTCCCCGGGGTAACCTATACTCTTTGCGAAGAAGGACATGGCATTTTTATCCTGTAAACCACACGGACATGATCACAGCGGTGTTCGAACCACCGATCCACTCAAGGGGCCAGAGCGAGCACGCCAACTCGCAAATGTATGCATATATTAACAGTTACTTAACGCATGTATATTTCCTTTGATTTTTATCAATTCAGTCGATTTTCCATGTTACAAGTACTCTTTTGTTGTAACCCTAGATGCCAAGTCTTCACTGATTCGCTGTTTTTGGTCGAAGAACACGATGCGCCTCCTATTGGTGACATTCTTACTACACGTGACCGCTGTATCAACCCATCGACAGAAGTCAGGTAAGATCGCGGTACGTGAAGAAAGTCCTGTCCCCACGAGCGACGCCTTCCATATCACATAAACTTATATGAAACTAATTATAGACATGCAAGTCGGTCTTATGCCAGGGGCGGATCCAGGAATTTAAAAAGGGGGGTGGTCCATTGAAACTTGCTATATCACGGGTGGGGGGGGGGTGGTTCCGGACAAAATTGCCAACGAAAGGTCCACCAATATTTTCACGACCGGGTGGGGGGTTCCCCGGCCTCAGATAACGTTCTTCCTCCCCAAAAGGGGAAGGCGAAGGGGGGGGGGGATCCGGAACCCCCTTGATCCGCCCTTGTATGTTTGTATGCGCAGTCACACAGTCAACGCTATCTCTAGAATCAACGCTCGGCGTACATTGCACGCAGGTACCATGTGCTTCGGCGCAAGTCAATCAAAGGTTAAGGATACTCTGATTTTCGATTGTCTGTGGGTATTTGATCTCAAATTTTTGTGTGCACTTTGATATTTGCATTCAGGTGAGTTTTCTCCTTGGTCGGCGCGACAAAAAATAAAGACATCACTCATGGGGATATACGAAGCCAGTAGAAACACCATTTTACATATACCTGCATTGTAACGAGAATCATGCAAGAGGGGCAATGATGCGTGTACAATTAATTGCACGATGTCACCGGATTATCCCCACAGGGAATCGTCGTACCTCAGCACTTTTTGTTTCAGGGTACTTGAAGCAACATAATGCATTGCGTTATGCATTGCGAGGCCAAGGGTCCCCCCTCCCCACCCTCTCACATTGGGAGCATGGACATCCGTTTTGTAGTAGAACTCGCACGCTGTAAATGTCCCTTGACCGTTTGTGGAGCGCCCCGCCTCCCATCCTCCCACAACCCAGTATGACACCTCACCCTAGCGAAAATGTTCCCCTTTCCCAGGAGTGCACTATCAATATATAAGCATGTAAATGACATCAAAGTCATCGTCGCGCATCCATGCACTTGAGGTCTATTTATTTTGCTCTTATCAAGGGAGGCTCTGTAAGCTTCCCACACGTTAAGTCACAGATAACTTGATCGATATTTGTGACAACAAGTTTGAGTGCATACTCCACATAGTTACGTAATATATAGTTATATAGACACAGTTGTCACCTACAACACCATGCGTTACTCAAGTGGCCTTAGAGCTGCGCTGTCACAAGTAGATCTGATAGAGTACGCCATATCGATGCTGTTTTATCATATGTCTGTGTTGTGTACGTTTCGATGACTGTTCGCATTCACTCACTTATATGGCGTATAAGTGCCAACATTTTTTTCTCTGGATTGTTCATATCAAGAATTGATTTGATGATATAAAAAAATGATTTTATGATATAAAGAATTGATTTGATGATATAAAAAAATGATTTCATGATATAAAGAATTGATTTTATGACATAAAGAATTGATTTTATGATAAAAAAAATGATTTCATGGTATAAAAAATTGATTTCATGAGATAAAAATTGATTTCATATGAAGAATAGATTTCATGATATCATGAATCGATTTCATGATATCAAGAATTGATTTCATGATATCAAGAATTGATTTCATGATATCAAGAATTGATTTCATGATATCAAGAATTGATTTCATGATATCAAGAATTGATTTCATGATATCAAGAATTGATTTCATGATATCAACAATTGTTTTCAGGATATCAAGAATTGATTTCATGATATCAAGAATTGATTTCATGATATCAAGAATTGATTTCATGATATCAAGAATTGATTTCATGATATCAAGAATTGATTTCATGATATCAAGAATTGATTTCATGATATCAAGAAATGATTTTATGATATCAAGAAATGATTTTATGATATCAAGAATTGATTTCATATTATCAATTCTTGATATTATGAAATCAAACCATTACCTAACCGTGTCGCCAAAGGTCACTGTTACAGTTACTGGTACCAATTCAGTGGATGGTTCCAACAGCAAAATATGTTCCCTATACTAAGTGCAGTTTAAGCGCTGCGAGAATGCAGCCTGCGACGACACTACGGCGCGCGAGACTTTGGCGGCCGCGAGTGGTCTTTAACTTCAGAATCTGCTTTACATCGCGACGCCACAAATATTTTGTGACGGGAATAGGGAAGGGTGGAAGGGAGAGGTGGAGGGGTAAGGTGTATAAACTAGAAATAGTAGTTGGTTGATGATAGCGGAGAACGGTTTGTAAGGGTGGCGGGGGGCGGTGAGTGGGGAGGAGGTTGCGTCATGGGAAGTGTTTGTAGTCCCCTCAGCACCCCAGACAAACTGCCCTACATTGCTTCCACGCCATCCTTTTCCTCCTCCTTCTCCTTCTCCTCCTTCTCTCCTCCTTCTCTTTCTTCTCTTCGTCCTACTCCTCCACCTCCTCTTCCTCCTCTCGTGTCTCTCTCTTTGATCTGCCTCACACCTCAATCGCCACCCCGCTCGCCCTGCCCAGTTTTGGCGGTAAGTGACACTTACACTTACGGCAACAGACCGCATTATGTCAGTTTGATGCCATATCTGTAGGGGGTATATTTCTCCATCACGAGATAACCATGGTGCACAGCGCCTCTCACACTGGCGGAGGGCGCTTGAGAAACTGGAAGATTGGGGGGGGTCCGAGTGGGGCGCGATGTCTCGTCATTGGATGTTGCAGAAAAGGCGGGCTGGAGGGTTGATGGGGTGTGCATGCGGAGCGGGGCTAGGATAGAGGCCGGGGTAGACGTGTGGTGGCCGATGGTACTGACTGGGAGGGGGAGGGTTATATGGGGTCATATAACATAACCTTTTCCCATCCCCTCTCTCCGAGGAAGACATAGGAAAAGTATAAAATCAAGTCATATTCACAATTGCCATTCACACCGATTGTTATCGACATGCCCGTTAAAATTTGAGCGAGCGTTCAGAAATTCAAAGACAGGAAACCCCAGACTACAGCCTAATTAATATACCTCTAGTTTATATATATTTACTTTATATAATATTGCTTGTGATGCATTTCCATCGTCTGCCTGCAAGGGGGATAACAATATTAGCGCTTGTTTCTTATGACGTTTAATATAATCATTACCTCTATTGCATCCAAGGGCAACCATTGCTAGGCAACGCTTCACACATGCTCATTTTACTTTGTTTAATGGCTGAAGTTTGCATCCTTCATTTTGTTGAGCATGGGATCAAAACATCATATCTCACCAGAGGGCGCTTCGGTGTGGATGGTGTTAACGGGCCCCAGCCTTCCAGCCACTGACAGCGTTAACACTGTTGATGTAATCCTCCAGAATTATAAATATAATCAATACCTAAATGTTCTGTGTATATTTCTGGTATATTGACAATTGCATGTACACATTGCATAAAATGAATAAAAATAGAACCATATTCTGTATTTTCAGATTGTAACTATGGCCCTGGCTGTACCTTCCTGTGTCATTGTGCCGCGGGTGATGTGTGTGACCCTCTGACTGGTTGTCAAGGGGACTGCTTAGTCAACAATCCCGACTACCCATCTAGCAAGCCCGGCTGGGAGGGCGACGGGTGTCAGACAGGTACAGCAACACCGATGGTGTGAGCTTATGCCTGTGTACCTACTAACTAATCATGTCTCTCTAATTGACTCCGGCTTAATTAGCCTCTCTCCATCCCACTCTCTCTTTATGTCGTGACTTACCTTGCTTAGTTCCATAGCTTTTTTATTTACTGGGTTTCCTCGTATCATCACCACATTAGTCTACAGTTTATACATGCTTGCTGTAATGTGAGAGCACGATGTACACCTTAATTTTGCAGTATGCCAAAATATATTAAAGGGACTGCATTTCGGAATTTCGCAGCACGTGGGCAATGCGTTACAAAATAAATGGTCATCCATACTACGTTCGGATATGGACTAGTACAATTCGTTCATCTCTTAAGGCAACGTGGCCTACGGCAAGACAGCCTGGCAGTATGGGGCGTTGCAGGACCGAGTGGCCTCGCGGGCGGTGGACGGGTTGGTGGACAGGGAGGCGAGCGGTGTCGCGCAGCCTAGTGGTCCTGATGGCCGGGCGTGGTGGACCGTGGACCTCGGGGCTCCCCACAAGGTCTACTCCACTATGATTATGAACACCAACCTAAACAGTGAGTATATAGTATACAGCGTTTATTCAGTTGCCTATGGTGGATTGTTTCTAAACGAACGACGGCGTTATCAACCATAACATATATTTATCAAGTTATTTCTACCTCTGTGGCCATTTCAATCTGTGTTAAATGATATATATTATCAATATATTGTGGGGTAAGGATAAGGCAAACTCACTAGTTTTGGGTTGATATATCAAAGATGTATTGTATAATATTATATATATATATATATTTATATTATCGTGGAGTAATTAAAGGCATTTATCATCCAAACCAAAGCTGGCTCCTTGTACCTGACGAACATCCGTGTGTACGTGAGCAACGAGTCTATCCCTAACAACACCGTGATCAACACCGAGGCGGACATCATGTATTACGGGAACTTTGTGACTTGTGGGGAACACCCGGATCCAGTACCAAAGAGCAGTGACGCAGATGTGCCCTGTAGTGAGCCTCTGATCGGCAGATATGTCCTCGTCTACAAATATGACACGACTGGTTCTAACGATGAACCAGAGTCCTTTGTTGTGGCCGAGGTCACAGTGCGAGGACATCGATACGTAGGTAAATAGTTTGTTTCGTGTAAATCTGGGACGAGCATTCCTAACGAACGCACCCTCACGCGAGCGGCACAACTGGATCAAGCGTCAGCGTTGTCTCAGCGTATGAATAGTTGTTTCAAATATGTAGAGCCATGATGCGTGGGGATAAGTGCGATAAGGATGATCAATGTATATGATATCTCACAAATTTTGAAACACAAAAATATCAAGCGTTGTTTGACTACGGCATTTTGATCGTGAAATCTAGTGTTTAAGGAGAACGTCTCCTTGAACAACACAAATGAATCGACGCTAATGCGAGTATCGTTGTTATTTCAGATTGTTCCAGTTGTACCAGCGAATGCAACAGTGTGTATGGTTGCATGCCAAACTGTCCGCCTGGGAAGGACCAGACTACACTCTGTTCGAAAGGTAGTGTACATATGCACATGTCATGGGCAAACTGTTAATAGCCACCAAGCTGGGTAATGTACACTATACCACAATGGTGGGTTGAGTTGTGGCTCGATCGGAGGCTGTGTCTGACGCCTGTAACTCCCGATTGAGCAGACGTGTGATAACCTGCACCCACATTTGTAGCCGAATAATTCTTCACACACTGTATGTGTGTAGACGTGATGGATGTCTTCATTTGGGCCCAAATATCCCATGTGCGTTGCGAAAACAATAAGGAAACGGCGCTGTTTGTAGAAGCGGGTGTCTTTAAGCTTTATTAATGAGAACAACGATTTTTCTCATTATGTCACTTGGTCTCGTTAATATGTTTGTCCACATGTTTGTTAATGAGAAGAATTTACGACTATCAATTTCCTGTCAAACAGAGACATAGGGGAGTTAATCGAAGGCAGAGAGTGGAGCAACGCATGTCATGGCTCTGCCTACACACCTGACGTGCATCCGTGGCGGCAACCTGACGACTTAGGCAAAATAAGATTAAGTTTTTAGGAATGTAGTGCACCCATTTCTTGTTATTTTTACCATGCAATTTGTGTCTTTATTACTTGGATTTTAATGAATAAGTGTGTATGATGGGGCAATATGTATTACATCAGCTACCTATTCTCCAGATTGCAAGGACGGTTCATTCGGTGTTAACTGCGGTGGGAGTTGCAGTGGTCATTGTGTCAATGACGCCGTGTGTGAGAAGACAGACGGGACGTGTCCTGGTGGATGTGAACAGTGGTGGACCAACTCACGCTGTGCCGCCGAAATAGGTGCGTAATATGGCAATACGATACGTCTAATTGATTTTTTGAAACAGTTATACATTTGAGTGGGACCCGTGGTGGAATAGTTTACTTAGCAAGCAGCCAGAGAGGCGAATATCATGTATTATTTGTATGTCATGTGTTTGAAAAGTGTTAAATCAATATATCAGTCATCAAAGCGGACGATCAAATGTGTGTTTTGCTTCATTCGCAACGTATCAATATGAACCATATTTATTGCCTTATTTTGTACGTGGTTTCCTCATTTCCAGAACCTCCTGTCGGTGACATTGTTGACACTCTAAACGCCCCTGACGTCACTTTCGGGGACGTTACTCTCACGTGGGACCCGCTGAAGAACATAACACCCGGGTTGGAATCCCATTACGGCTACATCATTGGTCAACAGAGTCACCAGGATCAGCGTTTGGAAACCATTGCTGGCGACCCGTGGACGGAGATCGCCCGGATCAACTACACGGGGACTGTGAACACGGAGTCTTTTACAGTAATGGGACTGGACCACAATTCCTGGTTCTCTTTCCGACTTCAGGTGTACCGCCAGGACCAGGGTACGGTCGAGAAGGCACCAGACAATGGGACAATCGACGTAAAGACGAGTTGTATCGGTAGGTCGCACAGACAACCGAACGTTCAGTTCCCTACACTATCATTGCATCTGTTCACTACTTCGCAGCACTGCTTTGAACATTTGGCACCGTTGAATATCCTGCGAATATCGATCGATCTCTACGCAAGACGCAGCCTCTCATGTGACTAAGGAGTGCTTACGACCCTCTGATCAAATATACTTTCAAAATAATGATACCTAGTATACCAATGAAGCGAACCATTGATTATAATAAGTAAAATGCAATGTTCACCGAAGTCATCAATGATCAATTTAACGTAAAATTACTCATACAGCCAACTCGTTTTTTTGCCCTGTCACCAATACGTGTGTCTACATGTTCACAGCGCCCAAGGAAGACCCAATACTTTCAACAGAAATCCTGGAGTTCAGTTACGGCGGCGACATTTACGAAGCAGCCAACGTCACCTGGGACCTCATGGTATGACAAGGACGGGATGCTGACCAATGCGTATATTACTCGAATTGTAATATACGGATTATATCTAACACGTCTAACGAATAATGATGATGATGATTATGGCGGATTATATATAACACGTCTAACGAATAATGATGATGATGATTATGGCGGTTTATATATAACACGTCTAACGAATAATGATGATGATGATTATGGCGGTTTATATATAACACGTCTAACGAAATGACGAGCGGGTAGGGGACACATGCGTGATGAGGGATTAGGGGTGTACTTCAAGTTAGCAGCCGATCGCTTCCAATGCCCCCTACATGTCTTTGCTCGTCTGGTATATTCCTCATGTTCCAGGTTCCTGCTGTCAGTGGATGTGACTTCATCCGTGAATACATCTTCTCATACCAACCCACTGGGGGCAACATCACGGAGCATCTACTTGACAACACCACAAATTTCTTCACGCTGAGTGAAAATGAGACTAACACTTACGTGATTGTGGTTACCGCCAGAAACAATGAGGACTTGGACAATTATAGCGAAACAACCGTTGACTTAAATGTCTGTAAGTACATTATTTACACATGCATAGTGCGTAATTTGATCCAAGTGGTTCTATAGAGCCAATTATCGCCCGTTTTGCGTTGCATACCCTTCCACTAAAAAACAATTTTCAAGCCTGACTGGTAACCCCTGTTCCCGTCTGAGTATAATTACCTTTGCCGTCAATTACCAATGAAAAACGACAGTTTTCCGTCGCATTGCTAATGCTAACAATAATGGCGTCGTCGAATACGTTTTTGTCCCTTCCTGCAGATCATGAGAATGATGACTCTAATAACGCCGGAATGATCGCCGGAGTGACAATCGCAGTGCTGGTCGTCATAGCCCTGGTCATTGTATTATTAGTCCTATGGTAAGTAAACGCCTTCACCTGCATGACGTATTTGTTAGACCATATGGCTAAATAATGTTAAATATATGGGTTACATATATAAAATTAATCATTGAAGATATAACAGTGTAGCATTAGAACACCCTCATGGGTACATAATTTTTAGGATATTATTATTAAGAGAAATTGTTTTTGGATGTCGAAGGATGAAACGAAGGAACGGGAAGGACGGAGGACAAGAAGAGGACAACAAGAGTAGCACATCTGGGTCTGCTTTCATAAATATATGTACGTGAATATTAACAGTCGTGATATGTGTGTCACTTTATGTTTACATGACAGGGTAGGTTAATTCGTCAATCGGCGCAAGGCCAAATATCCATTTGACTTGAGGCCCTCATATATCGTATATTCATATCCGAATACACTGTATCCAATAGTCCCCATGCCATAATGACATGCAATGATTAGTTTATTGCCTGGGAAACAAAATATTAGAAGAAAGTTCAGTTACATAAATATCTATAGAAAGCCGATTTATGCTGACCTTTATTAAAATGTTTAATCTTCTAGTGTGGGTACATGGCTCATTATGTTATTACTGATATGTATGGGATAAAATGAAAAAAGTTCATTTTCCTGCTGCTCTTGTTTTTTGTTTTGAAAATTCTGCTTGTTACTAGCAACTAAAAAACGTAATTTGTGAAGATTCCACAATCAATTCTCTCGAGCAATTCACGTAGTGTTATTCTCAACCTCTTACATATGCCGCAGCGGGATATATAAATACGGTTGCTACCGATGACGGGCCATTACCAGTGGACGAGATAGAGGGCATGTACGAGAACCTCCCTCCAGGAATGGGGGTCATTCCCCTGCCAACGTTGAGAGAGCTCTACAACCAACTTAAGGCCACGCCTGACGGATTCAAGATACTGTACAGCGTGAGAAAAATATGCTAGTGATCTTAAATCTGCTACTCTGTTATTTCTAATGAAACAGTGTTACAATCTTAAGGACATAATTTTGACATTAAGGACATTGATTGATGTGCACGGACCAGAAAATTAAATAGCATATTGGCTGGTCATGCGCGTAATTCTTGGTAGTGTTTAATATGTTATAGCTATTCACTGCATTCCAGTCCCTTCCAACCGGTGATGAAATTCCTGGCACTGTTGGGCAACAAGAAGAACACAAGATCAAGAATCGTTTCTTGAATATCACAGCTTGTAAGTTTCGACAAAAAAACTAAGCGGATTGACTTGATTTGTCCTAGTATATGATGCCGTAAGATCATGACATTGTGTTAACTTATCAGTATACTCAAGTTTATTTCTCTGAGGAACTTACCTTTCATTTATACATTTGAAATCACTTTTGACATGACATATTCATTAGATATACAATGGATGATTGTTTTGAGAAGACTTAACAGGCGCATTCCAACTTTCTTTTATGATAAATGGCCATATGGATTCTCCAACAGATGACCACTCGCGCGTTCCCTTGGCGACTGCAGACGGCGAAGGTTACATCAACGCTAGCTTTATCAAGGTTAGCGCCAATCTATAAGGACTTAATTCCTGATTATGACGATAATGCAGACTAATCTGTGAATAAAATAAATAAAATGGCAATGCATGCTACTTAATGTGAAGGTAGGTAAGGGTGCAAAGCGGCAAAGGTCTGTAATATACTGACAGGGCATGGCGATTGCCAAAAGCTGAAGATACATTTGAAAAATTATACCCCCAATGGGCTCTATTTCGTATGCGACTGTTTTGATCTCTGTGCGTAGAAACTGAATCATATTTTATTATTTGAAGAAGCATTTTGATCTCGTTAAACACGTTCATTCAAAGAATTAATACATGTTACAGGGATTCGATGCTCGCAGAGACAAACACTACGTTGCCACACAAGGTCTGTATATACCTACTCCTCCCAAATGGCATAACCGGAAGTCATTTATGCTTTTGTATGGTCTTCTAGAATTCAGTAATTCGGTATTAAACTTAACGTACTGGTTTTTTCGTCAATGATAGAAATGCGACAATAAATGTGGCCCGGTATGTTTTGCTGAAATATTGATCGATATCCAGTTGTTTATGGTTCAAATTTAAATCGTAAAAGACGCATTTGACCGTGGTTTACCCCTTGTAGAACGACAGAAACATCGCGTTTGATAAATGAATATCACACGTTGTAGGATCCATTTGAATCGCAAGAAGTCTATCCCAGTATAAATTCCATTTTGTTCTATGGTTTTGTGATCAAGGGCACGCATATGACATCTGACAATATGGTTATCACAGGGCCGATACCTGACACCCAGGTGGACTTCTGGGAGATGATCTGGCAAATCAAGTCATGTGTCATCGTTATGCTGACACCATTGATAGAAAATTCTAAGGTATATCTCGTCCTACTTTAATATTGCATTTTGACGGCTATGACCAAACTTTTGGCGAACGCAGTCGCACAAAAATGGTCAACCAAACCATTAAACCAAAGGCAAAATGTCAATATATCTGTGAAGCTCAACTAACACTCCTGTAATTTGACATGAGACTTCCTAAAGCGGTCGCATATTCATTACTGAATATTTCTATTGCATATGTAATATGTGTTGGGTATATTGTACATGATGTACATGATGTGGCGTAATATGCATTGCGTAGATGGCACATGATGTGGAGACATAACCTTAATGTACTGTTTCAGCGCAAATGCCACTGTTACTGGCCGGAGAGCGTCGATGAGTCCGTCACTTACGGAGTTATAACCATTACGCTGAGGGAGATGGTGACATACGCGGACTATACTCACAGGACGTTCACTGTGAAAACTAGCGTAAGAGGCTCATTTAATTTGCTTTACCAAACCGAAATGTACACAAGGACAAATTCATCGCTCAAACGTAATTGTGAAATTAAAAGAACATTACTTGTATGCTAATATAATGCACGTCGCTACGTATGTCGCATTGTGCCCATTCCTACGTTTTGTAGCAGGGAACGGAGCGCGTGATCCAGCACTTACAGTACCTCGCCTGGCCGGACAAGGAGAGGCCGCGGTGCACCTTCTCTCTGTTGGCGTTCTTGTGGCGAGTACGCAGTGTCCACACCACTGGAGCGCCGCTCGTCGTTCACTGCAGGTGAGGAACAATCCCCGACTATCATCTCAAGGTACAGTTACACGCTTGGAGAGGAGTATGACAAAGATACTGGTAACATAATGTCTTTAAAACTAACATGGGTCTAACAGAACCTATAGCTAAAGTTTCAGCGATCAGGTTACACAAAAAGCGTTATTTTTTTCATTCCTATTAACATGGCATGCCATTTGAATATTATTCAATGTCATCTCACGACCCTCTGGTATGTATATTGTACCATAATGAATCAGTCTGGTTGACGTCATACTTCCAGCGCTGGTGTGGGGAGGACAGGCACCTTCATTGCCCTTGACTTCCTAGTTAGAGAAGCGGAGGCTAAGGATGCCGTCAACATCATAAAGTGTGTCGGTGACCTGAGAGGGCAAAGAACCAAGATGGTCCAGACACAGGTAGCTATCAGAACTGCTAGAAGGTTGCATTTGTTTATATGTGGACAAAACAGTAATATTTAAAGCATGAGAGTTATAAGGTAATATTACCACGTAATTAACTACATATACACTAAACTACTAATCCATTACGTGCCGCACCGACGCCATTACATGTTGTCGTTCGGTCAATACGTCACCCTTGCGTTCACTCCTATGCAGGCGCAGTTCGAATTCCTGTACGAGGCTCTGATAGACTACGCGAAGGTCGGACGAACGACTCTCCAGTGTGAGGGTTTCAGGGAATCCTACGACAAACTGACCCAGAAAACCAAGCACGGAGACACGGCTCTCGACACTCAACACGCGGTGAGCTGTCCTTGCAGAACACAATGGCCTCAAACATATTGTCCGCTATATATAGACGTATAAGTGACCTATTTTCTCGGCGACAATTTTAAAGGTGTGAAACTGACGTTTAGTTTCTCTGTTTTAAGACTTTCCGAAGGGTGCTCTCGGAGAGACCGGTGCCCACCTATGCTGCTGGAGGACTGGATGATAATATCAAGAAAAATAGGTTCCGAAACATTATGCCAGGTAAAGAACCATTGCTTTTGAAACATTTCTGTTAGGAATGCTACCTTTCGCGGAAGTAGATCACTACACAATGACACCACTGGTATCAAATAACTGTTCTCGTTTACCAGTGTGAATGGCCAGACAATTAATACATTGGTAAACAAGCATGACCCTTGGTTGAAATAATAAATGTGGGCGGGTATCCATCATTCATGCGTTAAATTGACAACCCTCCCAGATGACCGATGCCGTCCTTACCTGAGCACGCCTTATGAGGGAGGCAATGACTACATCAACGCCGTGTTTGTCAAGGTAAAAACATTTCAAGTTTTTTTTACTAACGGTGTATATCAAACATTTGCTTAATGCGAGGTAACTGCATTTGATGGCCCGAAGTAGACATCGTATGTTCACGATAAACGAAGTTTTACCATCTGCTAATGAACCCCTCCTGCCCACCCTGCCCCACACTAGGCTTTCCGAAAGGAAGACGGCTTCATAGTGACACAGGCTCCTCTACGGAATACTACGGTAGACTTCTGGAGATTGGTCAATGACTTTCATGTCAGCACGATCATTATGCTCAACGACAGCGGCGCCAGTGACACGGTAGGACAGTCTTGTTCGCATTTACGTAGTATCGTAATCACAAGAATGCAAACAGATGAGGAGGCAGGAGTTTTCATTCGACTTCGACTTATTATTATGTTATTCTTGTCATCAATGATATAATTTAGATTGTCCAGGTTGTTTTCATGATTATGAAGTTTCTGAGTGTATATTTCCAGGATCCACCCACTTACTGGCCAGAAAATGGAAAGATGACTATGGGACCCCTGGACGTTTCGTTGCACGACGAATCCACCACCAACAATTGGATTGTACGCGAGCTAACTGTGAAGCGAAATAACGTGAGTTATTAATATAAGCTATTGCGAATGTTGACAAAGTAGCGGTTGTTATTTTTATGCTATTGAAGTTCCAAAAAAGTGTTTTTTTCCTTCCGCATTTGTAGACTAGTCTTGGTACATTTAGCGATTATAGGTTGTTCAAAGGCAATTTCGTGTGATGTCTGTGATGTCTGACACAGATGAGACGGGCGACGGATGGGATCAGAGTGCGGCAGTATCAACTCAAGGGCTGGGGCGAGGGGCGACCCACGAGCCAGGTTCTCAAAGCTCTGTGGGAGCTTCACGAGAACGCCATGGCTCACGCAGAGCTGTACCCGACGCAACCCGTCCTGGTCCACTGTCTGTAAGTAGTGTCTGATGCCGTGTTCTATAAACATCGCCGCCCAGACCGTAGCCTGTCATGTTCCACTGTCTATAAGTGGTGTCTCGGAGGCCGTGTTCTACATACAGCGCCTCCCGACCCAGCCTGGAAACATTACCTTGCGGTTTACCATAGGCATTCACTCCATTCGAGCTGTCATAGTAGCCCGATGCATATAACCCAAAAAAGGGTAACGGGCCAGTGCTGGCAGCGTTCCAGCTTATACGGAGATGGTGGTATCAGGAAGGGCCAGTAACTACTCATTGGCGCTTTTCCACCATTATACGCCGGTATCGGCGGTATCGGCCAATGACCCGATTGGCAAATGCCTGTTCAGGTCCGATATCGGCGGAGTAGCGGCAAAAAAGACGGTAGAGGGCAACACTTTCACTTCGATTGAGGCTGTATCTCTCAGCACCACCTAGCGAATAAAACTAGTTTATTATGGAATGCACGACAGTTTGAACGGCGGCAGTTTTTCTCTGACTTTAGCTTCTTGGGTTTATTTGGTTTAGCACTTTAGATACAGCTGGAAAGTATAGCTCCACAATAGGTGATCCTGCAGTTGCTGGTCATATCCCTATGATCGCTTAGGCTTTAAGGATATAACCTTTGAAATGAAATATTCCTTTTCAGCATTTATATTACCACAATAAGACGTTGTAGAATATCCCTAGTTCGAGCTACGTGTGTATACTGCTGGCGAGCCGCAATCGGGCCAGCGCTGGTTGCTCAGTACCGGCCTGTTATCGGCCAGTTATCCACCGATACCGGCGTGCCGGCATAGGCATTTACTGCGCCGATGTGCACGGTTTTACTGGCCGGTTGCCGGGTGCCAGTATCGTGCCGGTACCGGCGGTATGGGACGGCCTATATCGGGCCAGTATTTGTTTGGCCGGTTTCGTCATGTTTGGTATATTTTATTTCTTGGCGATGAATTGCAGTGACGGCGCCGCTCGCTGCGGCATCTTCTGCGCCCTGGATCACGTGATCGGAGCGACGAAGTCATACGGGGAAGTTGACATCATGTTGGCGGCCCGAAGTGTCGCGAGCAATCGGCGAGAGTTCATCCAAGATGTGGTAAGAGACGCGGGATGGCGGTGGTTGGGATGGTTACGCTCTGGTGTTGGATCATCTAGAAAAGGGAGGCTCCTCATCAGGGCGAATAGACTATCGGTTCAATGTGGACATTGCGCTCATGCGGGGGGTAACTTGCTGGGATATTGCAGGTTGTCATAGATACATTTTTAAATGTGTGAATCTTTCGATATCATCAGTTTAGTTTTCTATTGAATGGTTTACGCTCTTCTTGCAGGATCAGTATACCTGGCTTCACGACTTGGCCTTGGAATATGTCGGTCAGTTTGATACCTATGATAACTTTCGGTAGACGTCGCCCGATGACATTGTATTAATGACAGTTGCTGCAAACTAGCAGATAGCCTGTCATCTGAAAAAGACTAGAAGACGAATACATGCAGATACGTCTCTGCATATGCGTCTATCAATGTTTATGTATAACATTATTTGATATAATGCAGACTATCCCATATTAATGTGGCTTCAATATGTAAATACAATATAAAAACAACGAGGTAGAGGAGCCTTATGCAACCTGATTGGCCCAACGTCATGTTTTAGCAGTCCGCCATTTTCATTAAGTACCCCAGGCTTAACGATGGCACATATATATGGGCTTGGCATTGAAGTGTCTCCTTTCTTCTTTGGTGTAACATTTACATCAGACTACCGAGTTAACAGATGTGACTCAATGGCCTACAAATTTGAATTTTTGCCGCGTCGTATCAGCCAATAGCTGAATTGCGCTTCCTAATTGTGGTCTTGGAGATCTTATTCCAAATTCTACACAACTTTGAGATCCTTCCATACTGGATTGGCATACTGTCTTACTAGAGGACACCTGGTAATTGTTATTGTTGGAGCGCCACTGGTTTATGTCAGACTCGGAAGGTCGAGCGCCAAGGTTTTAGATCACAAGCCTACGTTTCTTTGGCGGTGTCGTGCTTCTATATATATTACCTGCCGGAAACGCAGCTCGCGTAGCTAGGCGGCCATTTAAAATATCTATAGCAGAAGTTGATTTTTGTGTAGCGTCATGCTTCATTGTTCTAAGCCATGTCACTAAGGCAACGATTGTCTATTCAGAGGGCCGCCATATGGCTATATGGCGCAAAGTGCGCGTCATGTTACGCGAGCTTATCCGCCTTGATATCGAATGCTGATGTACATAGTTAGCACTACTATCATCTCATAATAATATATACTAGCTTATGCCTTGCATGGCATGTATCATTTATCGATGATAATGAACGGATAAATAACCACCATCATTCGGATTAAACTAGTTTAAAAAATCTTAAATAGACTACATCGTAGAGTTAAGTTCATAGAATGTATCGCGGCCATCTGACGTTGTTTTGACCCAACTGGAGGGCAGTAGGTGGATATATGTTAGTCCCTATCTTAGGAGAGCAACATATAGATCTCGCAGACCGGCTGTTGTAATATAGTTACTTGTAAAACATTCGTACACATTCATGATTATTATGCCATTATTAGTTCATCGTTCCCATTTTTATCAAGCTTAATATTGTTATTATTGCATAATTCACATCATACTTGACAATTGTATATATTTTATATGATATCGAATGCGAATCGAATCACATATTTAGATACTGTATCTAATATACTTTCAGCCAAGAAGCTTTACACGGTTTTTATTTGTTATATTTGGATACACATTCCTACTAGGCATTAAGCTCCACTGGGAAAAAATGAAAGCAAATATACCACTTATTAGTTCATTTTATTATATATTATCAGTGGTGTTGCCAGCAATGTCTAACCCTCGATGTGGGAGAGGAAGGGGAGTACCGGGTAGTCGTTCCCAGAAATGACAACTTGTGAAGGGAGTGAGGGTGGGGGGCAGGTAGCGTAGCTTGCTGATTATGCATAGCGGCCCAGTATGTTAAACAACCCCTTATCACTTGTTATCTTGCGGCATTGTTTCGTGTCATACATACGATTCCTGCATTATGTAAGTTTGTCGATCGTTGCCTTTATAAATATGACATGGCATTTTATTTATAAATACGTGTATGCGGAAACCGTTAATAAATCCCAATAAATTAACACTAATCCCATTGTTAAAGCTATGAAAATGCATGTTGCTTGTGGTATGTTATTGCATGTTATTATTATTATGTTGTTGTTATTGGCTATGATAGACCAGCACATGTCCGTGTGGCGGTTAGTATTGCCATGTGTCTTACAGAATATGTATTCGGCAAACTAACTCGAGCTGTATGGTTTCGTTGGGGACGGGCTGAAAAATGCAATATAAAGTGATAGCAAGACGTTGCTTAGTGACAATAGGAATACCAAGATAGTATTCATGTATTCACCACGCTTATACGAAACCCGTCACATGTTATGATGTAGACTTCGTTACGTCTGTCAAATAATCTATTTTCGTGAATGCGAACGGATCAGAGGTTCGTATACAATACATATTCTCTTGAAACGTTTTGATGTCACGCATCGTGACCATGAACCATTACATATCAACCCGAATTCGGATTAAAGTATATGTTTAAGAGTTAAGTATACTAAAATATAGTATGAAGTTAATGACATGTATCGCGACCATCTGACATTGTTCGCCACACGCGGGGGGCATTATTGCCTATGTCCCTGTCACATCAGTGTAATACATGTGCCTCGCGGATCGGCTGTCAGAATACGATTATTTGTAAAATCGTTGACACACGTGGCCATTATGATAAATTGCATCGTTCTCATTATAATAGAGCTTGGTGTTATTATTTTATAAACCCAATTGCGTTTTCCTAATGAGTACAGTGCCGTAAGTTCGGTGGTTTACTGGTTGTGTTATGACAACAAATGTCATGTAATACATGTATTGTAGCGATTGTATCTATATATATTGAAGGCGAACAGGAACACATATTTAGATATCTTATCTTAATTTACTTTAACGCTACACTGGAATTTACATGGTTGTTATTTATTATATCGGAATACACGCTCATGCTAGACCCTAACCCCCTTGATATATTTTATCAGTATGTCACTTGTGGCTTGATCTTAGTGCTTATTAAAAAAAATGTGTGACATCACGCCTATGTCTTAAGTGTTCAGTATCTAGAAGAATGCATCGGAAAACAGACCTAGCCGTGTTTTATTAACGTAAATCTGCGTCGCAAAACAGTGGATTATTGTAGTAATGAACGGAAAAACTGGGCATTATCTTGATAATGAACAGTTGTTCTTAATATTGACTCCGCTAAGTGTCACTGTGCAATCAGTCCAGCCGAGCTCAGCTGAGGCGACCTAGCAGATAACAGAACTCGCCAATTTCAACACAAACAATGGAATACATAAGTAAAGGGGGCTGGGGAGGGGGGGGGGGTTAGATCAGAAACCTCAAAATATATGGAAATTTTACAGTGATCGATTGCATGTATTTCTCATACTGTCTATAAATAGGGGACCGTCTGACAATGACTTCACAAAGACGAATGACGCAGGGGGAGGGGGGGGGCTGGCGGGCGGGTGGTGGGGGGGGGGGGCGGGTACATGTGCTCGATATAACCGATATTAATTCAGATAGACCAGGACATGTCGAAGATAATTGTCGAATCATTGTATGTGACAGTTTCCTTGTAACCTATTTTGACGGAATTGGCACAAGTGACCAATCATTAGGCCAAATATACACCTGGTCCCCTGGGGCCGATATTCTGAGATCAAACTATTGTTGCTTGATTGAGTCATCTTACTTATCTATCAGATAACTTGCCCCGGCCTTTGCTCCGTTTAATGTAGCGTTCAGTTCCCTCAATACGAATTGGATGATCCGCGTTTAGCGTTGTATGTAATACGTAGCTTTCATTCCGTCATACAATATAACAGGGATGTACAGCCGGATTAAGGAAGAAGTTATATACACTTATAGTATTATCTGCAATCGGTCTTTGCCCATATTCTTCTCCTTGACAGCGAATGCCGGTGTCTGCTCTCGAGTAATAAAATACTAAAGTGTGTATTTTCACATGTCTGTTAATCTTACTATTAGTGTCACTGTTATTAGTGTTCTAATCGACGTTTCTTTGTTTTCCGTGCACCGCTAGGTATTCAAGCGTGTCACTCCGAATTCATCCCACCTGAGAACCTAACGACACGTGGATCTGTGGTTCATGTCCAGCTGTGGCCATGTCTGTGTGATCGCAGTAAAAGATCTCGTCTTTCTTCGCACAGAGTAAGGGGTTACCCCCGGAGACATGGCTTCAGTCTCCCTTCCTTCTACCATTGACGCGATATGATAAAAAGTGGTCAATGCGTCCTGAATATACAACCAACCGAATTCATCGCTGGCGTTATATCGCATAACCGTTATGGAGGCAGTTTATATATTATTAATGCGACGGATTACTTTTAGCAGATAAACCGACTAATACCATTGCAATCGATAAAAAGTCACGTAAATGTGATGCGAGGGACGGAGTTCAATGTGCTATAAGTCGCATTTGAGACAAGGTCCCATCTGTTACCAGCTCTAGTATTCACCATCTTGATCCGTCCACCGTTGGCTTTGCTGCTACGGATTGCGAAGCTCTCGAAGTGGTAGTTGCGATCGCTAAACGATTGTTGCTGAACAACACTACTATGCTCTTTCTGGTGGTGACAGGTTTACTACTCTTATCAGTACTGCCTGGGACGACGGCGGTATGCAGTGTTTAGCAAACATAGTGAGCTGTGAAACGACGCTACTCACGACCGACGTGTCAGCACATACCAGAATGTCAGCGCAAATGCCGATCGGTATTAAATTTTTGCATTTCTCTTCATTGCCAAATCATTCAGAAAGTACATAGAAGTTACATAACAACATGCAAGTAATGTAAAGGGGACACATCTAAATGTCAATACAGTACATTGCATCGAATAATAAGCATGTAACTGTTACATGGTATACCTGTAATTAAACGCATATCGATTTAATGGGGGATGCACGTATACTTATATCGGGGGACTTTTCGTGGGTGGGATTGGATGGACAAAGATTCATTGAGTGTGGGGGGTATGCGGGGAGGGGGCTGGGTATCATGTATTATGTTGATTTCATGGGGGCTCGTTCAGTATCACTGAAGCAACTATAATACTTTTAAACTTGTCTAATTTACACAAAAAGTTATTCACACCTCAGTTACTTCTAAAACGTACATAATCGGTGACGTGAGCGCAAGCATGTTCGTCTCTCATTATCCTAGGTACAGTGTTGTCCACCCAGCAACTTAGGTTAGGGAGTCGCTGCTCTGAAAAAAACTACAATTTCCGGGAGAGCCACTTCTAGCGTTTATATACATTGGAGAGAAATGTAATGACGTGTTTGTGGGATTAGCGCATGTTCTAGCGCATGATTCATTCACACAGATCCAGATCTCGACCTCTCACTTCCCAGAAATAGCCGTTTGGTCTCTTGTTAATACCTTTTGGCGTAGGCTCATCATTGGTTAAGAAAAGGATATGCTACGGCGACCTATAGCGAAACAAAGCGTGCTAGGCCATTCGCGAAATACCTACCCAAATAATTTTTGAACTATGTCGCGCCCTCTGGTGGAGGTTTCAACTCGATAGCTGTATTACTAAAGACACTAGGGCCCGAATGGAATGTTGGAACCGCCCGCCACTTCAATGGCTGTGCAATTATTGTACTTCACTCTAACGGAGAACGCAGATTGATGAGACATAGAAAGTAAGATGTAATGCAGCCGAATGGACGATGGGGACATTTTAATTGAATCATTAGTTATCCAGATCACTGGGAACAAAGATCACAATTGTAGCAATATTTTTTGCCAAACTTGTTAAGATAGACTCCTTGTTGACGTCATTGACGGCCTAGCAAAGGGCTGATCTAACTTACTAAATAGTGTTTGTCTGATTTTTAACGATTTTATGCAAAATTAATTCAATCCGGTATCACGTGGCCACATGTTAGGTTGCCATGGGTGGCAATACGCCAATCGACAGAGCCATATTGTACAACGAGATTGCCTCCCTCCATTACAATAGAGAGATGGTTTTAAAGGGACAGGTTTCGTCCTCTAGCGAGAACAATACAATTAGCAGTAATTTAAAACATTAAGAAATAGCTAGAACGTTAACTTCTCTCCGTACCCTAGTAATACGTGCGCTATGCATTTATTCCGTATTTGATTAGTTTTCAATATTTTAACGTCACGTGACGCCATTGCCCGTGACCAGTTTGACATTTTGGAGATAAAAATTATTCAAGCTATGAGGAGAATCCCTAAGACAAAAAGGACTTCCCCACGGGCCCCCCAAAAATGGAGTCCTTGTCGAACCCCCACAAATGTGTTCGGTCTCCACCCAAGACCCACCCGGGCTATCAAATGATCCGTTCCTAAGTTGGAACCAGAGCTTTCTAAACTTGACCGGGGACGGGATCTTGGAACACACGTCCATCGGATATAGAACTACTATGTTGATGCTCAAGGCGAATTATGTCCAGAATAACTTGATTTGCTGTTTTGCACATGTCATGCTCCCGAAGATCACCAATTGGACACATGCATGTATAAATGGACTTAATTATGTCCAACTCATTTAAATAAATATTTTTAACCCTTTTACGTATATTTGATTATTTCAAAATAGTCAATAATCAAAATGGTCAAATGCTCTATTAAATTCTACTATGGCTTGCCATAATATCTGAACGACTTACTGGCGCTCCACCAACGACTGGGCTGCAAAGAGCCAGCAACTCCAGGCCGGTTTCCAGCGTAATTGTCGTCCAAAAAAGCGGGAACCGAGGCGCCCATGACCCTCTACCCCCTTCCACATACAGGCACAAACCATAGGACCGCTCCTGTCTTACAATCCAAATGTAGCGACAGAGCCATGCAAGGAACCGACGGGAACAGTCAGGACGTTAAATATACACAGGACATTAAATATGCACAAGTAACGAACCCAATGCGCATTGGCTATATAATTGCGCAATTCATATTAAACAAGGATGGAGTCAATGTCACTGGATAGATGCCTATCATCACATACTTCATCATAGTTTTGGTAGTGGCTGTAGACATTTTGCACCCCGGTGTTTCTATCGAGTCGTTTGGCTTACCTACGATCGTCCAAATATTACCATACAAAAAGAATCAGATTACTACGTTGCTGCCGTCGTCGGTTGCGTTCTCAACTTTGGTGCATTAGCCTAGCTGATCAGTGTGACATTAGATGTGCTACGTATCTGGTTAACGCACGATCAAACACTGATTGCTGATCACGAGGTAAGTGATTCGTTGAACGACAAGCGACGGCTGAAAGAGAGGCAAGTTGTTATTTTTTCTTATTGCAATGTTTGTCACCATAAAAAGACTTCCAAAGTGAACCAATGTATGTTTCAGTTAGTTATATGTAATAAAAGAAATATTGGGTAAATTATGTCTTAAGGTTCATGCAATTTACTCAGGAGAGTAAATATTGAAGCAATTTGAATGGTTGTGAACAACGTATGTTTGATAGTATGGTAAGTGTGACAATTTTTCAGTCACGAAATCTGACCACATTCATGAGTCAATCAGACTTGGCGCGGAGGTTTTATTGTGGCGTAGATGTGGCGTATATGCAGGTTCCGGTTTAATTGTGGACCATGCCAATCATAAGTAGATGACGGGTTTATCTAAATATTCAGATAAGAATCCTTCAGAAAGGAGGTGCCTGTTTGATATATAATGTTGAGTATATAATATCTGGAATAATCGACTGATCGCCTCTCTAGATTTCTTGATGCTCTATCGCATACCATGGGATAATGGCAATTTTAGTGTCAATTAGCCTTATATTGTTCCCCAATAAATTTATCGGGTATTCTATTTAGAAGGAACAATATATCAGGTTCATGTCTTGAAAGTCTCGTTGGATCATGGACCTGCATTTTAACTTATGTTTATTTCCTTGTATTAATCCATTTGATTCTAGCGTCCTATATAGGACGTTCAAATTTTACCTGCGTGTTGAAATATCTGTCAAATCAAATGTACTTTGTCAGTTTTGAAATATTAAATTAATACTATGGACACTTTTGTCGTTCTGTTAGTGTCCTAAATATAGGACGCTAGGAGCAAGAGGCCACGTGCATCGCCCTCAATGGCCTGTCATCACTTGAAAGTTAGGCGAGCGCCAAGGCCTGTCGGGGACATTTCAGCCTCTTATTTTGCTGATGTAATATCTGTTTCACTAATTTGTGCAAAATAGCATGGATGGAGGGGTTGTGTCGTTGCCAACCGCGAGTCCCTCAAAAGATCATCATATCCATATTGAACTTGTTATCCAATAATTGTGACACTTAAAATAGGCAAAATGCGGTATCTTTATCGGAGTAAGCAGTGACTTTTTATATTGATGGATTATTTTTCTGTGGATAGCCCGCGATCGGAGTCATAGTCCAACGCACGAAGCCATAGTCCAGTGCACGGAGCCATAGCCTGGAGCCATTTTCCAGTGCACGGAGCCATAGCCCGGGGCCATAGCCCGGGAACCATAGCCCGGGGCCATAGTCCTGGGAGCCATAGGCCGGCGACCGGAGCCATAGTCCAGTCCAGGGAGTCACAGTCCAGTGCACGGGCCATAGTCCACTGCACGGAGCCATAGCTCGGTACCACAGCCCGGAGCCATAGCCAGGACCGGCGACCGGAGGCCGGAATCTTAGTCCAGCGCACGCAGCCATAGTCCAGTGCAGTGACCTATAGTCCAGCCCCGATAACCATAGTCCAGCGCAGAGAACCGTAGCCCGCTTCCCAAGCAATAGCCCAAAGCCATAGCCCGCGTCCGGAGCAATAACCCGGAACCTGGAGCACTAGTCCAGCGCACGAAGCCATAACCCAAGTCCGGAGCCACAGTCTAATGCACGGAGCCGCAACCAGCATCCGGAGCCATAGCCAACGTCCGGAGATATAGCCCGCGTCCGAAGCCATAGCCAGCAGCCATAGCTCACGTCCGGACCCATAGCCTGGAGCACCAGTCCAGTGCACAGAGCCACAAACCAGCGCAGGGAACCATAACCCGCACCCGGTGCCATAGCCCGGGCCCTGAGGCATAACCCGCGCCTTGAGCCATATCGGATTGGCATTAGCCCGAATCACCCGTTCAGTGTATGGAGCAATAGTCCAGCGCACGGAGCCATAACCCGCGCCTTGAGCCCTAGGCCGTGCCCAGAGCCTGTAGCACTAGTCCAGCGTACAGTTATAGTCCGCGTCCGGAGCCATAAACCACATCCGGGAGTAATGGTCCAGCGCACGGACCCATAGTCAACGCATTTAACCATAGCCCGCGCCCGGAGCCATAGTCTACGAGCTGAATTACAAGAAATGTTCCTGGAATAAACCGGTGAGTTATTTTATGTCTGTAAATTGTACATGTACCCTGCTGTTCCTATAGTCCTATATATAGGAAGCCTATAATTTTCATATTCAAATAAAGCAAAAGCTTTCAGATTCCAGACATGTCTTTTTGTCGTTTTTGATGATAAGAAGTCTATGCCCGGGCGTTAATCGGTTAAATCAATTCAAAGTCGATTGTCCCAGTTGTCGCGATACAATTACTTGTTTCTTTGTTGCAGGTGCCTTATCTTTTTTGGCTGAACAACACGATGCGCCTTCTGGTATTGGCAATCCTACTACACGTGACCGCCGTATCAACCCATATACAAAAGTCAGGTAAGATCGCACTCTGCTGCGTCAATGGTGTAGAAAGTCCTGTCTGAACGAGTGGCACATGCCGTGTTGTAAGGAATGTTATGAACTGCATAATTGTCGACATTCGGCAAAACAACCGACCGTCCGCATGTGTCAACTTGATCAAGCAAAAAAGGGCCACTGGCAGTTAAAGCATTGGGCTGATGGCGTACGTGACAGAGGCCTGTTACAGATCGATATGTGGTCCCGTTCAGTTTTATTTTGCGTAACAGACCACATGAGACGTTTTCAAATTCGGAGTAAATATCAGCTGTAAAGACCATAAAGATCTAAAGATGTTATGAAGATGTCCCCAGTATTGTGCTCCCTAGCACAACGCGACCTATTAGAATATGTCCATTATGACATATTAGTCACACATCAGCCCTACATACCTGGCAGCCCGCCTTGTACACTGAACTACATGTTCAGCGTTATCTCTAAAATCATCTCTGCCGCCGTGCGTCCGTGTTTTTGATAGCGAGTCATCGCCCCACTTTCCAAACCGGGAAGTAAGCTTACTTAACACAAGTACCATGTAGCTTCAATGACTGTCAACCGAAGATTGCCGATAGTGTAGGGCAACTACATTATTAAGTATATCACGCATGCGCATCCAAGAAGTAGAAACACAAATGTTCATATATCAGCATTGTAACTATAATCGTGTAATTCAAACATAAGATGCACGTGAAATCCAAGATTGGCTTTATTACGACGAAATTTTTTAATTTTCGTCATATGTCGGTCGGTCGTGTTGGTATGTTTGTGCGCTTCTATGTATGTCTGTTTCAATCAGCACTTTTCCGCAAATTATAAGTGTCCTGGCGTCCTAATGGCTAAAGCAATTATCGACAGATTATGGTAGCGCATTGCTACACAGTAGGGCTATAATATACTCCTCTTGTAGGTGAAAAGGTCAAAGGTCAAGGTCAAAGTCACTCGATCATAAAAAAAAGCTTAAACACGCTGTAGTTTGCTTAATAATAAGTTTAGAGACATAAGACTAGCATCAAAATGTTCCTCGTATTAGGGGACATAAATTGATAGTGTATCATTTTGAGATGCGTCGCACTCGTTTTTGCGCAAAATGACGTCATATTTCACCGTGTCCCTATGTTAAAACTAGATGTACGTTGTTTTCCCACTTTCGCTTTTTCAATCGTCGTCAACCTCCAGAACTTTGTTAAAGGAGTTGATGTGACCCAATTAAATAAAAAAAAATTACCATCAACGACCTCACGTGACGTCAACAAAATAAAACATTTAAAGACGAAATAAATTTACTGTTCAATTAATATTAAAAATAAAGGGATCGGAATTGAGTCATTGGACTTCTAATTTTATCGCCTAGTTGTTTCTTAGTTAAAAAAAGATAATTTCTATTTTACTTTTCCCGCTAGAGGGCGAAACATTTTACTATGGGGATTCCCATGTTAAAAGTTCGTATCTTTACTATGGGGAAAGTAGAGCCTATTATATAAAACCTCATAGCGCACAAACGGCTGAGTCGATTGGCATCCAAATCGCCACGATTCTTCCAATTGGATGTGTCATAAATTCTATACAGTCAAAATGGCATTTAGATCTCCCAGTTTTATTTCCATGGCAACGGAACATTTGGACCCATTGTAAACATACGGAGTGTGGTCCTTTGGTAAAAAAAATGTCAAAAATCAGAAAAATATGCCAGAGCTGCAATTTTTGCGCCATTTGGTTAATAGGATGCCTGTACAGATTTTGTATGCTCCGATTGGACAAATCGTGCTTTGTTTGGGGGCTGGAGCGCTTCAAGGTGTGGTGACTCCTCAGCGAGGCCCCAATGCTGAGCCAATGGTGTTTTTGGCCTTCTTCACAAATTCCTCAAAAATCAGTAAAACATGTCAGAGCTGTGATCTTTGTAGTAGATAGTTGACGTTGTAAACTTTTGCGTTTTTCTACTTGGACGTTGTCGTGCAACACGGCATGACGTGACTATGACGTCATGACGTCTACATCTTACGAAGGCTGTTACTCAGCTATTATATGTGGTGGCGACTTCCGGTTTATTTGTCGTTACAGGTAGTTTTCAGGGACAACTTATGTCGTGCCTAACTTTTTTGTCGCAGGGAATAAGTGTGCGTCAAAAATGACGTCATAGCTAACGTGCTCCTAGGAAATGTTACGCTTGCTTCATTTCTAGGAGTTTTGCCAACAGTTACCATCTCCCGACTTCATAGGTAGGTATACTATATAAAGTAGAAACCACCTTGAGCATTTCCGTGACCGTCAGTGACGTCATGTCACGTCACGATGTCGTCATCTTAAATAAAGGTAAAATTCATAGTGCGGTTAATATTGAGTCAACTCAATCACTCTTGCCCTCAAAATGCATTTTAATTTAACTTCTAATGTAGCATTGAATCGGCGGGCGAAAGATGCGTCATGTGACGTCATCGTGACGTCCAGTTCTAGGCAGTGCGTACGCGCCGCAGCTCATTTACTAAGAGATATAGATAGTCCTAAAAACCACCAACAGACGCGCAATGGTCGAAAACATGGGTCTAGGTGCCATCTAATCGGTTCTAGCACCCATAGTCGTCGCACTATTGGGCGATATCGATTATTACAGTGCGCACATGGTTCAAAGTAGTGCCAGCAGCGCCCAATTTGCTCTTCATAACGTCTAAAGTGCGCACGTAGCCCGTTGAATGCGTTATTGAGCCCAAATTAGCTATTGAAGGCCATTTCAGCCCAAATTGGCCGCTGAAGGCCGTAATTGTTCCAATCTGCCCACCTACATAGGCGACCGCTAACATCACTATGACTCCATAAGTAGTTATAATAAAACAGAAAGAGACATTGTTAAGCTACTGGAATAAACAAATAGTCTTAGTTATTAATAAGTGAATTAATAATCATCGTATAACCTCGCGGTTTGGTTCAGTATCTTTCAAAAGACACGCTCTTTGACCCAAAGTCGAATTTCGTCATCATCAGTGTCCCACTGAGTTCTTTTCTTTGTCGGTCTTCCCGTCCAAAAGGCGTGTATGTCTGTCTCACTCGAGAATTGCAATTTTCATTGCGTCCTAACAACCTGTATGCATTATTTCGCAGTAGTTTGTGCCTGATAGCTTAGCGCTGGGTCTACACTATACTCGTCACGCGGATCGAAAGGTCAAAGGTCAAGGTCACAGCGATGTTTTGAAAAAACCCATTAAAAACGCTTATATCTCCGTTAATATTAAAGTTAGAGATCTACGGTAAGTTTCAGAATGTGCTACTAATTAGGCGCAGTTTTCGTGCATTGTTCACTTTTTTTGATGCGTATACTCAATTTCGAGTAAAAGGAGGTCATCAGTTTTGAGGAAAACGCACTAAATGACCCCTGTCAGTGTTTTCGCTTTTTGGCCAATTTACCTTCAAGCTATCGTTATAACGTTCTAATATGTCATAGAAATATGAACTGAGATGACTTGTGTTGAATCTTAGAGTGTTCTGATACGTCATGTGACGTCACGATGACGTCACTTTTGGTACTTACCAAAAATCGTCAAAAATCGGAAAAAAATCATAAAAATATCATCATTTTGTGGGGAAAGTGGTTCCTCGTATAGCTGCAAAGTAAAAACGATACGTTCCTATCTTACTTCCGGTTCCAGGGCCGACGGCATTTCTCTATGCGACTTTTGTGGCGTTTCGACGTTCAAAGGGCCATAACTCGGTTAATATTTGAGCTAGGGAACCCAGCTTTGGCATGAAGCGAGAGAGAGATAGCTGGTTGACGAGAATCGCGATAGAATATCGCCCCACACGTAGTATGAGTTTTCTAAGGAGGTGATAGGGCGTTAGATTAAGTAGCGCTGATAGAGTCGTGCATTTGGCATTAAAGTTTATAGGCGTCTGGAAGGGGTAAATGGCGACACACGACACAGAGATATTTGAAAATTGGACATTCGCCATTGACCTCCAAATTTCGACATTGAGGATCTGATAAATCGACATCGACACAGAGAGTGGCATTTTAGAAAAAGCGACACTGACACTAAACGCCGTGAATAATTAACATTCGAAACTGAGAATTTTGAAAATTCGACACTGAACATTGGAACCCCCCACCCCACTCCCCTTCCAGACCCCTGTTTATCGAGAGTTGTTAGTATTAAACACAATATTGTGCAATATTTTTGGGCCGCTCAATGAATAACACCCAGCCGCGATCACTTATCTTATCTCGGCCGGGACATGCCTCCGCCACGACAAACCATTGCCACGATCCAACCCCTCATTCCCTTTGCCGGGTTTCGCTTTTTCCCCCTGCCCCATCCACCCACTCCCCACAGACCCCCGCTTCCCACTTACTTACCCCTTGGTCCGATTTATGTGTGTGGGTATCGCGAGAGAATGGGGGGACACAGTTGTGGATCCGGGGAAGTGGGGGAGGGGGGTCAGATGGGGAGAGGTGGGATAAGAAGGCACTATTGCATTAGCCAAATAAAACAACATTTCAAGTAAGCCCTGATGGCCTAAATCTTTCGTTGAGAAACGGGCATTCTTCTTCAAAAAGTTGAAGGATCCTGAGGGTCTTTTTTTTGGAACATTGGTCAACCACCCCCAGGGTCGTTGTAAAAATGGTGGATCCCCCGGTCGCAATTTCTTTCTGAGCCCCCTCCCCCCCCCCCCCCCACCGCGGTCGCAAGTGACCCCCCCCCACAGTCGCAATGCTTCACCCCACCCCCTATTTCAAATTCGGCCGGCCCTCGGGTAAGCTAACCAACATGGCTCGAATGGAAAAGCCCTTTTTTTAAACCAGCACCCCCTCCCCTCCCTCACTTCGACTCTAACCAATTTAAAAATAAGCTGCCAGGTGATTTATGACCAATCAGAAGCCAGATAGCCACAGAGCAGTTACAACCAGTGAGAACGCTCCAAAATACTCGCTGCGCTACTGACCAACCTGAAGGGACATGGTGCGCGGACAAAGTCAAAATCGAGTAAAGCTGGCGGAAAAAAACGTCTTGGTGCAGCGATTTGAAGTGTGTTTGAAGTGGGTTGCGTGATACTTTCGTGCGTAAAGTGTTGAAGTATTGAATGAAGCGAGGAAACTGCACAGTCGTGGCATTTTGTGGATGAAATCGTCCGATGTTGTTCGGGCTGTGTTTTCTGGCTGCAAAATGCTTTGCCTACCTTCTATTTTATTATGACATATGAGTGTACCCCCCCCTCCCCCCCACTCACCCACGATTGAGGCGCCTGTAGTCGTAGCAACTGTTTTTTGGCGAGGATGCTTATTTTCACTGGTTGTTATACACCAAGATGTTACCACCACATGTGCCCCCGGTATAAAAAAAATCGTTGAACAAACGTCATAATATCATATAACCGACTAGAGCTAGGGTGCGTCGGTGCGCATATTGTAAACGGTATCTAACTTTCTATCTACAATGATAGCGTTAACAACTTTGGTGTAAGGATACCACATAAAAAATATAAGTAGGCACCGTAATATAAATCACATTTAACGTGCCTACAGATGTCTATATATATATATATATATATATATATCCACACCATGCGTAATATGCGTACAAATGTATTACAAAAGTATCTTTATTCCATATTTGCAGATTGTAACTATGGCCCTGCTTGTTCCTACCCATGTCATTGTGCCACGGGTGATGTATGTGACCCTCTGACTGGTTGTCAAGGGGACTGCTTAGCCAACGAACCCGACTACCCACCGAGTCAGCCCGGCTGGGAGGGCGACGGGTGTCAGACAGGTACATCAACACCGATGGTGCACGCCTAATACCTGTATACTTGCGTGCGAGTTAACAATTGTCATGTCTAGCTCATTGATTCCGGCCTACTCGCCCTGCCTCTCTCTTCTTCTCCCTCTTGATACTGTCCTCATAATATGACGGAACGATGTTATTACACCTTTATATTTCGGCAAACACATTATTTACGTTTAAAATATTAAAACAATCCATAAAAAAACTCTATTTCCGTAGTACGCAGCACGTATGCTATACCTTGCATTATAATGACCCCGCGGACATCACATAATCTTTGGAACTGGCACACATCGTTGATCATTTAAGGTAACTTGGCTTACAACAAGACGGCCTGGCAGTATGGGGTGCTGGATGACCGAGTGGCCTGAGTGGACAGGGAGGCGACCGGTGTCGCCCAGCCTAAGGGTCCTGATGGCCGGGCGTGGTGGACCGTGGACCTCGGGGCTCTTCACACCGTCTCTTCCACCAGGATCATGAACACCGTCCTCAGCAGTGCGTATAGGGTTATACAGTTCTCGCGATCGGGCCGCGAGACTTCAGTTTTGGGGACAAACAAACACACGTGCTCCATGTTGAAGTATAGGCAGCTATAAGTCAATTTCTTTCCAGGTTTATTCTAAAGACTATGAGTACCATTTCACTAAACATGGCTATGGGAGATATACGTTAAAATATTTGGAGGCGAAGAAGCGCAGAACTTTGGGAATATACAAGGAAAAATCCGTCTTCAAAACACTCGAAAGCTAAAAATAACGTTCTATATTTAGCCCTGCACCCGGGCTTTCGCAAGTTCACCAAGCAGAGAGTCACGTCACAGAGTTTCGCGTGCCTCCGCGGTAACAAAAATGGCGAGAGCAAGTGATCGACTTAACCATTCCGCTGTCAGTGCATGGAGTAACAACACACGGGTGCGTCATTAAACCACATGGTAAAGATAAAATAAGACCAGTTGGATGTTTTCGTATCACTTTGGGATCACGAAAAGACCAAGTTTCTTCATTTTTGTAAGTTTTCTGTTTGAAGCGTTGCGCCACCGTTGTCACCGGGGAGAATCCGTGTGACATCATAATGCCTCGTTTTCGTAGGAAATGCAAAAAACAATGTTATTTTCTCAGTCGTATTGTCCCGTCGTAACAAATATTCGTCACTGTGATGGCGCAAACGAATAAAAAATATGTCATCTATCCGTTTTGTGAAGCTATATTTCTTAAATATTCTTAATCATAGCGCTAGGCCTTCCGCAATGGACCCACCCCTCGGCGCCTGGCTTTTGCGCAGGTAGTCTGGTTCCCAGTCTCTCTCTTTGTGTAACATACACGTCACGCCTACGTCACAGATAGTCAGGATACCAGTGTGCGCAGAGATTCTAAACTCGTTCCGAATACGTGCTTCGTTTGTTTGTCCCCAAAATGAGTAAACCGGAAGTCTAATCGAACGAGACTTTATAGCCCTATATGATCATGATGCGTTCATTCAGCTGGCTGGGTCGTGGATTTGTTTGTTCATCGGTCGCCATTTCAATCTGCGTTCAACAGAAAAATTAATCATCGTATTAGGGATCTGACCCACTTACTAATTTTAGGTTGATTTTCGAATAATATACCAAACAAAGATGTGTATGTCATATATATATATATATATATTATCGTGGAGGTTGTAAAGTGACTTTTGACTCTAACCAAAGTTGGCTCCTTGTACCTGACGAACATCCGTGTGTACGTGAGCAACTCGTCCATCCCTAACAACACCGTCCTCAACACCGAGGACGACATCATGCATTACGGGGACTTTGTGACTTGTGGGGAACAGCCGGGTCCGGTACCAAAAGGAGGTGACGCAGATGTGCACTGTAGAGAGCCTCTGATCGGCAGATATGTCCTCGTCTACAAGTTTGCCGATAATGGAGGTAGCGATGTACCGGGTTCCTTCGTTGTGGCCGAGGTCACAGTGCGAGGACATCTATACGTAGGTAAATAGTTTGTTTTTCGTGTTAATCTGGGACAAGCATTCCCAATAAACACACCCGACGCGCTCGGCACAACTGGATCAAGCGTCAGCGTTGTCTCAGTTTATTAATGGTTGTGTCAAATATTGATGCCTGGCGATAAGGGCGATAAGGATGAACAATGCATATGATATCTCACAAATTTGGAAGCAAAACAAATATCAATCGTTGTTTAAATACGGCATTTTGATATATCGTGACATCTGGTGTTTAAGAACAACGTCTCCTTGAACAAAACAAAAGAATCGCACTAATGCGAGTATCGTTGTCATTTCAGATTGCACCAATTGTACCAGCGAATGCAACAGTGTGTATGGCTGCATGCCAAACTGTCCGCCTGGGAAGGACCAGACTACACTCTGTTCGACAGGTAGTATACACATGTACATATGTCACGGGCAAAATGGTTATAACCACCAAGTTGGATGATGTGCACTATAACACAACACCCGGTTCTGTAGACGTGTGATAACATGCACCCACATTTGCAACTGAATAATTCTTCACATACTGTATGCGTGTAGATGACGTGATGGATGTCTTCACTTGCGCCGATATCGCCCATGTGCGTTGCAAAAAAAGTGAGGAACCGGTGCTGTATGTAGAAGCGGGTGTCTTTAAGGTGTATTTATATTGTCAGAACGTAGAGCAAGGCATGTCCTGGCCCGGCCTACACACCAGGCGTGTGCCCGTGGCGGCCATCTGACGACTTAGGCAAACTAAGTTTTTAGCAAGGTAGTCCACGTATTTCTTGTTATTTTACCATGAAATGTGTATTTTTATCACTTGTATTTTAATGAATAAGTGTGTATGGTGGGACGACATGTATTACAGTGTGTATGGTGGGACGACATGTACTACATCAGCTAAATATTCTCCAGATTGCAAGGACGGCTCATTCGGTGTTTACTGCGGTGGGAGTTGCAGTGGTCATTGTGTCAATGACACCGTGTGTGAGAAGATAAACGGGACGTGTACTGGTGGATGTGAACTGTGGTGGACCGACTCACGGTGTGCCGCCGAAATAGGTGCGTAATATGGCGATACGATACGTCTAATTGATTTTGTGAAACCGTCATACCTTTGAGTGAGACCCATGGTGGGATAGTTCACTTAGTAAAGCAGCCAGAGAGGCGAATATCATGAACATTTTTCCAAAATGGCTAATATATAATGTCACGTGTTGGAAAGTTGTTAAATCAATGTATCGGTCATCAAAGCTTGAATATGGGTTTTACTTCATTCGCAACGTCTCAATATGAACCATATTTATTGCCTTATTTTATACGTGGTTTCCTCATTTCCAGCACCTCCTGTCGGTGACATTGTTAACACTCTAACAGCCCCTGACGTCACTTTCGGAGACGTTACTCTCATGTGGGACCCGCTGGAGAACATAACACGCGGGTTGGAATCCCATTACGGCTACGTCATTGGTCAACAGAGTCACCAGGATCAGCGTCTGGATACCATTGCTGGCGACCCATGGACGGACATCGCCTGGATCAACTACACGGGGACAGTAGACAAAGAATCCTATACAGTAAAGGGACTAGACTACAATTCTTGGTTCTCCTTCCGACTTCAGGTGTACCGCCAGGACCAGGGTACGGTCGACCGGGACGCCGAGAACGGGACAGTCGACGTCAAGACGAGTTGCATCCGTAGGTCGCATACACAGCCGAACTTTCAGCACCTTATACACTGTTTACTGCTTTGCAACACTCCTTTACGCCCGTAACAATTGTGATTAAAGCAAAATCGAATCAAATTACTATCTACTAGATGCGATAGTAATCGCAGAAAAACTGTCCTTTGACTTGATCAATCAAGTTTTGGGCCGTGACACATAACGGTATCTTTTTGTTTGCCTTTCCGCAGCCCCTGATGACGCGCCGACACTTTCAGTAAAAGTCCTGAATTTGACTTACGGCCTCGACATGTACGAAGCAGCCAATGTAACCTGGGACCTCATGGTATTACAAGGATGTGGCTGCCGTTCACCAATTTATATATTGCTCGAATTGGGTAATGGTATTGATTTTGGAGCAACCTTATAACGAGTCGAATGAAATGACGTGAGCGGCTAGGACACACCTGTAGGAATGTAGAAATAGGGTCTGTCGAGTTAGCAATCGACTGTTTTCAACGTTTCCTGCATGCATTTGATTGTCTGGTGTACTCCGCATGTTCCAGGGCCCTGCTGTCAGTGGATGTGACTTCATCCGTGAATATGTTTACTCATACCAACCCAATGGGGGCAACATCACGGAGCAACAAGTTGATAACACCACAAATTCCTTCTTACTGAGTGAAAATGAGACTAATTCATACGTCATTGTGGTTACTGCCATAAACAATGAGGACTTGGAGACTTTTAGCCAAGAAGATCTTGACTTAACTGCTTGTAAGTGTGCGGGACATGAATGGTGATTTATTTGACCCACTTTATCCGGGGCCAATTATCCCTCGTTTCACATCACATACGCTTCCATTAGAAACAATTTTCAAACCCCGAGTGGTACTCCATGAATCTAAGTAAATGTGCATCTACTACTAATTAACAACGACATATTCTCCGTGGCAATGCCAATACCATATGACAATATTAATAACGTTTGATACTTGTTTTCCCCTTCGGGCAGATCATGATGGCGATGGCCCACCGCCCAATAACGCCGGGATGATCGCCGGAGTGACAATCGCCGTGCTGGTCGTAATAGGCCCGATCATTGTATTATTGTTCCTATGGTCAGTCATTGTTGTACCAGAAGTCCAATGGCATATAATGTTAAATATATGAAACATATTAAATGTTAAATGCTTGACTTTGATCCATTGATTTTTATTCACCGGAACATGTTGCAACAGCTTTACAAGGTTCTTTCCGTTGTCATTGCGGTTCGTTGTTACTTGAGTACCACTTGCCAGATCAGTCTCTATTACCAATTATCTATCTATCTATCTATTATTAACACTTTACCCCGTCATATGGAACATATAAATTACTCTGCCACAACGCAGGTTGGTTGACTATATTCCAATCGAAGCTTTAACAGTGTAGCATTGGAACAGCCCCGATCATGACTACACTGGTTTAGTAAATCATTATTAAGAGCGATTGTTTTTTGATGTCGAAGGATGAAACGAAGAAATGATGACAAAAGGTCCTGCTCAAGAGAAAAAGAAGAAGACGCCAAGAGTAGCACATCTTGTGCTGGAGACGTGAATATATGTACGTGAATATTAACGTATACCGACCTTGTATGACGCTAATACATGTTCTAGTGTACATAGTCCATAATGTTATTACGGAGATGTCTGGGATAAAGAATTAAGTTCCAATATGTTCTTATTTTTCTCTTTTGACATCAGAACCGCGGTATGTCACTATCAAACTGAAAAACCTTATTTAGTGAAGGTTCCACAGCCAATTCTCCCGAGCGAGTCAACTAGTGTTAATCTCAACCTTACTCATATGTTGCAGCTGGATATCAAAATACGGTTGCCACCCCTGAGGGACCATCAGCAGTGGATGAGCCAAACTGCGTGTACCAGAACATCACTCCAGAAAAGGGAGCCACCCCTCTGGCAATGTTGAGAGAGCGCTACAACCAACTTAAGGCCCAGCCAGCTCCAGATCGTGCACACGCGGCTCCAGATGGTGTAAACACTGCTCCAGTTAATGTACGCGCGGCTAATGGTATCAACATTGTGGGCGAGGACGTGGGAACGTCAGAGATGGCAGCTCTACCAGTCGATAATCCTTATGAGGCCATCACAGAATTCGATATTACTCATTCAGATTACACCGGTCTGACCTACTCGGGGAGAGTGTACCAAAACGTATGAACCATGTACCTTGCATCTGTTGCTGTACGAGAAATATGTGGCACAGGGGATAGTATGTAAACAGATCTAGGTAATGTTGAATAGATACCCTTGAATTACATATTTCAATAAGACGTACCCATACACACGAAACGTTTCAACAATGTTTTTTTTTGTACGGTAAATTTAGTGCACGTGCAATATCCTAGCTATTGATAAATAAATACATTTATATAATAAACCCTTGAGATGATCCTTAAAAGGAGCATGACTTGTTATTGTCTAAGTTGAATATCACCCTGCCAAACATAAATTGTCAGTCAGGAGAATGAATACGAAGAATGTTGATATGTCTATTGTGTGGTTGTCTAAGCCACAGCATTTTAATAAAAACCTAAAAAGCCCAATAAGTTAAATTGGACCATAATATTCTTTTATATCGGTTAAATACGGAGGAACTAATGAAATATAGAGGTTCAATTACAAGAACGAATATTGAGGAATCTGAATGTGTAAGAGCGAGATCGTATCTGAAACGGCTCTCCCGAGTCTCGCGCCTTTCTCTCAGGATTGGCGAGTCTCGGGAGTGGTGCCCGGCTCTACGGAGAGGGCGAGCGGGGTAGGCTTGTGTCGCTGAGAGGGAGTGACTGGCAGAGAGACGAGTTGTATATGTTGTCAAGAAAAGAATAAAGATGCAGAGACCGTTGCCTGGAGTGTTGTGGATTCGCTGTATGGACCGCAATAGAAGACCGACAATAACGTCGCAACACAAACAATGTAAATAATGT
Organism: Arenicola marina; assembly: GCA_964019135.1. NCBI lineage: Eukaryota > Metazoa > Annelida > Polychaeta > Arenicolidae > Arenicola > Arenicola marina. The sequence continues at coordinate 40,454,551 of OZ025249.1, forward strand.
AATCTGTACTTTTCCAATATGTATTACGACGAATTTAATCATATGTTATCCTTCGTATAATAACACGTACAACAGCTTGCAACCATTTAGTGCCACTATATTTTCAATGAATAAAAATCAGGACGTGACCCCATTCGGCCAAACGCTCATCGGGGCTGAACCATTTGATGGTATGAAATACCGGTCATCCGATGAATAGGAAAGCTGTCTATTGATCTAAATAAATAGTTTCGGTGACAAGGACGATGAATGAGAAAGAAACAACATAATGTTACTCATGCAACATTTGTTATCTGAATAATGAATTCCATGTTGTTTCGTTGTATGATTGCTTCAGGACACGTGCACACCTTGGCAACTAGTTCGTTCCATTATCTGTGCTTTTGTATACATGTATTTGCGACAGTGCGTCTGCGTTAGCATTAAGAAATAGTGTTTGTGCCATGATAACACAGGATAAAATCGCGCTACACAAAATAAGTTTGATTTCACTAAACTTCCGGTGCTTACTCATCCTAGATATTTCAAGAACGATCACAAATGCGCATTAGCGAACAGTTATTCCTTTTATATTGAAGAGGAATCGTACGTCGGCTTTATTCAGGTACTTATGAAGTATCAACATTGTGCAAAATCCAGTACATTAGTATTTCACTTGAACTCGAAGTAAAAAATACGTTATTAAATGAAGTACCGTCAGGACCAGGGTGTGGTCGAGAGGGCACCAGACAATGGGACAATCGACTTAACGACGAGTTGTATCGGTAGGTCGCACGGACAACCGAACGTTCAGACCTCTACGCTATCATTGCATCTGTTAACTACTTCGCAGCACTGCTTTGAACATTTGGTACCGCTGAATATTCTGCGAATATCTATCGATCTCTACGCAAAGCCCAGTCTCGTATGTGACTAAGGAAGTTTTACGACCCGAATACAGCGTTTTGCCATATGATAGAATATATTCTCGAAATAATGATACCTATTCCATTTCCATTTCCACTCATATAAAAAACTCGGGTTTTGACCCTGACGCCGATAATTTGTTCACATGTTCACGGCGCCCGATGAAGACCCAATGCTTTCAGTGGAAATCCTGGAGTTGAGTTACGGCCTCGACATTTACGAAGCAGCCAACGTCACCTGGGACCTCATGGTATTGCAAGGACGTGATACTCACCAATGCTTATATTACTCGAATTGAATAATGATGATGATTATGGCGGATTATACAACACGTCTAACGAAATAATTCGAGCGGGTAGAGGACACATGCGTGATGAGGGATTAGGGGTGTATTTCAAGTTAGTAGCCGATCTCTTGCAACGCCCTCTACATGTATTTGCTTGTCTGGTATATTCCTCATGTTCCAGGTCCCTGCTGTCAGTGGATGTGACTTCATCCGTGAATACATCTTCTCATACCAACCCAACCCACTGGGGGCAACATCACGGAGCAGCGACTTGATAACACCACAAATTCCTTCATGCTGAGTGAATATGAGACTAACACTTACGTGATTGTGGTTTCCGCCAGAAACAATGAGGACTTTCAGCGACGTAACTGTTGACTTAAATGTCTGTAAGTGCATGCATTATTTACTCATGCATAGTGCGTTATTCGACCCAAGTGGTTATATAGAGCCAATTATCGCCCGTTTCGCATTGCATAACCTTCCACTAAAAAAACAATTTCCATGCCTGAGTGGTAACCCCTGTTCCTGTCTGAGTCTAATTACCTTTGCCGTCAACTACCAATGAAAAACCACATTTTTCCGTGGCAATGCTAATGATAACAATAATGGAGGCGTCGAATACGTTTTTGCCCCTTCTTACAGATCATGAGAATGATAACTCCAATAACGCCGGGATGATCGCTGGAGTAACAATCGCCGTGCTTGTCGTCATAGCCTTGGTCATTGTATTATTGGTCCTATGGTAAGTAACCGCCTTCACCTGCATGACGTATTTATTATACCATATGGCTGTGTAATGTTAAATATATGGGATACATATAAACAATGGACAATTGACGACAGTGTAGCATTAGAACACCCTCATTGTTACATAATTTTTAGGATATTATTATTAAGATACATTGTTTTTTGGATGTCGAAGGATGAAACGAAGGAACGGGAAAGACGGCGGACAAGAAGAGGACACCAAGGGTGGCACATCTGGGCCTGGCGTCATAAATATGTGTACGTGAATGAAACAGATATGTGTGTCTCTTTATATTTTACATGACAGGGTAGTTTAATTCTTCAGTCGGCACAAGGTCAAATACGGGTCATTACCAGAGGACGAGATAGAGTTCATGTACGAGAACATCCCTCTAGGAATGGGCGCCATCCCTCTGCCAATGTTGATGCCTTTCGATCTCAGTAGTAGCGAACTTATATGATCATCACTCTATGGTATTAATCAACATTTACTATGGCGCGACACTGCAGTAGTTGCTACCTTGTCTTCTGGCTACTTACAACTTATACATATCACGTCCATTCAATTATTTTCGCAAGTTCACGTCAGGATATGACATAAGGATACCTCTATCTATTAAAGCAAACAAGTGAAATCACTCAGGCACCTCGTATGAACATATTGTTTTTGAGGCTTCTAGAAATTCGATACATTTCTATTTTCTGAAAATATGATATTTGACATTGATATGCACGGATCAGAAAAATAAGTAGCATATTGGCTATTCATGCGCGTAATTCGTGGTAGTCTTTGCTTTATAGCTATTCACTGCATTTCAGTCCCTTCCAACCGGTGATGAAATGCCGGCACTGTTGGGCAACAAGAAGAACGCAAGATCAAGGATCGTTTCTTGAATATTACAGCTTGTAAGTTTGATTATTTCTGTTGCATATGTAATATGTGTTGGGTACAGTGTACATGATGTACATGATGTGGTGTGAATATGCATTGGGTATATGGCACATGAAGACATAACATTATTGTACTGTTTCGGGTGGAGCGGGTGGTGCCAACGGGCCGGATGGAAGGCACATACGCATGGATGCAGTAGAGGTAGTGCAGATAGTGGAGTGGGTGGAGTGAGTGGGGCGGATGGATTCGACTGAGGGTGGAACGTGTGGTTGATTGGTAGGTTGGTTGTATGTTGAGGACGCTGCAACCACTTTTGGTCATATCGCGTCAATGGAAGGAAGGGAGAGTGGAGCCGGGGATAACCCCATACCCTTTGCGAAGAAGGACATAGGATCTTTATCCTGCAACTACACAGACATGGCCGTAGCGGAGCGCGAATCGCCGACCCACGCGCCCGTCTCACAGGCGGCCAGAATACACAAGACCAGCGCTCTAACCCACTGAGCCATCGAGGCGGCCCCGGTCGAACGGATGGGGCGGATGGGCAGGATAGAGGGTCTAGCAGGTGGGGCGGATGGCATGAAGGAGTGTGGAGTGGGTGGGGCACGTGTTGTGACGTGCTTTGACGTGCTGTGACACCTGTAGCCGTAAACACGTCTATGTCAAAGGCAGGGCTACTGAAAATGATTGAGTGGGGGTGGGGGGAGCCATGTGGTCCTTGTCGCATGTCGATTTCTAGAAGATGTCACGTGTCGCTAATAATAAGCGTAACGCCTTGTCGGTACTGTCGATAAATGGTACCATGCACGAAAACACCAGATTGAAGTGCATAACATAAGTAATACCGGGCAAAGATCGCTTCCTCGTCTCCTCCATATCTACATGCGCGTTTTGAAGCTGCTTGAACTTGGAACGCCACACGCGATTGGCTGATGATCAGTCTTTGGCGACGATGTTGGGCGGTTTGCTGGCTCCCCGAGCCGGCACCTGGAGTACAGGCACAGGCCGGGGATCGAGAAGTGGCAGGGGCGAGAGGTGATGGTGGAGAACCTTACGTCGTGTCGATAAGAGACGATGTAGTCGGAGTTATGTTTTCGCCCATGTCGCTTGGCGCTATGTCGTTATGCCGCATGTCGATTTTAAGGCATGTCGCGTTGTCGATTTAAAACACTGTCGACAAAAGCCCTCTGGGGCCCGAGAGGCGCACTTGACGCAATGCTTATGGGTGTATGCGCTATGTCTCAAGCCTAACTGCAAACTGGACGGGATGTTATGGGGCTCCAGGCTCAAAACCAGAACTACTTATGATCGGTCCTGTCAAACAGCTAACTCTAACCCTCCATCACCAGACTTCAACCTCAATCATTCAGCCTTTAATTCCCAACCCTCATACTGGAAGCTCCACTTTGTAATACAACATTATATGAAGATACATGAAGAAGGGGGCAGGAACGGCTTGACGCAAATAAGAAGACCATGGATGGATAATGCAGATAACATTATTGTCAGGGAATTTTAAATTGGCAAAAATCACTAAAATCGTTCTCATGTGAAAGCGGGAAAAGCCGCTGCTCGGTATCTATCAGGGGAACTGCCATAGACAGAGTCTGCTTGGGATAGAGAGAAAACATTCGGTTGGCATGGTATGTTTTGTGCAATGTCTCCAGTACCGAAGAGCCCCAAAGAAAAGGCCAATTTCCGCTATACCTGAGGCACTATCTTATCGGATGAATGGTGTTTGACTTAATCTATGATAGTCCGGGATATGTGGCGAATGCGGATGATTGAGGCTGAAGCCTCCTCAATATTCATGTCCGGTCTTTAATCTATTACACCCTATCACATTCCTTAATAAGGTAAGCTACCCATAATAGCAAGGTAAAAGAACTCTGTATTTGTGATTATTTTATAAACGTATACCCAATTACACAACTTCTGGTGAATTTTTAGGATACTTTACCGTCCCGTTAAAAAAATATCCTTCATTTTCTAAGTATACCCCCATTTCACAAAATGACCAAAACTTGACATCTACCACAACCATGTATCTTTGCTACAATGCAGCCATTATCATCAGTAATAGCTCTTTGGAAAGCTTAAACCTAGTGCAATACAGGAATGATATTCAAAAATGAAAATAGTAGACAAAAAAATAACAGAATGGTAATAATAAAGCGCAATTATGCAAAATCAGGACCGTTTTTGCAATAATTCGAAATCACCACCTTCAAAGTTCGCTATAGTTTCATCAAAATGAAAATCGTGACACTAAGTCACTTTTAAAAACTTCTAAAAACATAGTTCTTGTAATAAAAATAAAGAAAAGTATAGGTAGCCGTTCAAATTTCCCGAGAAACACTTCCTGAAACTTGAAAATGTTATTTCACAAATATTTTTTGGCGCAGCTTATTTCACACCAACTATCAGTAATTTACGCCTTGTGTTCACATTTTAATTAATCTGGTTATATATAATGGTATCTGATATAATTATCATCTACACGAATGTTTTCTGAACTATTTACACGTCTTCTTTATGTTTTTTTCTTGAATTTTCGGAATTTATCACGAAGAGCCATTCTCGGGGAAATACCCTGTGAATGACGTCACGAATTGCGGATTCTCCTGTGAATGACGTAACGAATTGGTGATTCCCCTTTCACTGACACTCGCCGATGTTTGTCGATGTTTACCGAGGTTTTCTCTAAATCGCCGCAGCTTATTATACGATGCTCTATTCATGTTGCCTATGTCACTACTTCGTTTGCTGTGTTTTATTCGTGCTTTGTTTCATTAAGACTGCGTAAACTCTCAGGGCCACAGCCCGCCGATGTTTGCCCATGCATACCGAGGTCTGCTCAAAATCGCCGAGGCTCATTATGGGTGACTTACCTTAATTTCTCTGGCGGCATGTCCTTTATCAGTGAGCTCCCTGAGCCGCACATAACCCTTTGGCGATCCAAATCTAGAACACAGTGCTCTACTAGCTTGAGCCACCAAAGTTACCTCCATCCTCATGCTCATCTTATCTTTGACCCACTTGTACAGGCCCAGTACCCCGTGGTCCACTCACATAGGTCGTCATGAGGTAAAAAACCTATGGCCGCCATGTGATCCTCTTCTATGGACGGCATGTGATCCACTCCAATAGGCCGCCATGTGATCCATTCCCATAGGCCGCCATGTGATCCTCTTCTATAGGCCGCCATGTGATCATCTTCTATAGGCCGCCATGTGATCCACCCTAGAGTCCGCCATGTGATCCACTCCTATAGGCCGCCATGTGATCCTGTCCTAGAGACCGCCAAGTGATCCTGTCCTATAGGCCGCCTTGTGATCCACTCCTATATGCCACCATGGGATCCTGTCCTATAGACCGACCGCCAAGTGATACTGTCCTATAGGCTGCCCTGTGATCCTCTTCCATAGGCCGCCATGTGATCCTCTCCTATAGGCCGCCATGTGATCCACTCCAATAGTCCGCCATGTGATCCACTCCTATAGGCCGCCATGTGATACCCTTCCATAGGCCGCCATGTGATCCTATCCTATAGGCCGCCATGTGATCCACTCCAATAGGCCGCCATGTGATCCACTCCTATAGGCCGCCATGTCATCCGCTCCTATAGGCCGCCATGTGATCCCCTTCCATAGGCCGCCATGTGATCCTCTTCTATGGACGGCATGTGATCCACTCCAATAGGCCGCCATGTGATCCTTTCCCATAGGCCGCCATGAGATCGTCTTCTATAGGCCGCCATGTGATCATCTTCTACAGGCCGCCATGTGATCCACCCCTAGAGTCCGCCATGTGATCCACTCCTTTAGGCCGCCATGTGATCCTGTCCTATAGACCGCCAAGTGATACTGTCCTATAGGCCGCCATGTGATCCACTCCTATATGCCACCATGGGATCCTGTCCCATAGACCGACCGCCAAGTGATACTGTCCCATAGGCCGCCCTGTGATCCTCTTCCATAGGCCGCCATGTGATCCTCTCCTATAGGCCGCCATGCGATCCTCTCCTATAGGCCGCCATGCGACCCTCTCCTATAGGCCGCCATGTGATACCCTTCCATAGGCCGCCATGTGATCATATCCTATAGGCCGCCATGTGATCCACTCCAATAGGCCGCCATGTGATCCACTCCTATAGGCCGCCATGTGATACCCTTCCATAGGCCGCCATGTGATCCTTCCTATAGGCCGCCGTGTGATCCACTCCAATAGGCCGTCATGTGATCCACTCCTATAGGCCGCCATGTCATCCGCTCCTATAGGCCGCCATGTCATCCCCTTCCATAGGTCGTCATGTGATCCTCTTCTATGGACGGCATGTGATCCACTCCAATAGGCCGCCATGTGATCCTTTCCCATAGGCCGCCATGAGATCGTCTTCTATAGGCCGCCATGTGATCATCTTCTATAGGCCGCCATGTGATCCACCCCTAGAGTCCGCCATGTGATCCACTCCTTTAGGCCGCCATGTGATCCTGTCCTATAGACCGCCAAGTGATACTGTCCTATATATAGGCCGCCATGTTATCCACTTCTATATGCCACCATGGGATCCACTCCTATAGGCCACCATGTCATCCTGTCCTATAGACCGCCATGTGATACTGTCCTACAGGCCGCCATGTGATCCACTCCTATATGCCACCATGTGATCGACTCCTATGGACCGCCATGTGATCAACACTTATAGGCCTTCCGAGAGATGAAACTAGCCGGAACTAGTTTGAACTCGTGTCTTATTGATTTGCAACCCCTCTTGTTTACGAACCGAACTTAAGCAATCGACGCACTACTACATTTTGTAATTATGTTATCCGCTATAAGGTATATATATATATGATTGGGGTGAGGGTGAGTCCAAATACACGCATTTAAGATTTGGAGCACACGATGGGGGTGGGGGGGGTCACTTTGGGTTGTAAGAGGAGGAGTGGGGGGGGGGGGGACTGAACCCGGCAGTTGGTCGTACATTTTTGCAGTGTCTTGAATTAGTGATAACGTTAATACTTTAAGCTAGATAATTATATGTATACCGCAATTGTAGATATCCATGTGAATATCTGTATTAAATAACCTAACGCAGGTCTAACGCATATATGTATGCAATATGTTCACATCCGTTTAATTATTTTAAGGTGTTGGCAAATTCCACTTTGACTTGCCATAACAACTAAACGACTTACTGGCGCTTCTCCAAACGCTGGGCTGTAAAAAGCGAAAATCTCCAAGCGGATTCGCAAGCCCCCCCCCCCTCTCCCCCCTCCCCACACACACACACTTGAGTCCGCCACTCGTAATATCCAACTGTAGTATTAGCAGGGGGGAGGGTATATCCAAGTTACGAACGCGTAACGCGTTGCTGCAGGAATTATACCATAAAACGCTGACTGGCTGTGTGTCGTCAGATATGATCATAGTTTTGCCACCGATCTTTGCATCCAGACTCCGATGGCTTATCTGTGATTGTCCGCATATTGTCATGAAAATGAACCAGATGACCGCGTTGCGGTCAAGTCATCGGTTGCGTTGTCACCCTCTGCGCATTAGACTAGCCGATCTCAGTGAATGATCAACATTGTGTGAGAGTCGACATGGTAGACATCTTGCGAATACACGGTGAAGCATTCACTATTGATCACGAGGTGAGTTAATCGTTGGATGGCGTACGATGACCGTTGACAGAGAGGCCAGTCGTAAATGTTGTATTATACTGTTTGTCCTCATTAAATACCAATTGTTGAGTTGGTTGGTTGTTTATTCAGGACGCTTTAACCACGTCTGGTTATATGGCGTCAATGGGAGAAGGAAGGGAAGAGCAGAACCATTGTCCCCGGGGTAACCCATACTCTTTGCGAAGAAGGACATGGCATCTTTTTCCTGTAAACCACGCGGACATGATCACAGCGGGGCTCGAACCACCGATCCACTCAAGTGGCCAGAGCGAGCGCGCTAACCCACTGTGCTATCGAAGCGGCCCGTCAATACCAATTGGCACATAACTCGCAAATGTATGCATATATTAACAGTTACTTTACCTATGTATATTTCCTTTTGTTTTTATCAATTCAATCGATTTTCCACGTTACAAGTACTCTTTTGTTGTAACCCTAGATGCCAAGTCTTCACTGATTCGCTGTTTTTGGCCGAGGAACACGATGCGCCTCCTGGTGGTGGCAATCTTACTACACGTGACTGCCGTATCAACCTTGCGACAAAAGTCGGGTAAGATCGCACTCCGTTGGGTTAATGGGGATTGAAGAAAGTCCTGTTCCCTCGAACGACGCTTTCCATATCATAAAAAACTCAAAACAAACTAATCATAGACATTCGGGCAAACAACCGATCGTTCAAGTCATGCCTGGAACGAGTCAATGGCCGCTGTTTTAAGCCATCGGCTGATTACTTAATGTTTGGTATGTAGCATATGGACGTATGGTCCCGTTCTGAGTGACGGTTGGTTCCCCCTGCTTCCAACTTACGTTTTGTCTTATACATATATCTCTTTCGGGCCTAATGGGAGACTGATGTATATGCAATGTCAACAATGACCAATTACATGGCCTCTTATAACCCAGGGGGTGACGGGAGGGGGAACTGGGGTGGAGGGTGCAGGATTAATAAGATTCAGAAGATGTATGAAAATTCCTCCACCTATCCAAATACCACCTGTAATTAGAACCCACTAGCACAACGCGGTCTCTTGGATTATGTCATTTTATAACATTTTGTATTAGGCTCGCAACAGCCTCGCAGAATATATGCAAGTCCGTCTTATACCAAGAACGGATCCAGGAATTTGAAAAGGGAGGTGGTCCATTGAAAGCTATATCACGGAGGGGGCTCGGGGGCGGCTCCGGACAAAATTTCCAAAGGAAGGTCCACCAATATTTGGACCACCGGGTGGAGGGTTCCCCGGCCTCCGATAACGTTCTTCCTCAAAAGGGGAGGGCGGGGGGGGGGGGGCGCGGAACCCCCTTGATCCGCCCTTGTATGCGCAGTCACACAGTCAACGTTATCAACGCTCGGTGTACATTGCACGCCGGTGTTTTTGCTGGCGACTCAGCGTCCCACTTTCCAAACCGGAAAGTAGGCTTACTTAACTCAAGTACCATGTGCTTCGGCGCAAGTCAATCAAAGGTTAAGGATACTCTGATCTCCGATTGTGTGCGGGTATTTAATCTCAAATTTTTGTGTGCACTCTGATATTTGCATTCAGGTGATTTTCCTCCTTGGTGGCTGCGACAAAAGAAAAGACATCACTAATGGGGATATACGAAGCAAGTAGAAACACTAATTTACATATACCTGTAGTGTAACGAGAATCATGCAAGCGGAGCAATGATGCGTGTGCAATTAATTGCACGATGTCACCAGATTATCCCCACAGGGAATCGTCGTACCTCAGAACCTTGTTTTGAGTGGGTACTTGAAGCAACATAATGCATTGCGTTATTCATTGCGAGGCCAAGGGTCCCCGCCCCCCCCCCCCCCCCCCCCTCTCAATCGCACCCTGATTACATTGGGAGCATGGACATCCGTTTTGCAGTAGAACTCGCACGCTGTAAATGTCCCTTGATTGTTTGTGGAGCGCCCCGTCTCCCATCCTCCCACAACCCAGTATGACACCTCACCCTATCGAAAACGTTCCCCCTTCCCGGGAGTGCACTATCAATATATATGCATGACAATGACATTAAAGTCATCGTGAAGCATCCATGCACTTGAAGTATTTATTTTGCTCGTAACAAGGGAGGCTATGTAAGCTTCGCACACGTCAAGCCACAGATAACGTGATGGACATGTGTGACATAAAGTTTTGAGCGCATACTCCACATGGTTACGTAAAATATAGTTACAGAGACACAGTTGTCCCGTACAACACCATGCGTTGCTCAAGTGGCCTTAGAGCTGCGCTGTCACAAGTGGATCTCGTCAAGTACGCCATATTGATGCTGTTTTATCATATGTCTGTGTTGTGTACGTATCGTTGGCTGTTCGCATTCACTCACACATATGGCGCGCAGTGCCAACATTTTTTTTCTCTGGATTGTTCATATCAAGAATTGATGTTATGATATAAAAAATTGATTTTATGATATCAAAATTGATTTCATATGAAGAATAGATTTCATGATATCATGAATTGCTTTCATGATATCAAGACTCGATTTCATAATATCAAGAATTGATTTCATGATATCAAGAATTGATTCCATGATATCAAGAATCGATTTCATGATACACATTTCATAATATCAAGAATTGATATCATGAAATCGAACCATTACCTAACCGTGTCGCTAAATGTCACTGTTACAGTTACTGGTTACTGGTACAAGTACAGTGGATGGTTCCAAGAGAAAAACATGTCCCCTATACTAAGTGCAGTCTAAGCGCTGCGAGACTGCAGCCTGCGACACTACGGCGCGCGAGACATTGGCGGCGGCGAGAGGTCTTTAACTTCAGAATCTATTTTACATCGCGACGCCGCATGTATTGTAGTGGCGGGAATGGGGAAAGGTTGGAAGGGAGAGGGGGAGGGGTAAGGTGTATAAATTAGGGATAATAGTTGTTTGATGATAGCGGTGAGTGGTTTGTAAGGGTGACGGGGGCGGTGAGTGGGGAGGAGGTTGCGTCATGGGAAGTGTTTGCAGTCCCCTCAGCACCACAGACAAACTCCCCTATATTGCTTCTAGGCCATCCTCTTCCTTCTCCTCCTTCTCCTCCTTCTCCTCTTTCTCCTCCTTCTCCTCCTTCTCCTCCTTCTCTCCTCCTCTTTCTTCTCCTCGTCCTACTCCTCCAATTTCTTCTCCTCTTCTCGTGTCTCTCTCTTCGACCTGCCTCTCACCCCAACCGCCACCTCGCCCGCCCTGCCCAGTTTTTGGCGGTATGGGGCACTTACACTTACGGCAACAGACCGCATTATGTCAGTTTTATGCCATATCTGTAGGGCGTATATTTCTCCATCACGTGATAGCCATGATGCACAGCGCCTCTCACACTGGTGGTGGGGTCTTGAGATACTGGAGGATGCAGGAGGAAGGGGGAGGGGGGGGGGGGTCCGAGTGGGGCGCGATGCCTCGTTACCGGATGCTGCATAAAAGGCAGGCTGGAGGGTAGATGGGGTGTGCACGTGGAGCGGGGCTGGGATGGAGGTCGGGGTAGACGTGTGGTGGCCGATGCTACTGACGGGGAGGGGGCGGGGGGGGGGGGTATATGGGGTCCTATAACCTAACCTTTTCCAACCTCCTCTCTCCGAAGAAGACAGGAAAAGCATAAAATCAAGTCATGTTCACAATTGCCATTCACACCGATTGTTATCGACTGAGCGAACGTTCATTATTTCAAGGACAGCGACTTCAGCCTAATTAAGATTGCCTTACTTTTTTTGTTTGGGGATCATTTCTTTCTAAAGAAATATTGCTCGTGATTTTCTTGCACATGAGGTCAAAACATCATCTCTCACTGGATGGCGCTTTGGTATATGCATGTCGTTCAAAGCCTCAGCCTTCCAGCCAACATGGCAGCATTAACACCGTTGATATAAGCCTCCTGAATCATAAATATAATCAGTACCTAAACATTATGTGAATATTGCTGTCATTTATTGGCACTAACACATTGTATAAAATGCATGCAGATATTCATATTAATAATGAATATAATCATAATAATCATATTCCTTATTTTCAGTATGTAATTATGGCTTTGGCTGTCCCTTCCCGTGTCAATGTGCCACGGGTGTTGCGTGTGATCCTCTGACTGGATGCCAAGGGGACTGCTTAGTCAACAAGCCCGACTACTCACCGAGCCAGCCGGGTTGGGAGGGCGACGGGTGTCAGACAGGTATCTTATGCCTGAGTACCTACTAACTACTCATTGTCATGTCTCTAATTGACTCCGGTCTAATTAGCCTCTCTCTATCTAACTCTCTCTTTGGTCTGAGGTCCCGACTTATCTTGTTCAATTCTGCATCTTTTTTGTTTACTGGTTTTCCTCTTATCATCACCACATCAATCTACAGATTATAAAAGCTTGCTATAATGTGAGAGCACGATGTACACCTTAATCTTACACTATGTCAAAATATATTAGGAACTCCATTTCGGAATTACGCAGCACATGGGCAATACTTTACATAATACATGGTCATCCATACCACGTTCTGATATGGACGAGCCCAATGTGTTCATCTCTTAAGGGAACGTGGCCTTCAACAAGACGGCCTGGCAGTATGGGGTGGGGTTTGGGGACCGAGTGGCCTCGCGGGCGGTGGACGGGGAGGTGAACAGGGTAGAGACCGGTGTCGCACAGCCTAATGGTACTGATGGCCGGGCGTGGTGGACCGTGGACCTCGGGGCTCTTTACACCGTCTACTCCACCAGGATCATGAACACCAACCTCAACGGTGAGTATACGTAATAAAGCATCCTTTCAGTTGCCTATGGTGGATTGTTTCCAAACGAATGACGGCGTTATCAACCATAATATATTTTTATCGTGTTATTTCCACCTCTCTGGCCATTTCAATCTGCATTCAATGGAGTGGGGTAAGGATAAGGCAAAGTCACTAATGTTGTGTTGATATATCAAAGAAGTATTGTATAATATCATATATATATATATATATTATTGTGGAGGTATTAAAGTGATTCATTATCCAAACCAAAGGTGGCTACATTTTCCTGACCAACATCCGTGTGTACGTGAGCAACTCGTCCATCCCTGACAACAACGTCGCTATCAACAATGAGGAGGACATCCTGGGTTACGGGCACTTTGTGGCTTGTGGGGAACACCCGGATCCAGTATCAAAGGGAGGTGATGCAGATGTGCAGTGTAGTGCGCCTCTGACCGGCAGATATGTCCTCGTCTACAAGTATGGCACGACTGGAGCCCCCGATGTACCGGAGTCCTTCGTTGTGGCCGAGGTCACAGTGCGAGGACATCGATACGTAGGTAAATAGTTTGTTTCGTGTCAATCGGGGACAAGCATCTCTTAGTTGTCTCTTATTGTCGCTTATTAACGGTTGTTTCAAATATTTAGAGCGATGATGTCTGACGATAAGAGCGATAAGGATTATCAATGCATATGATATCTCACAAATTTTGAAACTTAATAAATCAAGCGTTGTTTGAATACGGCATTTTGAAATATCGTGACATTTGGTGTTTAGGGAGAACGTCTCCTTGAACAACACCAAAAAATCGACGCTAATGCAAGTATCGTTGTCATTTCAGAATGCAGCAATTGTTCCAGCGAATGCAACAGTGTGTATGGCTGCATGGCAGACTGCGAGCCTGGGAAGAACCAGACTACGTTCTGTTCGGCAGGTAGTGTAAAACTACACATGTCATGGGCAAAATGTTGATAGCCACTAAGCTGGATGATGTACACTATAACACAACGGTGGGTTGTACTGTGGCTCGATCGGAGGCTGTGTGTGACGCCTGTAACTCCCGATTGAGCAGACGTGTGATAACCTGCACCCACATTTGTAGCCGAACAATTCTTCAGACATTGTATGTGTGTAGACGTGATGGATGTCTTCATTTGGGCCCAAATATCCCATGTGCGTTGCGAAAACAATAAGGAAACGGCGCTGTTTGTAGAAGCGGGTGTCTTTAAGATTTATTAATGAGAACAACGATTTTTCACATTATGTCACTTGGTCTCGTTAATATGTTTGTCCACATGTTTGTTAATGAGAGGAATTTACGACTATCAATTTCCTGTCAAACAGAGGTATAGGGGAGTTAATCGAAGGCAGAGAGTGGCGCAACGCATGTCATGACTCTGCCTACACACCAGACGTGCATCCGTGGCGGCAACCTGACGACTTAGGCAAAATAAGATTAAGTTTTTAGGAATGTAGTGCACCCATTTCTTGTTATTTTTACCATGCAATTTGTGTCTTTATTACTTGGATTTTAATGAATAAGTGAGTATGATGGGACAATATGTATTACATCAGCTACCTATTCTCCAGATTGCAAGGACGGCTCATTCGGCGTTAACTGCGGTGGCAGTTGCAGTGGTAATTGTGCCGAGGACGCCTTGTGTGAGAAGATAAACGGGACGTGTACTGGTGGATGTGAACAGTGGTGGACCGACTCACGCTGTGCCGCCGAAATAAGTGCGTAATATGGCAATACGATACGTCTAATTGATTTTGTGACACAGTTATACCTTTGTGTGAGACCCGTGGTGGGATAGTTCACTTAGCAAAGCAGCCAGACAGGCGAATATCACGTATTATTTTGCAAAATGCCTAATATATAATGTCATGTGTTTGAAAATTGTTAAATCAATATATCAGTCATCAAAGCGGATGATCAAATGTGTGTTTTGCTTCATTCGCAACGTCACAATATGAACCATATTTATTGCCTTATTTTGTACGTGGTTTCCTCATTTCCAGAACCTCCTGTCGGTGACATTGTTAACACTCTAAACGCCCCTGACGTCACTTTCGGGGACGTTACTCTCACGTGGGACCCGCTGGAGAACATACCACCCGGGTTGGAATCCCATTACGGCTACATCATTGGTCAACAGAGTCACCAGGATCAGCGTCTGGAGACCATTGCTGGGGACCCGTGGACGGAGATCGCCCGTATCAGCTACACGGGGACTGTGAACACGGAGTCCTATACAGTAATGGGACTGAACCACAATTCTTGGTTCTCTTTCCGACTTCAGGTTTACCGCCAGGACCAGGGTATGGTCGAAAAGGCACCAGACAATGGAACAATCGAAGTAAAGACGAGTTGTATCGGTAGGTTGCACGGAAAACCGAACGTTTAGTTCCCTACACTATCATTACATCTGTTCACTACTTCGCAGCACTGCTTTGAACATTTGGCACCGTTGAATATCCTGCGAATATCGATCAATCTCTACGCAAGACCCAGCCTCTCATGTGACTAAGGAGTGTTTACGACTCTCTGATCAAATATATTTTCAAAATAATGATACCTATAGTATACCAATGAAGCGAACCATTAATTATAATAAATAAAATGTAATATTCACCGAAGTCATCAATGATCAATTTAACGTAAAATTAGTCGCACATCATTTCCACTCATATAACAAACTCGGTCTTTGCTCTGACACCGATACGTGTGTTTGCATGTTCACAGCGCCCGTTGAAGACCTAATACTTTCAACAGAAATCCTGGAGTTGATTTACGGCCGCGACATTTACGAAGCAGCCAATGTCACCTGGGACCTCATGGTATTACAAGGACGGGATGCTGACCAATGCGTATATTACTCGAATTGAATGATGATGATGATGATGATGATGATTATGGCGGGTTATATATAACACGTCTAACGAAATAACGAGCGGGTGGGGGACACATGCGTGATGAGCGTGTGATTAGGTGTGTAATTCAAGTTAGCAACCTATGTCTTTGCTTGTCTGGTATACTCCTCCTGTTCCAGGTTCCAGCTGACAGTGGATGTGACTTCATCCGTGAATACATCGTCTCATACCAACCCACTGGGGGCAACATCACGGAGCATCGAGAGGACAACACCACAAATTCGTTCATGCTGAGTGTAAATGAGACTAACACTTACGTGATTGTGGTTACCGCCAGAAACAATGAGGACTTGGACAAATCTAGCGAAACAACTGTTGACTTACATGTTTGTAAGTGCATTATTTACACATGCATAGTGCGTTATTTGATCCAAGTGGTTATATATAGCCAATTATCGCCCGTTCCGCATTGCATACCCTTCCACTAAAAAACAATGTTCAAGCCTGAGTGGTAGCCCCTGTTCCCGTCTGAGTCTAATTACCTTTGCCGTCAATTACCAATGAAAAACGACATTTTTCCGTCGCAATGCTAATGATAACAATAATGGAGTCGTCGAACACGTTTTTGCCCCTTCTTACAGATCATGAGAATGATAACTCCAATAACGCCGGGATGATCGCCGGAGTGACAATCGCCGTGCTGGTCGTCATAGCCCTGGTCATTGTATTATTGGTCCTATGGTAAGTAAACGCCTTCACCTGCATGACGTATTTGTTAGACCATATCGCTATATAATGTTAAATAGATGGGGTACATATATACAATTAACCATGGAAGATTTAACAGTGTAGCATTAGAACACCCTCATGGGTACATAATTTTTAGGATATTATTATTAAGAGACATTGTTTTTGGACGTCGAAGGATGAAACGAAGGAACGGGAAGGACGGAGGACAAAAAGAGGACAACAAGAGTAGCACATCTGGGTCTGCTTTCATCAATATGCGTACGTGAATATTAACAGTCGTGATATGTGTGTCACTTTATGTTTACATGGCAGGGTATGTTAGTTCGTCAATCGGCGCAAGGCCAAATATCCATTTGACTTGAGGCCCTCATATATTGTATATTCATATCCGAATACACTATATCAAAATGTCCCCATGCCATAATGACATGCAATGATTAGTTTATTGCCTGGGAAACAAAATATTAGAAGAAAGTTTTATGCTGACCTTTATTAAAATGATTAATCTTCTAGTATGGGTACATGGCTCATCTTGTTATTACTGATATGTATGGGATAAAATGAAAAAAGTTCATTTTCCTGCTGCTCTAGTTTTTTGTTTTGAAAATTCTGCTTGTTACTAGCAACTAAAAAACGTAATTTGTGAAGATTCCACAATCAATTCTCTCGAGCAATTCACGTAGTGTTATTCTCAACCTCTTACATATGCCGCAGCGGGATATATAAATACGGTGGCTACCGATGACGGGCCATTACCAGTGGACGAGATAGAGGGCATGCACGAGAACCTCCCTACAGGAATGGGGGTCATTACCCTGCCTACGTTGAGAGAGCTCTACAACCAACTTAAGGCCACGCCTGACGGATTCAAGATACTGTACAGCGTGAGAAAAATATGCTAGTGATCTTAAATCTGCTAATCTGTAATTGTCGACTGCAGAGTTATTTCTAATGAAACAGTGTTACAATCTTAAGGACATAATTTTGACATTAAGGACATTGATTGATATGCACGGACCAGAAAATTAAATAGCATATTGGCTGGTCATGCGCGTAATTCGTGGTAGTGTTTAATATGTTATAGCTATTCACTCAATTTCAGTCCCTGCCAACCGGTGATGAAATTCCTGGCACTGTTGGGCAACAAGAAGAACACAAGATCAAGAATCGTTTCTTGAATATCACAGCTTGTAAGTTTTTAGACAAACAAACTAAGCGGATTGACTTGATTTGTCCTATATGAGGCCGTAAGATCATGACATTGTGTGAACTTATTAGTACTCGCGTTTATTTCTCTGAGGAACTTACCTTTCATTTTTACATTTGAAATCAGTTTTGACATGACATATTCATTAGATATACAATGGATGATTGTTTTGAGAAGACTTAACAGGCGCATTCCAACTTTCTTTTATGATAAATGGCCATATGAATTCTCCAACAGATGACCACTCGCGCGTTCCCTTGGCGACTGCAGACGGCGAAGGTTACATCAACGCTAGTTATATCAAGGTTAGCGCCAATCTATAAGGATTTAATTCCTGATTATGACAATAATGGAGAATAATCTCTGAATAAAATAAATAACATGGCTATGCATGCTACTCAATGTAAAGGTAGGTACGGGTGAAAAGCGGCAAAGGTCTGTAATACACTGACTGGGCATGGCGATTGCCAAAAGCTGGAGATATATTTGAAAAATGATACCCCGAATCTTCTTCGTATGCGACTGTTTTGATCCCTGTGCGTAGAAACTGGATCATATTTTATTATTTGAAGAAGCATTTTGATCTCGCTAGACACGTTCACTCAAAGAATTAATACATGTTACAGGGATTCGATGCTCGCAGAGACAAACACTACGTTGCCACACAAGGTCTGTATATACCTACTCCTCCCAAATGGCATAACCGGAAGTCATATTTATGCTATTGTATTGTCCTCTAGAATTCAGTAATTCGGTATTAAACTTAACGTACTGTTTTTTTTCGTAAATGATAGAAATGCGACAATAAATGTTACTCGTTACGTTTTGCTGAAATATTGATCGATATTCAGTTGTTTATGGTTCAAATTTAAATCGTAAAAGACACATTTGACCGTGGTTTATCCCTTGTAGAACGACAGAAACATCGCTTTCGATAAAGGAATATCACACGTTGTAGGATCCATTTGAATCGCAAGAAGTGCAGTCTGTCCCAGTATAAATTCCATGTTGTTGTATGGTTCTGTGATCAATGCACTCATATCAAATCTGACAATATGGTTATCACAGGGCCGATACCTGACACCCAGTTGGACTTCTGGGAGATGATCTGGCAAATCAAGTCATGTGTCATCGTTATGCTGACACCATTGATAGAAAATTCTAAGGTATTTCTCGTCCTACTTTAATATTGCATTTTGACGGCTATGATTTTTGGCGAACGCAGTCGCACAAAAATGGTCAACCAAGCCATTGAAACCGAAGGCAAAATGTCAACGTATCTTTGAAGCTCAACTCAACACTCCTGTAAATTGACCTGAGACTTCTTAAAGCGGTCGCATATTCATTACTGGATATTTCTATTGCATATGTAATATGTGTTGGATACATTGTACATGATGTACATGATGCGGTGTAAATATGCATTGAGTAAATGGCACATGATGTGAAGACATAACCTTAATGTACTGTTTCAGCGCAAATTCCACTGTTACTGGCCGGAAAGCGTCGACGAGTTCGTCACTTACGGAGTTATAACCATTACGCTGAGGGAGATGGTGACATACGCGGACTATACTCACAGGACGTTCACTGTGAAAACTAGCGTAAGAGACTCATTTAATTGGTTCTACCAAACCAAAATGTACACAACGACAAATTCATCGCTCAAAAGTTATTGTGAAATTAAAAGAACATTACTTGTATGCTAATATAATGCACGTCGCTACGTATGTCGCTTTGTGCCCATTCCTACGTTTTGTAGCAGGGAACGGAGCGCGTGGTCCAGCACTTGCAGTACCTCGCCTGGCCGGACAAGAAGAGGCCGCGGTGCACCTTCTCTCTGTTGGCGTTCTTGTGGCGCGTACGCAGCGTCCACACCACTGGAGCGCCGCTCGTCGTTCACTGCAGGTGAGGAACAATCCCGACTATCATTTCAAGGTACAGTTGCACGCTTGGAGAGGAGTATGACATAGATACTGGTAACATAATGTCTTTAAAACTAACATTTCCCTAACACAATCTATAGCTAATTTTTCAGCGATCAGGTTACACGAAAAGCATTATTATTTGTTCATTTCGATTACCATAGCATGCCATTTGAATATTATTCAATATCATCTCACGACCCTCTGGTATGTATATTGTACTATGATGAATCAGTCTGGTTGACGTCATACTTCCAGCGCTGATGTGGGAAGAACAGGCAGCTTCATTGCCCTTGACTTCCTAGTTAGAGAAGCGGAGGCTAAGGATGCCGTCAACATCATAAAGTGTGTCGGTGACCTGAGAGGGCAAAGAACCAAGATGTTCCAGACACAGGTAGCTATCAGGACTGCTAGAAGGTTGCATTTGTTCATATGTGGACAAAACAGTAATATTTAAAGCATGACAGTTATAAGGTAATATTACCACGTAATTAACTACACATACATGGCCATGTGCGATCAATATGTCACCCTTGCGTTCACTCCAATGCAGGCGCAGTTCGAATTCCTGTACGAGGCTCTGATAGACTACGCGAAGGTCGGACGAACGACCCTCCAGTGTGAGGGTTTCAGGGAATCCTACGACAAGCTGACCCAGAAAACCAAGCACGGAGACACGGCTCTCGACGCTCAACACGCGGTGAGCTGTCCTTGCGGAACACAATGGCCTCAAACATATTGTCCGCTATATATAGACGTATAAGTGACCTATTTTCTCGGCGACAATTTTAAAGGTGTAAAACTGACGTTTAGTTTCTCTTTTTTAAGACTCTCCGAAGGTGGCTCTCGGAGAGACCGGTACCAACTTATGCTGCTGGCATAAGTTGGTTGATCAAGATGGCGACGGCGGGTAACACCTAGCTCTCTGGGCGGAACACTCGAGAGTGGAAAACGAGATGAAATATGCGCTGCTGGAATAATATATGCTGCAAAGACTAACAGGAAAGTACCCCGGCTATGCAGGAATAAGCAGTTCGAATAACAGGAGATACACAGGACAGTTTCACGGCAAATTACTTTGACAAACCCACAGCTTGGGCGAAAATAGGACGGTTCAGAGCGTAGAGATCAACATTGTTAGCAGGGGAGCGTCTCAAAAGTCACGGTCGATGGGAAAACAAAAACGGAATCGCAGCGGTAGTGGGGGAACCCCGCCGCAGGTAGAAGATAAGCGGCAAAAAACAATTCCGCTCTGCTTCCCGAACTTAGGAATACTTACAGAAGACAGCATGGCGGATAACGATAGCGGTCTGCGAGCAGACATCACGGATATTAAGAAGTCCTTGGACGACATAGTCCGAATGGTAGTCTGCCTGCCAGACATAAAGGATAGCGTGAAGGAGTTACGGAAGGATGTGGAAGGCCTGAAGGAGGCAATCACACACACAAGCAAACGGATGGACGACCTGGAGGACGAAAATAAAACGCTCAAAGCCAGACTCTTGGAAGTTGAAAGACGGGACACCGCAAAAGAAGTAAGTCGCATAGAAAATAACTTTAAGGCACTTAAGGAGAAATGTGCTGCGCTCGAAAACTATGGTCGACGAGACAATCTGGTGATATATGGCTTGAATGAAAACAGAGGGGGCGACGAAGACTGCTCTACGCTAGTGCCTGAGATGTTCCGGGAGAAGCTGGGGATTGAGGACGCTGCCTCCATCAGGATACAGCGGTGTCACCGCCTTGGCTCTGTCCCAACAGGACAGGGCCCGATCACCAGGCCAAGACCGATTATTACTCGCTTTGCTTTCTTTCCGGAGAGACAAAAGATCTGGGAGGTAAAGCACAAGCTTAAGGGTACGCGGCTCTTCATTGAGGATGACTACACAAAAGAAGTCCAAGACGAGCGAAAAACACTAATTCCGTTCATGAAAGCGGCAAGAAAGGCAGGAAGGAGAGCGACCCTGATAGGCAGCAAACTAAAGGTGGATGGAAAGATATATGGTGCAGACAACACAGACGAACTACAGCAGTTAATGTTCATCCGACTGTAAAGTTTTTTGTTTGTTTTTTTTGAGATGCCCCCCAGCAGCGTCATCGGCGTAGTACGAGTCGTAGACTGTGAACTGCTCGAACGCGATAAAACACACGGATACATCGAGGCGGCTTCGCCTAACCCCACCGGCGAACAACAGCCTGAGCCGGTGTCAGGGCCAGCGGAGGCAGAGACCGCGCTGACGGGGCGGCGAGCTGGAGTTGATTTCCGTAGGCAACGACTCAGGTGAAATGAACTCTTGAGTGTATGCCACGGCCACTTGATCTAAGTGAACTTACTGTTTGCTCATTGATATATACATTACTCGTATAAATTCCTTCCTATATATAGAGATATACCGATATATTTACCTCACCATGTATTCACATAATGACTCATTAGACAGGCATGTGCATAACGCTGAAGCATTTCGTTATGGGATGGTAAATAATAATTGGCTATCAACAAATAGCACACAATGTATGCTTAAGTCAAATGACTAGTTTGGTGTCCATATACAGTCTAAACGTGCGGGGAATAGGCTCAGTATTGAAGAGACAAGATGTGAAAGACTGGCTATTAGACAAACGTTTCATGATAATGTGCTTACAAGATGTTCACCTTGAGCAGAGCGTTGAAGGTTCGATGAAAGATGAATGGGGTGGTAACTGCTTCCTTAGCTCCATATCGACCCAATCAAGGGGAGTTGCTACGATAATCTCGCATGCACTTGACCATGTTGTACACCGCGTTGAGAAAGATAACGAGGGTAACTTTTTGATTTTAGATGTAACAATAGTAGAAACTCGAATTACATTGGTTAATTTATACGGCCCCAACAGGGACACCCCAGCGTTTTACGAAGCCGTGCAGAGTAAAATAGAAAGTATGGGAAATGTGAGTGTTATAATATGCGGCGACTGGAATTTGGTGCTCAATCATGCAATCGACACAACAGGTTACGTGCGCGAAAACAACTGTGGGGCTAGGCGCAGAGTGTTGGGTATGGCAGATGGACTGGAACTTATTGACACCTGGCGAGTTAATCATGAAAATAGCAGACGGTATACATGGACAAATCAACAAAGAAAGGCCCAGCGGGCACGCCTGGACTTTTTCCTTGTCTCGTGCGATATACATGCCCGGACAATGAAGTCTGATATTGTTCGCGGGTACCGAACGGACCACTCGTTAGTCGGTATTGAGGTAGATTTCAACAGAATCGACAGGGGTAAAGGTGTCTGGAAACTAAACACATCTATGCTCCGAGATGTGGAGTATGTGGAACTGGTAAAGAAATGTGTAGAGAATGTAACTGTGATGTACGGTCGAGCACCGGGAGTGAATACATCTACCTCAACAGAAGTTAACGACCAACTTTTCTTCGAAGTGTTGAAAATGGAAATCAGGGGTGCTACTATTAGTTATTGCTCGCACAAGAAAAGGATGACTGACGCGAAAGAAAAAGATCTAGTGAAAGATATAGAGCTACTTTAACAAACAGAGTGTACGAGTCTTACAAAGCAGGAGCAGGTGAATAACGAGATAGATGAGCTAATGACGCAGTTAGAAGCGCTGAGATTGCCCAAAGCCAAAGGCTCCCTTATACGAGCAAGAGCTCAATACTATGAGGAAGGCGAGAAACCAACCCGTTTTTTCTGTGGTTTAGAAAAGAGAAATTACATTAACAAAGTTATAAATAGACTGGAGGTGGAAAATTGTGTTATCAGTAAGCCAAGTGAAATCTTACAGGCACAGATGACCTTTTATAAGACACTTTACGCGGAGAGGGACACGCATGGTCCAATTAAACAATTCTTAAATGATAGAAACATAGAGAGGTTAAACGATACAGAGAAAGAGGCGTGTGAAGGAGTTATTACAGAGGAGGAGATAAAAGAGGTGATCAAGAGCATGAAAAATGACAAGACGCCAGGCAACGATGGTTTTCCCGTAGAGTTTTACAAGGTGTTTTGGAAGCAAATTGGATACCATCTCATGAAGAGTATAAATTACGCATATGAAACTGGAAAACTATCCATTACACAAACACAGGGAATAATAACTTGCTTACCAAAGGGTGATAAACCGAGGCAATTTTTAAAGAACTGGAGGCCTATTACCCTGCTTAATGTCGATTATAAGATTTTATCTGGAGTGTTGGCTCGGAGATTAAGAAATGTTTTAAAAGAAATAATTAACCACGACCAGAAGGGCTTCTTACAAGGGCGATTTATCGGGGAAAATAGCAGATTGCTTTATGATGTGATGCACTACTTAAAGGAAAAGAAGGGAGAAGGTTTATTGCTGTTAATAGACTTTGAAAAGGCTTTTGATACGCTCAGTTGGGATTACATATTTAAGACGTTAACGGCCTATGGGTTCCGGAACTCCTTTCAACAATGGTGTAAAATTCTCTATTCTAACTGCTCTAGTTGTGTGTTGAATAACGGACACTGCTCACGTTACTTTGAGATGGGAAGGGGGTGCAGACAAGGTGACCCACTGTCTCCTTACATTTTTATTCTTGCAATTGAGCCACTCGCATCGGAAATAAGAGCTAACAAACGTATTCGGGGTATTAAGCTGGGTAAGCATGAGTACAAGCTGGGTCAATATGCGGACGATGCGTTCTTATTGATGGACGGGAGTGAAGCATCTTTAAGAAAAGCGATGGAAATACTCGATAATTTTGGGAAATGTTCAGGGTTAAAGATTAATGTAAGTAAGACGGTGGGGGTGTGGTTAGGTAAAACGGATAAACAAAGAAACACATTCTGTCCGGATATCGCAATAACATGGGCAACCCAGTTTACACTACTTGGCATAGTTTTTAATGTAGATTTGTCGAAAATGCCCGCACTCAACTATGAACGTAAAATAGCGGAAATTAAATGTTTTCTTGAACTGTATAAGAGGCGGCAGCTCTCCCTAAGGGGCCGGGTGACGGTTTTAAAGACTCTAGCTCTGCCAAAAATAGTTCATGCAATGTCAGTTTTGGCAGCTCCCAGCACAGAAATGATAGCCAGGCTAAATAATATAATCAGAGAGTTTATTTGGAATAAGAAAAAGGCTAAAATAAGCCTCGAACGTCTCTGTCAGCCTGTTAAGAATGGTGGCGCTGCATTGACCCACGTACTCAGTTTCTCCCGAGCGTTAAAGGTGGCGTGGGTACAAAGATTAATAATGAACGAAGGGGCTTGGCAAAACATCTTTACTTCGTGTATATGTGAAGACAAAGAGCTGTGCTGGGAACTAGACCAAGTGTCGCTCCGTTGTTATGAAAAAATATCAAACCCGTTTTGGTCAGATGTCTTCCGCGCGTGGTCACAGTTGAAGAGAGCTCTGCCGTGTGACGACACCAGAGCAATGCCTATATGGAATACTTATTTTGTGAAGAATATGAACCTTATTAACCGTAAAGATGAGCTCACCACGAAAGGTGTGAGATATTTTAATGATCTGATAGATAAGACGGGTAGAATATATAGCCTGCGAGAGTTTACGACTAGGTTTAAACTAGAAATGAATTACGTGGACTTTCTTAGTTTGACGCATTGTATTCCGCGCGAATGGAAACTGTCTTTAAGGGTACAACAAGGTAAACTTACCGCGATAAGGAACGAACTTACCAACTTTGTCAAGGCCAGTAAGCGCGTGGTTAATGAAAGTTATAATAAGCTCGTTAGTCTATCGAGTGTTCACAATCAAAATGAGATAAAGTGGGGGGAGCTCTTAAATGTATATATAGCAAAAGCAAAGTGGGAGAAATACTATTTAGGGGTCCTGGCATGCACGGTTGACGAAAGAACACGTAGCTTCCAATATAAATTTCTCCATAGATGCATACCTACCAATAAGTATCTGTACAGATGTCGCATCACGGACACGGATAAATGTGTATTTTGTAAAAGAAACGTGGAAACTATAGAGCACCTGTTTTGGCATTGTGACCATGTGAATCGACTTTGGAAGAATACTACAGTATGGTTGGGACAAATAATAGAAGACGATAGACATACTTGGGGGGATTTCATTAATATTGAAACAGTGATGCTGGGTGAAATTTTAGGTAACGATCTCATAATCCTGATCAACCATATTATATTGATAATTAAGAGGTATATATACAGATGCAAATGGAAAGACACTCTCCCAAATCTAAAAGGCGCCATCAACAATATAAGATATAATTACAATATAGAGAAAATGATCATGCAGAGGCAAGTACAGACCGGCACAGAGATGGACAACCTAAATAGAAAGTGGCAGCCAATTATGCACGGATTACTGTGATAGTATGATGAAATATCGTGAATGCTATGTCTTTTGTCTGATGTGAAATAAAAAAAAAAAAAAAAAAAAAAATAAAAAAAAAAAAACTTATGCTGCTGGAGGACTGGATGATAATATCAAGAAGAATAGGTTCCGCAACATTATGCCAGGTAAAGAACCATTGCTTTTGAAACATTTCTGTTAGGAATACTACCTTTCGCGGAAGTAGGTCACTAATAAACATGACACCATTGGTATCGAATAACTGGTCTCGTTTGCCAGTGTGAATTTGGTAAACAAGTATGACCCTTGGTTGAAATAATAAATGTGGGCGGGTATCCATCATTCATACGTTAAATTGACAACCCTCCCAGATGACCGATGCCGTCCTTACCTGAGCACGCATTATGAGGGAGGCAATGACTACATCAACGCCGTGTTTGTCAAGGTAAAAACATTTCAAGTTTTTTTTACTAACGGTGTATATCAAACAGTTGCTTAATGCGAGGTAACTGCATTTGATGGCCCGAAGTAGACATCGTATATTCACGATAAACGAAGTTTTACCATCTGCTAATGAACCCCTCCTGCCCACCCTGCCCCACAATAGGCTTTCCGAAAGGAAGACGGCTTCATAGTGACACAGGCTCCTCTACGGAATACTACGGTAGACTTCTGGAGATTGGTCAATGACTTCCATGTCAGCACGATCATTATGCTCAACGACAGCGGCGCCAGTGACACGGTAGGAGAGTCTTGTTCGCATTTACGTAGTATCGTAATCACAAGAATGCAAACAGATGAGGAGGCAGGAGTTTTCATTCGACTTCGACTTATTATTATGTTATTCTTGTCATCAATAATATAAGTTGAATTCTCCAGGTTGGTTTCATGATTTTGAATTGTCTGAGTGTATATTTCCAGGATCCACCCACTTACTGGCCAGAAAGTGGAAAGATGACTATGGGACCCCTGGATGTTTCATTGCACGACGAATCCACCACCACCAATTGGATTGTGCGCGAGCTAACCGTGAAGCGAAATAACGTGAGTTATTAATATAAGCTATTGCGAATGTTGACAAAGTAGCGGTTGTTATTTTTATGCTATTGAAGTTCCCAAAAAGTGTTTTTTTCCTTCCGCATTTGTAGACTAGTCTTGGTACATTTAGCGATTATAGGTTGTTCAAAGGCAATTTCGTGTGATGTCTGTGATGTCTGACACAGATGAGACGGGCGACGGATGGGATCAGAGTGCGGCAGTATCAACTCAAGGGCTGGGGCGAGGGGCGACCCACGAGCCAAGTCCTCAAAGCTCTGTTGAAGCTTCACGAGAACGCCATGGCTCACGCAGAGCTGTACCCGACGCAACCCGTCCTGGTCCACTGTCTGTAAGTAGTGGCTGATGCCGTGTTCTATGAACAACGCCACCCGACCGTAGCCTGTTCTGTTCCACTGTCCATAAGTAGCGTCTCGGAGGCCGTGTTCTACATACAGCGACTCCCGACCCAGCCTGGAAACATTACCTTGCGGTTTACCATAGGCATTCACTCCATTCGAGCTGTCATAGTAGCCCGATGCATATAACCCAAAAAACATGAGGGTAACGGGCCAGTGCTGGCAGCGTTCCAGCTTATACGGAGATGGTGGTATCATGAAGGGCCAGTAACTACTCATTGGCGCTTTTCCACCATTATACGCCGGTATCGGCGGTATCGGCCAATGACCCGATTGGCAAATGCCTGTTCAGGTCCGATATCGGCGGAGTAGCGGCAAAAAAGACGGTAGAGGGCAACACTTTCACTTCGATTGAGGCTGTATCTCTCAGCACCACCTAGCGAATAAAACTAGTTTATTATGGAATGCACGACAGTTTGAACGGCGGCAGTTTTTCTCTGACTTTAGCTTCTTGGGTTTATTTGGTTTAGCACTTTAGATACAGCTGGAAAGTATAGCTCCACAATAGGTGATCCTGCAGTTGCTGGTCATATCCCTATGATCGCTTAAGCTTTAGTGATCGGGATATAACCTTTGAAATGAAATATTCCTTTTTAGCATTTATATTACCCCAATAAGACGTTGTAGAATATCCCTAGTGCGAGCTACGTGTATATACTGCTGGCTAGCCGCAATCGGGCCAGCGCTGGTTGCTCAGTACCGGCCTGTTATCGGCCAGTTATCGACCGATACCGACGTGCCGGCATAGGCATTTACTGCGCCGATGTGCACGGTTTTACTGGCCGGTTGCCGGGTGCCAGTATCGTGCCGGTACCGGCGGTATGGGACGGCCTATATCGGGCCAGTATTTGTTTGGCCGGTTTCGTCATGTTTGGCATATTTTATTTCTTGGCGATGAATTGCAGTGACGGCGCCGATCGCTGCGGCATCTTCTGCGCCCTGGATCACGTGATCGGAGCGACGAAGTCATACGGGGAAGTTGACATCATGTTGGCGGCCCGAAGTGTCGCGAGCAATCGGCGAGAGTTCATCCAAGATGTGGTAAGAGACGCGGGATGGCGGTGGTTGGGATGGTTACGCTCTGGTGTTGGATCATCTAGAAAAGGGAGTCTCCTCATCAGGGCGAATAGACTATTGGTTCAATGTGGACATTGCGCTCATGCGGGGGATAACTTGCTGGGATATTGCAGGTTGTCATAGATACATTTTTAAATGTGTGAATCTTTCGATATCATCAGTTTAGTTTTCTATTGAATGGTTTACGTTCTTCTTGCAGGATCAGTATACCTGGCTTCACGACTTGGCCTTGGAATATGTCGGTCAGTTTGATACCTATGATAACTTTCGGTAGACGTCGGCCGATGACATTGTATTAATGACAGTTGCTGCAAACTAGCAGATAGCCTGTCATCTGAAAGAGACTAGAAGACGAATACATGCAGATACGTCTCTGCATATGCGTCTATCAATGTTTATGTATAACATTATTTGATATAATGCAGACTATCCCACATTAATGTGGCTTCAATATGTAAATACAATATAATAACAACGAGGTAGAGGAGCCTTATGCAACCTGATTGGCCCAACGTCATGTTTTAGCAGTCCGCCATTTTCATTAAGTACCTCAGGCTTAACGATGGCACATATATATGGGCTTGGCATTGAAGTGTCTCCTTTCTTCTTTGGTGTAACATTTACGTCAGACTACCGAGTTAACAGATGTGACTCAATGGCCTACAAATTTGAAGTTTTGCCGCGTCGTATCAGCCAATAGCTGAATTGCGCTTCCTAATTGTGGTCTTGGAGATCTTATTCCAAATTCTACACAACTTTGAGATCCTTCCATACTGGATTGGCATACTGTCTTACTAGAGGACACCTGGTAATTGTTATTGTTGGAGCGCCACTGGTTTATGTCAGACTCGGAAGGTCGAGCGCCAAGGTTTTAGATCACAGGCCTACGTTTCTTTGGCGGTGTCGTGCTTCTATATATATTACCTGCAGGAAACGCAGCTCGCGTCGCTAGGCGGCCATTTAAAATATATATAGCAGAAGTTGATTTTTGTGTAGCGTCATGCTTCATTGTTCTAAGCCATGTCACTAAGGCAACGATTGTCTATTCAGAGGGCCGCCATATGGCTATATGGCGCAAAGTGCGCGTCATGTTACGCGAGCTTATCCGCCTTGATATCGAATGCTGATGTACATAGTTAGCACTACTATCATCTCATAATAATATATACTAGCTTATGCCTTGCATGGCATGTATCACTTATCGATGATAATGAACGGATAAATAACCACCATCATTCGGATTAAACTAATTTAAAAAATCTTAAATAGACTACATCGTAGAGTTAAGTTCATAAAATGTATCGCGGCCATCTGACGTTGTTTTGACCCAACTGGAGGGCAGTAGGTGGATATATGTTAGTCCCTATCTTAGGAGAGTAACATATAGATCTCGCAGACCGGCTGTTGTAATATAGTTACTTGTAAAACATTCGTACACATTCATGATTATTATGCCATTATTAGTTCATCGTTCCCCTTTTTATCAAGCTTAATATTGTTATTATTGCATAATTCACATCATACTTGACAATTGTATATATTTGATATGATATCGAATGCGAATCGAATCACATATTTAGATACTGTATCTAATATACTTTCAGCCAAGAAGATTTACACGGTTTTTATTTGTTATATTTGGATACACATTCCTACTAGGCATTAAGCTCCACTGGGAAAAAATGAAAGCAAATATACCACTTATTAGTTCATTTTATTATATATTATCAGTGGTGTTGCCAGCAATGTCTAAACCTTGATATGGGAGAGGAAGGGAAGTACCGGGTAGTCGTTCCCAGAAATGACAACTTGTGAAGGGAGTGGGGGTGGGGGGCAGGTAGCGTAGCTTGCTGATTATGCATAGCGGCCCAGTATGTTAAACCACCCCTTATCACTTGTTATCTTGCGGCATTGTTTCGTGTCATACATACGATTCCTGCATTATGTAAGTTTTGTCGACCGTTACCTTTATAAATATGACATGGCATTTTATTTATAAATACGTGTATGTGGAAACCGTTAATAAATCCCAATATATTAACACTAATCCCATTGTTAAAGCTATGAAAATGCATGTTGCTTGTGGTATGTTATTGCATGTTATCATTATTATGTTGTTGTTATTGGTTGTGATAGACCAGCACATGTCCCTGTGGCCGTTAGTATTGCCATGTGTCTTACAGAATATGTATTCGGCAAACTAACTCGAGCAGTATGGCGTCGTTGGGGACGGGCTGAAAAAGGCAATATAAAGTGATAGCAAGACGTTGTTTAGTGACTATAGGAATACCAAGATAGTATTCATGTAATCACCACGCTTATACAAAACCCGTCACATGTTATGATGTAGACTTCGTTACATCTGTCAAATAATCTATTTTCGTGAATGCGAACGGATCAGAGGTTCGTATACAATAAATATTCTCTTGAAACGTTTTGATGTCACGCGTCGTGACAATGAACCATTACATATCAACCCGAATTCGGATTAAAGTATTTGTTTAAGACTTAAGTACACTACATTATAGTATGAAGTTAATGACATGTATCGCGACCATCTAACATTGTTCGCTACACGCGGGGGGCATTATTGCCTATGTCTTAGTCCCTGTCACATCAGTGTAACACATATGCCTCACGGATCGGCTGTTAGAACGCGATTATTTGCGAAATCGTTCACACACGTGGCCATTATGATAAATTTCATCGTTCTCATTATTATAAAGGTTGGTTTTATTATTTTACAAACCCAATTTCGTTTCCTTAATGAGTACATTGCCGTAAGTTCGGTGATTTACTGGTTGTGTTATGACAACAAATGTCATGTAATACTTGTATTGTAGCGATTGTATCTATATATATTGAAGGCGAACAGGAACACATATTTAGATACCTTATCCTTATTTACTCTAACGCTACACTGGAATTTACATGGTTGTTATTTATTATATCGGAATACACGCTCATGCTAGACCCTAACACCTTTGATATATTTTATCAGTATGCCATTTGTTGCTTGATCTTAGTGTTTATTAAAAAAATGTGTGACATCACGCCTATGTCTTAAGTGTTCAGTATCTAGAAGATAAAGTAAAGGGGGCTGGCGGGGGGGGGGGTAGATCAGAAACCTCAAAATATATGGAAATTTAACAGTGATCCGTTGCATATATTTCTCATACTGTCTATAAATAGGGGACCTTCTGACAATGACTTCACAATGACGAATGACGCAGGGGGTGGGGGGGGGCTGGCGGGCGGGTGGTGGGGGGGGGGGGGTGGCGGGCGGGTATATGTGCTCGATATAACCGATATTGATTCAGATAGACCAGGACATGTCGAAGATAATTGTCGAATCATTGTATGTGACAGTTTCCTAGCAACCTATTTTGATGGAATTGGCGCAAGTGACCAATCATTATTAGGCCAAATAATATACACCTGGTCCCTTGGGGCCGATATTCTGAGATCAAACTATTGTTGCTTTATTGAGCCATCTTACTTATCTATCAGATAACTTGCCCCGCCATTTGCTCCGTTTAATGTAGCGTTCAGTTCCCTCAATACGAATTGGATGATCCGCATTTAGCGTTGCATGTAATACGTAGCTTTCATTCCGTCATACAATATAACAGGGATGTACAGCCGGATTAAGGAAGAAGTTATATACACTTATAGCATTATCTGCAATCGGTCTTTGCCCATATTCTTCTCCTTGACAGCGATTGCCGGTGTCTGCTCTCGAGTAACAAAATACTAAAGTGTGTATTTTCAGTGCCCATGTCTGTTAATCTTACTATTAGTGTCACTGTTATTAGTGTTCTAATCGACGTTTCTTTGTTTTCCGTGCACCTCTTGGTATTCAAGCGTGTCACTCCGAATTCATCCCACCTGAGAGCCTAACGGCACGTGGATCGGTAGTTCATGTCCAGCTGTGGCCATGTCTGTGTGATCGCAGTAAACGATCTCGTCTTTCTTCGCACAGAGTAAGGGGTTACCCCCGGGGACATGGCTTCACTCTCCCTTCCTTCTACCATTGACGCGATATGATAAAAAGTGGTCAATGCGTCCTGAATATACAACCAACCGAATTCATCGCTGGCGTTATATCGCATAACCGTTATGGAGGCAGTTTATATATTATTAATGCGACGGATTACTTTTAGCAGATAAGACGACTAATACCGCTGCTGTTGATAAAAAGTCACGTAAATGCGATGCGAGGGACGGAGTTCAATTTGCTATAAGTCGCATTTGAGACATGGTCCCATCGGTTACCAACTCTAGTATTCACCATCTTGATCCGTCCACTGTTGGGGCTGTTGCTATGGATTGCAAAGCTCTCGAAGTGGTAGTTGAGATCGCTAAACGATTGTTGCTGAACAACACTACTATTCTCTTCCTGGTGGTTTACTACTCTTATCAGTACTGCCTGGTACGACGGCGGTCTGTAGTGTTTAGCAAACATAGTGAGCTGTGAAACGACGCTACTCACGACCGACGTGTCAGCTCATACCAGAATGTCAGCGAAGATGCCGATCGGTATTAATTTTTTGCATTTCTCTTCATTGCCAAATCATTCAGAAAGTACATAGAAGTTACATAACAACATGCAAGTCATGTAAAGGGGACACATCTAAATGTCAATACAGTACATTGCATCGAATAATAAGCATATAACTGTTACATAGTATACCTGTAATTAAACGCATATCGATTTAATGGGGGATGCACGTATACTTATATCAGGGGACTCTTCCTGGGTGGGATTGGGTGGACAGAGATTCATTGAGTGTGGGGGGTATGCGGGGAGGGGGCTGGGTATCAAGTATTATGTTGATTTCATGGAGGCTCGTTCAGTATCACTGAAGCAACTATAATACTTTTAAACTTGTCTAATTTACACAAAAAGTTATTCCCACCTCAGTTACTTCTAAAACGTACATAAATGGTGTCGTGAGCGCAAGCATGTTCGTCTCTCATTATCCTAGGTGCAGTGTTGTCCACACAGTCAACAGGTTAGGAAGTCGCTGCTCTGAACAAACTATAATTTCCGGGAGAGCCACTCCTAGCGTATATATACATTGGAGAGAGATGTAATAACATGCTTGTGGGACTAGCGCATGTTCTAGCGCATGACTCATTCACACAGATCCAGTTTTCGACCTCCCACTTCCCGGAAATAGCCGTTTGATCTCTTGTTAATACATTTGGGCTCATCATTGGTAAAGAGAAGGATCTGCTACGGCGACCTATACCGCCGAAACAAAGCCTGCTAGGCTAATCGCGAAATACCTACCATAATAATAATTGAACTATGTCGCGCCCTCCGGTGGAGGTTTCAACTCGATAATTGTATTACTACAGACAATAGGGCCCGCATGAAGTGTTGGAACCGCTCGCCACTTCAATGGCTGTACAATTGTTGTACTTCACTCTAACGGAGAACGTAGATTGATGAGACATAGAAAGTAAAATGTAATGCAGCCGAATGAACGATGGGGACATCCAACGTTAAAAAAATATTTTCAAAATTAAGGTTAGAACTAGTGATCTGAGATATGAGCGATAACACCCTCGTAGAGAAAAAATTTCAATGTTACTATGTTTTTCTGATTTTTAACGATTTGATGCCAAATGGCTTCAATCCGGTATCGCGTGGCCACATGTTAGGTTGCCATGGGTGGCGATACGCCAATCGACAGAGCCATATTGTACAACGAGATTGCCCCCATTACAATAGAGAGATAGTTTTAAAGGAACAGGTTCCGTCCTCTAGCGAGAACAATACAATTAGCAGTAATTTAACAAAATTAAGAAATAGCTAGAACGTTAACTTCTCTCTGTACCCTAGTAATACGTGCGCTATGCATTTATTCCGTATTTAATTAGTTTTTAATATGTTAACGTCACGTGACGCCATTGCCAGTGACCAGTAAGATAATTATGTCCAACTCATTTGAATAAATATTTTTAACAGTGTTGCATCAATTTGATTATTTCAAAATACTTTAGATTGTCAAGTACTCTATTAAATTCTACTATGGCTTGCCATAATATCTGAACGACTTACTGGCGCTCCGCCAGCGACTGGGCTGCAAAGAGCCAGCAACTCCAGGCCGGTTTCCAGCGTAATTGTCGTCCAAAAAAACGGGAACCGAGGCGCGCATGACCCCCTCCCTCCTTCCACACACAAGCACAAACCATTGGACCGCTCCTGTCTTACAATCCAAATGTAGCGCCAGAGTCATGCAAGGAACCGACGGGAACAGTCAGGACGTTGAATATACACAGGACAATAAATATGCACAAGTAACGAACCCAATGTGCATTAGCTACATAATTGCGCAATTCATATTAAACAAAGATGGAGTCATTGTCACTGGATAGATGCCTATCATCACATACTTCATCATAGTTTTGGTACTGGCTGTAGACATTTTGCATCCCGGTGTTTCTATCGACTCGTTTGGCTTACCTACGATCGTCCACATATTACGATACAAAAAGAATCAGATTACTACGTTGCTGGCGTCGTCGGTTGCATTCTCAACATTGGTGCATTAGCCTAGCTGATCAGTGTGACATTGGATGTGCTAGGTATCTGGTTAACGCACGATCAAACACTGATTGCTGATCACGAGGTAAGTGATTCGTTGAACGACAAGCAACGGCTGAAAGAGAGGCAAGTTGTTATTTTTTGTTATTGCAATCTTTGTCACCATAAAAAGACGTCCAAAGTGAACCAATGGATGTTTCAATTAGTTATATGTAACAAAGGTAATATTAGGTAAATTATTCTTAAGATTCATGTAATTTACTCAGGAAAGTAAATATTGAAGCAATTTGAATGGTTTTGAACAACGTATGTTTTATAGTATGGTAAGTGTGACAATTTTTCAGTCACGAAATCTGACCACATTCAATCAGAGTCAATCAGACTTGGCGCGGAGGTTTTACTGTGGCGTAGATGTGGCGTAGATGCAGGTTCCGGCTTAATTGTGGACCATGCTAATCATAAGTAGATGACGGGTTTATCTAAATATTCAGATAAGTTAGTATCCTTCAGGAAGGAGGTGCCAGTTTGATATATAATGTTGAGTATATAATATCTGAAATAATCGACTGATCGCCTCTCTAGATTTCTTGATGCTCTATCGCATGTCATGGGACAATGGCAAATTTAGTGTCATTTAGTCTTATATTGTTCCCGAATAAATGTATCGGATATTCTATTTAAATGTATATATGAGACTCATGTCTTGAAAGTCTCATTGGATCATGGACCTGGATGTTAACTTATGCTTATTTCCTGGTATTAATCCATTTGATTCTAGCGTCCCATATATAGGACGTTCAAGTTTGGCCTACGTGCTGAAACGCAACACATACATACAACCCGTCATGTCTGTTCATCATTCCAACGGGCACATCTGGATATCGTTAGCAAAGGACGCGATTCTTGTATGGATCGGAAAATCGTTAATTGTCATGTGACATTTTACAGTAGCCTAAGTTTTTGCTCTACTGTTGCACCCACTTTCAGAAATGTAACCAACAACTTACTGAAACACGTATTAATGTTTCTGTTTATGCTGTTTTCTTGTGGTGATATCTGTCAAATCAAATGTGCTTTGTCAGTTTTGAAATATTGAACTAATACTATGGAAACTTTTGTCGTTTTGCTGGTGTCCTAAATATAGGACGCTAGGAGCAAGAGGCCACGTGCATCGCCCTCAGTGGCCTGTCATTACTTGAGCCTCAAGGCCTGTCGGGGACTTTTTAGCCCCTTATTTTGCTGATGCATTATCTGTTTCACTTCTTTGCGCAAAGTATTGTTCCGTGAGTGGAGGGGCTGATCTGCGTGATGAGAGGCAGAGGAGGGGGTGGGGGGGGGGGGTATGGACGAGGTGTGCTTCAAAAGATACTATATCCATATTGAACTGGTTATCCAATAATTGTGACACTTAAAATAGGCACAATGCGGTATCTTTATCAAAGTAACCAGTGACTGTTTATATTGATGGATTATATTTCTGTGGATAGCCCACGACCGAAACCATAGCCCGGCGACCGGAACCATAGTCCAATGCCCGAAGCCATAGTCCAGTGCAGGGTGTCATAGTCCAGTGCACGGAGCCATAGCCCGAAGTCATAGCCCAGGTGCCATTGCCCGGGGCTATGGCCCGGAACCATAGTCCAGCACACGGAACCGTGGTCCAGCATACGGAGCCACAGTCCAGCGCAGAGAACCATAGCCCGCGTCCGAAGCCAGAGCCCAGAGCCATAGTCTACGACCGAAGCCAGAGCCCAGAGCCATAGCCCCCGTCCGGAGCAATAACCCAGAACCTGGAGCACTTATCCAGCGCAGGGAGCCATAGCCCGCACCCGGTGCCATAGCCAGCGCCCTGAGGCATAACCCGCGCCTTAAGCCATATCGGATAGACATGAGTCCGAATCACCAATCACGCATGAAGCCATAGTCCAGCGCATGGAGCCATAGTCCAGCGCACGAAGCCATAATCCGCGCCTTGAGTCATAGCCCGTGCCCAGAGCCTGTGGCACTAGTCCAGCGTACAGTTATAGTTTGCTTCCGGAGCCAAAGCCCACATGGTGGTGAGAGGCATAGTCAACGCATTTAACCATAGCCCAAGCTCAGAGCCTTAGCCGAAACCCGGGAGCCATAGTCCAGCGCACGGACCCATAACCCGTGCTCCTGGAGCCATAGTCAACGCATGGAGCCCTCGCCCGGAGCCAAATGCCCGCGAGCTGAATTACAAGAAATGTTCCTGGAATAAACCGTTGAGTGATTTATGTCTGTAAATTGTACCTGTACCCTGCTGTTCCTATAGTCTTATAAATACGAATCCCATAATTTTCATATTCAAATAAAGCAAAAGCTTTCAGATTTCGGACATGTCTTTTTGTCGTTTTTGATGATAATAAGTCTATGCCCGGGCGTTAATGGGTTAAATCAATTCAAAGTCGAATGTCCCAGTTGTCGCGATACAATTACTTGTTTCTCTGTTGCAGGTGCCTGATCTTCGCTCTTTTTGGCTGAACAACACGATGCGGCTTCTGGTATTGGCAATCCTACTACACGTGACCGCCGCATCAACCCATAGACAGAAGTCAGGTAAGATGGCACTCTGCTGCCTCAATGGTGTAGAAAGTCCTGTCTCTACGAGTGACACATTCCGTGTTTTAAGAAATGTTATGGACTGCATAATCATCGACATTCGGCAATGCAACCGACCGTCCGCATGTGTCAACTTGATCAAGCAAAATGGCCACTCGCAGTTAAAGCATTAGGCTGATGGCATACGTGTTAGTGACAGAGGCCTGTAACAGATGGATATGTGGTCCCGTTCAGTTACTATTCGAACCCTCAGCTTCCTTCTTATAATAGCGAGCGTAAGCGACCTCTTAAGGTGACATGTATGCATATTCAAAGTCCATTTCAAGCATAGGTTTATGACTTTCATTTTGCGTAACGGCCAAATGAGACGTTTTCAAATTCGGAGTAAATATCAGCTGCACATAAATATATTCAAGCAGAGAGATGTCGAATATGTCATCTCTTTAATAATTAAATCAGCTGCCCTAAACATTTACAGATAAATTATTCGCTGTTACCACTGGAGTTAAAATTACCCTTAATTTATCAGCGACGCGATTAATGTCAATCTCCAAGCAGAGCGCTCTTGGGCTGCTAGAGTGGTGCCCGTCCTTGCGAATGGGTCCGTAAATTCATCCGCTTTTCGATCGTTTGTTTTGGCGTCTGCTCCTAGCTCACCGACTTCCAATCATCGTTTCCGTCGAAAAGATTTGCAAATTTGCACCGATTTACGATTTTGCCAGTTGATGCCAGTGTCACCGACATGGTCACCTGCCGATCAGCTGACCGGACAGCCATGGTCATAGATAGCCTCGGAAGACCGACTCCGTTCCTGCGTTTTAATGGTCTCCCGAGGCTAGGAAACAGGTCACATTTCACTTTCAGTGTAGACCTAGCCTAGAATATAATAAGCTTAAATGCAGTATCAGTTGCCATTCATTCTAGCACGTCTTAACCTCATTTAATTCATAAGCTGTTTGAGGTGCAGGATATTACTATAACAAAATTATGATAAACATGCATATTCTTGCTGACCTGTCGGCAAGACATTAGTATGTCTTAACAACATGCCTATGTTGTTAAGTTGTACTTGCAATCAGTTATATATCCTTGTTTTAACAGAAAACTAATATTGTTTTAACAGAAAAACTAATATTGTTTTAACAGAAAAACTAATATTGTTTTAACAGAAAAAACATCGTTTTAACAGAAAAACATTGTTTTAACGGAAAAACATTGTTTTAACAGAAAAACATTGTTTTAACAGAGAAAACTTTGTTTTAACTGGAAAACAAGGTTTCTACCATGTGAAGGATGTGAGATCATATACAAGTACATGTCTATCCTGCATGATCCTATTATACAGACTTTTAACTTTTTTCTTACATTATGATAATGTGCAAATACACGTATTAATCCCATGTCGTTATCATATGAAATGTAGTATCACACAATCTTTTACTGACTCTTTGATATATTGGCTTACCCTCTATTTGCGACATTGAACACTGCGTAAGCTACGTGTGGGTAAACTGCTTATTCTAAACAAGTATTCAAATTACATTGCACACGAGCATATGCAGAATAGGTATGTAAGTCTTTGAGAACAGCCGCTATATGGTTCAGGTGTCTGACACACAGCCTGGACTTGACTCATGTTGGCGCTTTCAGCTTCACCATGCTTGGTGAATTGTTTGATGGCGAAGCGTTTCTTAAAGCGATTCAAGCACCCGGAAGAGTACTTAAAATCAGCTGGGACACTCAGTTCTTGACCGAAGACCTTGGCTTTAGTCATAAGTATTTCGTCAGTGACTGTAGCACCCTTAGAGCTAGCATCGTTGAACCATGTGAAGAGAGCATTCTCTGTGGAGGCATGTTGGGCCGGTCGTAGGCGGAGGACATCTGAATCTTTGGTGAGAGCCAGTCACTTGTGTTTTTTGCCGAAGATATCGCTAACGGTAGACCTGCCGACTGAGATCCCCCGTATACCAGTGAAATGTATGTTCAAGTCGCATCTTTAGTGGGTGTTCATTCTTGCAGAGGCAGATCTCGGGTGTCGCGTGTTGACGGTACTATGGCCGTGCTGCTCATTTGGGGTCTCGTCCGACTGTCGTTGTCAGACTGAAACCAGCACGATTATCTGTAGCATGGGGAATGCTTACATGGAACGAACACAAGACACCAACAACCATGTAGGGTTTGATTATAGATTTATAATACTTATCCATCGTAAACGGGGTTTAAACTTTAAGAATGCAGCCACGGGGTAGGCTATTTGTCTATTATTTTAAACCTAATTCTGATTACTTTAATATTTGGTAGGAAATCTTAATTAAGTTACTTCGGCTTTACGCTACGGGCGGGCAAGTTACAAGCCTCCTAGCGATAGAACCGGTAATGATAATAGGACCGTAGCCAGTATTTCACGTCCTATTACTTTAATTTGTCTTGTTTTCTAAATTGAAAATACAGACCTACATTTCCATTTCCTTTGTCAGGCAGCTTATGTATATCCACCTCAATTACACATTTAAACAGCCATAGTTTGCATTACCCTTACGTCTACCAATGTTGCTGAGTTATGCATTAGGGTTGAGCATATATGATCGATTATTATAAATGAGCTGCGCTACAAATCTGCAACAGTTGCCATATTCTTTCTATATATACCCAGGTAATTCGGTGCTTTAGTCTTGAGTAGAAAAACTTGTTAAATCTGAAAATATTTGCGCTCGCCCTTATGGGTTGTACCTATATGACATATTATGTCTCATTCGGGTCATCAATGACCGATTATCCTGTAACTTATTTCCCGCGGGTTGAAGGGGGTTGGGCAGGCTAATGAAGATCTAAAGATGTTATGAAAATGTCACCTGTATTGTGCTCCCTAGCACAACGCGACCTCTTGGATTATGTCCATTATCACATATTAGTCACACATCATCCCTACAGCATACCTGGCAGCCTGCACTGAACTACATGTTCAGCGTTATCTCTAAAATCATCTCTGCCGCCGTGCGCCCGTGTTTTTGATAGCGAGTCATCGCCCCACTTTCCAAGCCGGGAAGTAGGCTTATTTAACATAAGTACTATGTAGCTTTAATGCCTGTCAACCAAAGATTGCCGATAGTGTGTAGGTATTTGTTTTCAGATTTTTGTTGTGCACTCCCCTGCTAAAAATGTTCTATAGAGTTTTTATAAAAAATATTGTATAGAGTTTCTATAGAATATTTCTAAAGAAGTATCCTATAGAACTTTAGGACAAAACTCTTTAGGCGCCTATAGGACGCATCTATAAAACTCTATAGACATGCTATAGGACGCATCTATAGAACTCTATAGACATGTTATAGGGCACCATCTATAGACATGCTATAGAAATAAATAGACGTTCATGCTATAGGACACCGCTATAAAAAACTAGATATGCTATGGGACACAGCCATAGAAATCTATAGACATTCTATGAGACAAATCAATAGAAAGCTATAGACAAGCTAAAGGACACATCTATAGATGTCTATGGACAGGCTCTAGCACAAGTCTATATAAATCTAAAGACATACCACTGACTCGGAGCTCGTCAATGCTATGCTGAATGGTACACCACTCAGTTCCCCAATGGTATGTCGAAAGGTAGGTCTACGCCTATGGCTATACCACTGACACTGGGGTTGTCAATGGACTGAATGGTATAGGCTACGGAAAGGTATACCACTCAAAACATCAATGGTAGGCTGAAAAGCATGCCACTAAGCCGAGGGTCTCATTGGTATACCTTTTACTATATCATTGGGAACCTCAGAATCTGATAATCCTGTGTGTAAACACACTGTTGTAGGTGAGGTAGGTTCTCGTAACGTCGTCAGTCAATGTGTAGGTATCTCCTCCTAACCCGAGGCTAAGCTGTCACCTGTGAGTGTGACACTGTCACTGGTCACCGGTCATGCCGGAGTATCTCGAAAAATATGGATTACTGCATAAATATGTCCTTCATGTGCGTAAAGTGTAATCCGCGTAGTAGACCGGTTTCGTTGGTATGCCACAATGCAGACAAGAATCGCAAAAAGACAAGAATAAGCAAATCCAATATTGATTATCCACATTTCCAAATATATATTATAAAAACAAGGTACAGAATGTGAATAATAACATAATGCAATAATATGAACTGTACAACATTCTAGGAATATTGACCTACCCAACATGAAATAGTCAGCATGTTCAGTGTACTACAATTCAAAGGACATATTCATCCCAGAAAGAAAATCCAATATTTTCCTGAAATATATACCTTTATGTATCCCCACAAATAGTATCTAACCGATGCAGCTTACTGCAATGTATTTTAGTAATTAACCAGAGAAAGAACAGCAAATACAAATCCATGGGAATTGCTCACACATTCTTTATCTTACATACAGAGTTAATACCAAGAATGCGTTCGAATGAATGAAATATATAGTCCCCAACTGCAAGTTCTGGTGGCATCGATTCTGCAATTTACTTAATTATATTACTCGCACAATCTTCAGCAACTTACAGCTTATACACATATTAATTAGTCACAACTTTATGAATACATAAAATACACCCTCAATTTTCTTCTGCTGGATCATTCCCTAATATGCGCAGCAGCTTCTGATGGTCTCCTTATTGTAGTTTCTTGTTTCTTCCTTGCCAGCTGCGAATCATGATGCTTGCACTGAAATGTGAAAGTATTCACAAAATCTGAACACTATCTGCTGACCTCTTGTCTATTTCAAAATAAAAGTTAATTACAGCATATGCTATAGGTAAAAAAACGACTGAAAGGTGCACATTTTGATGATGTAGTACACAGGAAAGCCACACTTGTCCATGTTATATCATCACCCGGTATAGCAATTCTCTGACAAGTAAACATTCTTCCATACCTGAATGTTGTTTGGTAGACAGAAAATTGATATCTATTTTTTTCCCTTAGAAGATTTTAAGTGATCTACATATCTTTACCAGAGACTTCATATCTGCTGACAGAACCCCTAAAGTAAATATAAGGGGGGCATTGTTTAGTTACCTGTTGGGTTCTGTCAGCAGATCTGAGTGCCTGTGATTTTTATTTGTTCCTCTGCATGAAATGACTGGTCTGCATGATTACTACATACAGATATATGTCTAAACAATTGGTGGAGTGAAGCACAAACACAGTAGTCAGTAAGGTAAATGACAACTGTTTGACTGCCTATGTGGGCAAAATGAACTCATTAACAAATGATGACAAAATCAGATTCACTAAAACTATAATGTATTTTGAGTGACATAGGACTATGATTATATCAAAACGAACGATTGCGCTGCCATTTTATCTGTTTTTTTATAATGTAAACAATATGTTTTCATGCTAATGCTCCAGCAGACACACAGAATCTAGCCTGTTTCACTCGTCAAAAGGAGAGCTGTTCATAGCTGGACCTCCCGTTAAGAAAGAAGATCAATCCTCCTTCACCAACACTCATTATGCAAAACTACAGTGGATTATAAAATCATAACCCTTAATCAAAGGTAAGACATTGATCTATCAATAATGCATCAAACGGAGCAACATTGGCTCGCATGATGAGTCCACATGAAGATTGTTTCATGCGTTGCCAGATATTCGATTCATGATATGGCGTCATGCAACAGGGCGACAACAGCAGAACATATCAGCAGAGTAACAGTGCAGTCGTCATTTCGAGAACAGAGGGAGTCTCAAATCGACTGCATTGCTATTAGAATGATCAATACTGTCAACCACAACGCACCAACCCCCAACCTGGAGCCTCATACCCCCACCCTCTATACCCACCTCTCATCTCTGCTTCATCGAACGTTTTCGGCCGCACCACTTTGCGATCAAGCCGTCAGCCTTCTCACTCCCACCGGGGACAGCGTGAATTTCACGTGTATCCATGTTCCAATTGCTTCTTGCATGCGCATGCGTGATATACTTAATGGTGTAGTAGCCACCAAAGATACAAATCATATGAATGAAAATATAACACGTACCAGACCCTGCTATAAATGTCATATAGAGTTTCTAAGGAACTCTATAAAAACTCTATAGAGCATGCAGTGTTCTGTAGCGTTTCTATAGATGTCATTATAGTGTCTCTATAGGACACAAATATTCTATAGACTTTCTATAGAGCATGCAGTGTTCTATAGCCTTTCTATAGATGTCTTTATATTGTCTCTATAGGACACACATATTCTATAGACTTTCTATAGATCATGCAGTGTTCTATAGC
The DNA here is from genome assembly GCA_964019135.1 of Arenicola marina. Classification (NCBI taxonomy): domain Eukaryota; kingdom Metazoa; phylum Annelida; class Polychaeta; family Arenicolidae; genus Arenicola; species Arenicola marina. The sequence continues at coordinate 40,498,790 of OZ025249.1, forward strand.
CTTTCTATAGATGTCTTTATATTGTCTCTATAGGACACAAATATTCTATTGACTTTCTATAGAGCATGCAGTGTTCTAAAGTGTTTCTATGGATGTCTTTATAGTGTTTCTATAGAACAAATATTATGTAGAATTGCTATAAAACACTGTTCTATATCATTTTTAAGAGACGTAAATGGCGTCTCTATAGAACATATTCAATATAATCTGGTCGGTATCGATTTAGACACACTAGTCAATCAAATCTTAAGTGGAGAGACTTCGTATTTTGGGCAGATGAACAAATTTAAAATGGAAGATATGTCCCCAGTGGGCACACCACCGTCGTAAACTCGTCGCATTTACGTCATGACGTCATTAGACGCCAAATCGACGAATAAATGACCTGGAAGGGCTAGCCGTTCCCACGTCTAAAATATGACGTCGCGAACCCGTCAGATGTTCGTCCATAATCCGTTATCATTAGATCGACGCACCTTGGGTTGGTGCCTAATCATACATTTTCAGTGATTGGATTCAAATAGATGGCGCAGCTATGGCAGTTCACTGATTATTAAAGACCTCTAGTCTTTAGGGTGTGATTCCAGTTCCCCAGGTGTCTATCACCCTATCACGGTATCGCGCGACTTCCTGGTAACGTTATAATGCGAACACACAATAATTAAATATATATTCATTCAGTTCCATACACTACATATATTGTAACACCAAGTTTCATTTACCACCTTTGTGGCCACGTAGCTTTTTTATATGGGTGTTACAGCAGGTCTAAAAGTACAACACTAGTAGGCCTATTCTCACGCATGTTCTGACACAAGTGATTCAGTACCCCATGCACCCTCGCATCACTCCATCCCAGTATAATTCCTTCTAAAAAGGAGTTTTAGTGAAAACGTATACACGACGGCTAGATACAAGTTATGACTGTCTGAGTTAGGATTACCAGATTTTGAGGTTCCCAATGATATAGTAAAAGGTATACCAATGAGACCCTCGGCTTAGTGGCATGCTTTTCAGCCTGCCATTGATGTTTTGAGTGGTATACCTTTCAGTAGCCTATTCAGTCCATTGACAACCTCAGTGCCAGTGGTATCGCCATAGGCGTAGACCTACCTTTCGGCATAACATTGGGGACCTCAGTGGTGTACCTTTCAGCATACCATCGGAAGCGGAGGGGCATACCTGTCAGCATAACATTGACGCCCTCCAAGTCAGTGGTATGTCTTTAGATGTATACAGACTTGTTCTAAAGCCTGTCCATAGACTTCTATAGATTTGTCCTTTAGCTTGTCTGTAGCTTTCTATTGACTTGTCTCATAGCATGTCTATAGATTTCCATGGCTGTGTCCCATAGAATATCTAGATGTCTATAGCGGTGTCCTATAGCATGCATGTCTATAGATTTCTATAGCATGTCTATAGATGGTGTCCTATAGCATGTCTAAAGAGTTCTATAGATGCGTCCTATTGCATGTCTATAGAGTTCCATAAATGCGTCCTATAGCATGTCTATAGAGTTCTATAGATGCGTCCCATAGCATGTCTGAAGAGTTCTATAGATACGTCCTATAGCATGTCTATATTGTTCTATAGATGCGTTCTATAGCATGTCTATGGAGTTCTATAAATGCGGCCTAAAGAGTTTTGTCCTAAATTTCTATGGGATACTTCTTTAGAAATATTCGATAGTAACTCTAAAGAATACTTTTTATAGAAACTCAAGAACATTTTTAGCCGGGCACACTCGGTCTAAGAGTATCAAGAGTTCTAACGACCATTTCCATATATAATCGTGGTGCAATGTACCGGGCAGCACGGTTTGATTGGCAGAAAAGAAATGCATTCTTCATTTTGTTGAACAGCTTCATATTATCATGACCCACTAGAGCTACGGCGCGTCGGTGCGCATGTTGTTAACGGTGCCTAACCTTCTGTCCCCAATGATAGCCTATCCAACTTTGATGTAAGGCTACTGAATAACAAATATAAGTAGTCGTCGTAATATGCATCCCATTTAACATGCCTAAAGATATGTCTTTATTTATATAGACACCCACGCCATGCGTAATATGTGTACAAATGTATTTTCATTCCATATTTTCAGATTGTAATTATGGCCCTGGTTGTTCCTACCCATGTCATTGTTCCGCGGGTGTTGTGTGTGATCCTCTGACTGGTTGTCAAGGGGACTGCTTAGCGAATAAACCCGACTACCCACCGAGCCACTCCGGCTGGGAGGGCGACGGGTGTCAGACAGGTACAGCGACACCGATGGTGCAAACCTAATACCTGTATACCTGCCAGCTAACAATTGTCATGTCTAACTCATTGAGTCCGGCCTACTTGCCCTGTCTCTGTCTTCCTCTCCCCCTTGATACTGTCCTCATATGAAGGAACGATGTTATTAGACGTTTATTTTTCGGCATATCAATTATTTACGTTTTAAATATTAAAACAATCCATAAAGAACTCGATTTCGGTAGTACGCAGCACGTATGCTATACCTTGCATTAAAATGACTCCGCGGACACCACGTAATTTTTGGAACTGGCACACATCGTTGATCGTTTAAGGTAACTTGGCCTACAACAAGACGGCCTGGCAGTATGGAGTGTTCGACGGCCGAGTGGCCTCACGGGCGGTGGACGGGGTGGTTGACAGAAACGCGAGCGGTGTCGCCCAGCCTTATGGTCCTGGCCAGGCGTGGTGGACCGTGGATCTTGGGGCCCTCCACACCGTCTATTCGACCAGGATCATGAACACAGTCCTCGGCTGTGAGTATATGTAACGAAGCGTTCATTCAGCTGTCTTTGCTGGATTTATTTTGCAAACAAACGACGGCCTTATCAACTATAGTCCCGATTATCAAAAATGTTATATCTGGCATGGTATTTCCACATCTGCTCATCTGCGTTCAATCAAAAGCTACATTCACGGATTATGGGCAATAAGCATATATGTTGGTTTGCTTTGATAAAAGAAATATGTTCATGTCTATTATTATATGTATACTTCGTGGTGGTAAACGTTTTAATTTCTGATCCAAACCCTAGCTGGTGGCAACTACCTGAACCACATCCGTGTGTACGTGAGCAACTCTTCCATCCCTGACAACAACACCGTCCTCAACAGCGAGGAAGACATCATGCGTTACGGAGTCTTCGTGTCTTGTGGAGAATTTGCGGAGACTGTACCACATGGGGGCGACGCCGATGTGCAGTGTGGACAACCTTTGATCGGCAGATATGTTCTCGTCTACAAGTACGGTGGGACTGGACAGGGGTCTGATTCACCGGGTTCCTTTACGGTGGCCGAGATCACAGTGCAAGGACATCGATATATAGGTATACTATAAATAGTTTTAATATATTGCAGCCAGGGGGCAAGAAAATTGACAAGGCATATGTCCGACTCATACATATGTCATATAAGGCTTTTAGTCTTGACAGTCTGACTGTTTGGGAAATGTTGGGATCGACGAAACCAAAAGATGAACGCATATGATACCGGACATATTTTCGCGAAATATATATTTCGGTGAAAATATTGATCATAACAACACACCGATATAGTTTGAGGCTGCCATTTGGACGATAAAAACGCCGAATCATGCAATGTCGTCATCAAGACATAGTGGAACCTATTTGGGGTTGTTATTGCTATTGCAGATTGTGCCAGTTGTACCAGCGAATGTGACAGTACATATGGCTGTATTCCTGGGAACTGCCCGCCTGGAAAGAACCAAACCACTCTCTGTTCGGCAGGTACTATATTCCCACGTGTGTGTGAGCTATTGTCAACATATTATTGCCAATAGAGTGGATGCGGGGTGGAGGGCATCTTTAAATTTTATTGATGCGTGGCTGGGTGCAGAGCCCAATGGTATTGGTAAAGGGGTGCGGGGGTAGGGGCGGATAGGGGTCTGGAAAACAAAGTATGCACGGTCGGTTTACTGGTAAAATGAACTATCGATCGGTAGATTTTTTTGAAGTAAAGAAAATACTTTATCAAGTTATCTATGTATATATATATCATAGTTCTATGCTTGCACAGATTGCTTGGACGGCACCTTCGGACTTAATTGCGGTGAAAGTTGCAGTGGTAATTGTGCAAATGATGCCGCGTGCACGAAGACAGACGGGACGTGTCCCGGTGGATGTAAACTGTGGTGGGCTGACTCATCATGCACCGCAAACATAGGTACCCCATATCGTCTTGTCCCACCGGTGAATTTGCATTTTTAAAGGGACGTATCCTTCTCATAAGGACTTGCTTGTACGGATGTGTGTCTTGGACGGCCACCATTGAATTATTAACATAATCGGATGTCATTTTGCGACTTAATCTAGTTTTTTAATAGCAAAGCGATGCCAAGGAAAACGAATAAAATTAATCCTATAATATGGAATGACGGAATGAATCATGAATTAATCATTGTTGATCATAATTACCTTTTATTTCGTTTCCAGTGCCCCCCGCCAGTGATGTTGTCCACACGCTGGCAACTTATAACTTAACTTCCTCTAACGTTACTCTCATATGGGACCCGCTAGAGAATATCACAACCGGGCTGGAATCCCATTACGGCTACGTCATTGGTCAACAGGATCAGCGTCTGGATACCATTGCTGGCGACCCATGGACGGACATCACCTGGATCAATTACAAGGGGACGGTGGACAAAGAGTCGTATTCAGTAAAGGGAATACACTACAATTCCTGGTATTCCTTCCGACTTCAGGTGTACCGCCAGGATCAGGATACGGTCGACCGGGTCGCCGACAACGGGACAGTCGACGTCAAGACGAGTTGTGTCCGTAGGTCGCACGTACAGCCGAACTTTCAGCACCTTATACACTGTTTACTGCTTTGCAACACTGCTTCGCGCCCGTGATATATATGATTGAAACAAAATCGAATCAAATTACTATCTACTAGAAGCGATACTAATCGCAAAAAACTTTCCTTTGGCTTGATCAATCCAGTTTTTGGCCATGACACATAAAGGTATTGTTGTGTCTATCTTTCCACAGCCCCTGATGAAGCGCCGCCACTTTCAGTAACAGTCCTGAATTTGACTTACGGCCTCGACATGTACGAAGCAGCCAATGTAACCTGGGACCTCATGGTATTACAAGGATATGGCTGCCGCCATATATTTATATATTGCTCGAATTGGCTAATGGTATTGATTGTGGCGCAACCTGATAACGAGTCGAATGAAATGATCTAAGCGTCACACGTGTAGGAATGTAGCAATAGGGTCTGTCAAGTCAGCAATCGACTGCTTTCAATGTTTTCTACATGCATTTGATTGTCTGGTGTACTCCGCATGTTCCAGGGCCCTGCTGTCAGTGGATGTGACTTCATCCGTGAATATGTCTACTCATACCAACCCAATGGGGGCAACATCACGGAGCAACAAGTTGATAACACCACAAATTCCTTCTTACTGAGTGAAAACGAGACTAATTCATACGTCATTGTGGTTACTGCCATAAACAATGAGGACTTGGAGACTTTTAGCCAAGAAGATCTTGACTTAACTGCTTGTAAGTGTGCGGGACATGAATGGTGATTTATTTGACCCACTTTATCCGGGGCCAATTATCCCTCGTTTCACATCACATACGCTTCCATTAGAAACAATATTCAAACCCCGAGTGGTACTCCATGAATCTAAGTAAATGTGCATCTACTACTAATTAACAACGACATATTCCCCGTGGCAATGCCAATACCATATGACAATAATAATAACGTTTGATACTTGTTTTCCCCTTCTGGCAGATCATGATGGCGATGGCCCACCGCCCAATAACGCCGGGATGATCGCCGGAGTGACAATCGCCGTGCTGGTCGTAATAGGCCTGGTCATTGTATTATTGTTCCTATGGTCAGTCATTGTTATACCAGAAGTCCAATGGCATATATTGTTAAATATATGAAACGTATTAAATGTTAAATGCTTGACTTTGATCCATTGATTTTTATTCACCGGAACATGTTGCAACAGATTTACAAGGTTCTTTCCGTTGTCATTGCTGTTCGTTGCTACTTGAGTACCACTTGCCAGATCAGTCTCTATTATCAATTATCTATCTATTATTAATACTTTACCCCGTCATATGGAACATATAAATTACTCTGCCACAATGCAGGTTGGTTGACTATATTCCAATCGAAGATTTGACAGTGTAGCATTGGAACAGCCCCGATCATGACTACACTGGTTTAGTAAATCATCATTAAGAGATATTGTTTTTTGATGTCGAAGGGTGAAACGAAGAAATGGTGACAAAAGGTCCTGCTCAAGAGAAAAAGAAGAAGACGCCAATAGTAGCACATCTGGCGCTGGAGACGTGAATATATGTACGTGAATATTAACGTATGCCGACCTTGTATGACGCTAAAAAAATTTCTAGTGTACATAGTCCATGATGTTATTTCGGAGATGTCTGGGATAAAGAGTTAAGTTTCAATATGTTCTTGTTTTTCTTGTTTTTGTTTTTGTCACTATCAAATTGAAAAACCTTATTTAGTGAAGGTTCCACAGCCATTCTCCCGAGCGATTCAACTAGTGTTAATCTCAACCTTACTCATATGTTGCAGCTGGATATCGAAATACGGTTGCCACCCCTGAGGGACCATCAGCAGTGGATGAGCCAAACTGCGTGTACCAGAACATCGCCCCAGAAAAGGGAGCCACCCCTCTGGCAATGTTGAGAGAGCGCTACAACCAACTTAAGGCCCAGCCTGAAGGATTCAAGATGCTGTACAGCGTAAGAACAATGTGCTAGTGATATTAAATCTGCTACAACTGTCGACTTCATAACATTACTTTGTTTGTGTACGCCGTGAATGGTAACGTTGCGAAGGGACATGTCAATGTTGAGGTTTGTAATGCTGAAACCTCGCGGGAAGAGACTGTCTCGTAAGCCTCGGGTGAAATAGTGACCAAAAAGCACGATGTTCATGAGACGATAATCGCACGTAATCGCCGTAGAAATATCACGAAGCAGTCCAATCCAAACGAGTTTTAACTCTGGGAACGTTTAATGAGGGACATTTTCCGACCGAGCTAAAACTAGCTGGAGCAATTCCCATATTTAAAAGAGGTAATGACAAACTCTTTAGCAACTACCGTCCCATTTCTATTCTTTCTTCCTTTTTCAAAGATACTTGAACAGTTAATTTAAAACGACTGATAAGTTACATTAACTAAAAAAATCGTGATGGCAGCAGGAATTATTACTCAAGTAAATACTATAACATTCCTGGACTATATAAAGGGCAAAATAGCTAGGGGGTTAGAAATCCTTACAAAGGCTAGAAAGGTTTTTAAAAGTGAAACCTTGCGTATGTTATACTATAGTATGTTTCCATATCTTTCGTATGTTATCGAATTATGGGGAGCTGCATTCGAATCCTATGCTAAGCCACTGAATACTCTGCAGAAAAGAGCTTATATGGTGCTCCTAAACTTGCTCATACTAAACCACTTTCTGGCTCCAAAAGGCTCCTTCTACCCTTAGCCTCCATTCATCAATATAATATGTTAATTTTTATGTGCAAGCAATACCATGAGATTCATACAGAAATAATCAAGAAAATGTTCGTCCGAAAACAAGATGTTCATAAGTATATGTAACAAGATCGTCCAATAACGTACGTACGCCGAAAAATGGAAATCATTGTATGAAGATGTCAGTCAGAAATATGGGAATCCGAGCATTTAATAAGTGGTTAGCCAAGCTTAATATTTTATGCTCTATACATGTTTTCATAAAAGCGGGACAAGAATATTGTGAAAAAATATTATTGATAATTGAGAAATAGCATTTATGATCGCATTTATAGCTTGCATACCTTTCGTAGCCTAACAATATCGGAGTGACTAAACAGTTTTTTTTCTGGCACGAGCATATTAGCACCGTTTCTGCTCAGTTTGCACATGTGGTGATCGTCACATTTATTATGTGACGATCACCACATACGATCGAAAATCCCGGATCACAATGGAATCGATAATTGCTGGAAATTAAACCAGAGTACAAACATGGGTCTACCTTGCGCGATAGCTGACCGAAAAGGGAAATGGCGATGTCGCTGATTGGCCAAAATCGGTACAATCTACCGTGATCTGATGCGAATGGGCGACGCTTCCAAGGAGAGGAGAAACGAGACATACTCCTCCCCACATAAAATAGTTTGTATTTATATGACAAGGTTGATGAATATTATAGTCTCAAGTACCAAACACCGGCCACCATATCCGTATGTTATGACGTGTATCCCGCATGTTGGCTGCATTATAAGGTCTGCATTGTGCCATTGGAAGTACGATATTCGATTTACGATGCAAAATAAGCAGTAGACTGTTTTGAAGTATCTGTATTTTCCACAAATATATAAAATTACGATACATTTTACTCTGCTTTGGATTTTCCTGCAATGCATTCTGGTTATGCCGATCCTTTTTGATGTCAGTAGTCGTAAAAATAAGATACCTGCTCTATGGTATTATTCAACTATAGCATGACACTTTAGTACTACATTTTCTTCTAGGTAATTATTTCAGATAATACGCCCATTAAGTTTCGCATTAGGATATAACGCATATAGTGATGTTCTAGTAATTAAACAAACAACATGGAAAGCTCAACCTATTGACGTGCATCACTAAGGCATCTCATAAGATTGAATGTATTGTTTTTGAAGCTTGAAGAATTCCGATATATTTCTGTACTCTGAAAAATATAATTTTGACCCCGATTGATACACAGACCAGAAAGTTAAATAGCCTATTGACTGGTCATGCGCGTAATTCGTGGTAGTTTTTAAAATGTTGTAGCTATTCACTGCATTTCAGTCTCTTCCAACCGGTGATGCCATTCCTGACACTGTTGGGCAACAAGAAGAACACAAGATGAAGAATCGTTTCTTGAATATCACAGCATGTAAGTTTCAGAAGTAAACTAAGCAGATTGATGAGTTGGTTTGTCGTATGCGAGGCCATAGGCTCAGCTGTGAACTTAATAATGTTGATTAATTTTACTTTTCTGAGGAAATTACCATCCAATTCATACGATTGAAATCATGTGTTGATATGACATAAGTAAATAAGCAATGAATGATTGTTTTGAAAGGAAATTAGCAAGCGATGCATCTGCACCCTTCTTATTGTGCTGAATGGCTATATGCATTCTCCAACAGATGATCACTCTCGCGTTCCCTTGGCCACTGCAGACGGCGAAGGTTACATCAACGCTAGCTATATCAAGGTTAGCGTCAATCTATAGGGACTTAATTTCCCGATGACTATGACGAGAATGCAGGAACCTAGATGAATAAAATAATAGCAAGGCAATGCATGCTGCTGAATGCAAAAGGTAAGGTTGTAAAGCGGCCGAGCTCTATAATATACTGACTCGACATGGCGACGGATGGGAGCTGAATATATATTTGAAAAATCATACTCCCAATGGGAGATTCATTGTATGCGGCTGTTCGATTCCTGTGCTTAGAATAATATGTTATTAATTTACTTGGCTCCTTGACCTCGTTGAACACGTGTTCACGCAGAGTAACAATACACATGTTACAGGGATTCGATGCCAGAAGAGACAAGCACTACGTTGCAACACAGGGTATGTAAGTCACTGCTCCTCCGCAATGACATCGTCGGTCATTTCTGTTACATTAAGTCTTCTTCAAAATGAATAATGCGTTTTTGAATATAACGTACTGATGTGCTTGTGAATGGTTGAAACAACGACAATGAATGTTGTTCGGCATTGTTTGTTGAGCTCGAGTATCGAAATATTTATCCCTGCCCAGTTGTTTATCGTTACCATTTAAAGCGTAAAACACGAAGTTGGCGTTCACATGCGCTACCATACAAGCAGCTCGTGACGATTCCAAATTGGGAATCCCATTGATTTGCAAGAAGTGCAATCCCATCTATCCCCTTTATAGCTAGCTGCGGTGTCATTTCTAGTGACACCGTTGCATAAGTCAAGAAATTACTTTATGGATTTTTACAGAGAAAAAGAGACAGATTAAGGCGGAGATTGATCGTAGCTCCTAATGAAAGTGGTGGACTGAATATGGTTGATATTGACTCTTACCTAATTAAAAGCAGCGTGGTATGCGCAAATTTAACTGTAAAAAACTCTAACTGGGCCCTAGTGACAAATTTCTATTTTCAATCAACAGGTTTGGATAATATTTATCATTGTCAATCCTTTGAGGATGAACGATCCCTCAGAAAAATATCCCTCATTGTCCAAGACACCCGTATGTTGCAGAGCCTTTAATCAGTTTCGCAGGCACCAACCAGTAGCAGCAAACAAATCCTAATCACTTACTTAGCAACTCTGGGGCAAGCAAAACTATTTCTTTGAGGAGTAGCAAGCACCAGCAATGTCTGTTTTTTAATACGTGGTATAAACAAGGCTTCCATAATGTAGGAAACCTTCAAATACGAAACGGCAAAATCTGTGAATCATATCTTGTAAAGAAGACGTCATTAAAAGTAATTGGTTTACAAGAACTGTATCAGGTGAAGATAGCCACAAACAAAATGTGTGTCCTTCTTGTAGATCTCGACACTGCAATATTTAGTGACAAAGACAGCATTCGCCTATCAAGACAACTTCGTTTAGTATGAAAAAAAAGACTTATTATAGCTCTTACTCTAAACAGTTATTCTCAAAACCGCCATCTGAAGTAAAATGGAGAGAAACGTTCCCCAATGAAGATATTGATTGCAAAAATCTCTACATAAGAAAAGTTAAAAAAACCTCTGCACTATATATTGGCTTGTAAATATAATCTGTATAAACGGAAACTATCTGAAGACGCACAGTGCGAAGAATGTAACGAAGAGCACATCAAGCATGTTCTGTATGAACGCCGAGCGCAAAGTAAATCTGGTCGTATGTTGAACACGTATTAGACATACATATTTTATTCAGCGATACTATTATAGCCAATATTCCAAATGATGCAGTTTTTATTATCTATTTCGTATGGTATCTCTGGTACAAAGAATGTATATTGCAATGAGGTTCTTTGCCAAAGCGCGAAATATTATGGTCGGTGCGGTAAGCATGAAATTTGTGCTATGATTGATTCTTTCACAATTAGCCTGATCGGTCAACTTCTTTATCTTGTTATCTTTTTGACTTGTAATTACATAGATATATCTGTATTTTTATGTTCATTGCTAAATAAAGCATTTTATTAGAAAAAAAGTGCAATCTGTTTCAACATTAATTCTCTTTATTGTATTGGTTTTTGTGATCAAGGGCGAGGATATAACATCGGACAATATTGTTATCACAGGGCCGCTTCCTACCACCCAGTTGGATTTTTGGGAGATGATCTGGCAAATCAAGTCACGAGTCATCATTATGCTGACACCACTGATAGAAAATTCTAAGGTACGTCCCATCCTAGTTCTGTAATGCTGTCTGTAATTACCCAACTGTTCACGGACGCAAACGCACAGAAATGATGACTGATAATTGGCCGTCAAACATATCGCTATCGTAAACGGGTGCAAAATGACGCAATATCCATGGAGCTCAACTCATATTCCTGTAATTTTATCTGTAACCGGCCAAACCGTTAATTCTTCTATTGCGGATGTGATATGAACATGCATTGCGTACATAGTACAGAATATGAAGCCATAACGTCAGTTTACTGTTCCAGCGAAAATGCCACTGTTACTGGCCAGAGAGCGTCGATGAGTCCGTCACTCACGGAGTTATAACCATTACGCTGAGGGAGATGGAGACATATGCGGACTATATACACAGGACGTTTGCTGTGAAAACTAGCGTAAGCCTCTCAGATATATTCAATAAATTTCCGAAATTGAAATAACATGATTTGCTTACTAATATTATAGTGAACGCCCCTAATCATGTCGTTGTTGTCGTCCCATATATGTGTTTGCAGCTGGGAACGGAGCGCGTGGTCCAGCACTTGCAGTACCTCACGTGGCCGGACAAGGAGAGGCCGCGGTGCACCTTCTCTCTGCTGGCGTTTTTGTGGCGAGTACGCAGCGTCCATGACACTGGAGCGCCTCTCGTTGTTCACTGCAGGTGAGAAACAATTTCAATTGTCTTTTTCACTTAATCTATAGCTGAGGCTACCGGGTTACACGAAAACATGTACTATTTTCTACTTTAATACAAATTGCTTGCATTTAAACTACTTTTTTTCGGTCGGAGCAATGGGGAGAGAATAGCCAGCAAAATTTTGAGCTCGCTACATTGGAGCCTTCATTATTGCGATATTGAGGACTGCATCATAATGGCAACTATGGGATTAAATTCATACAGCTAAGTTATTCTATCGAATAGCTTCATGGACATAAAAACATACAATAAACCATATGCTAATGATTTCCGCGCTCAAAATGGTCTCATGATCCTGTGGTAGTTATTTCTTAGTATGATGACTTATGTTGGCGTCATACTTTTAGCGCGGGTGTGGGGAGGACAGGCACCTTCATTGCCCTTGACTTCCTAGTCAGAGAGGCCGAAGTTAGAGAGGCCGTGGACATCATGCAGTGTGTCCGTGACCTAAGGGGACAAAGAACCAAGATGGTCCAAACTCAGGTAACTCTCATGACAGTTGGAGTCCTAATACCATGCGTGCTGCCCTTGTGCATACCAGTAATATTTAAAACATGGAAGTCACATTTAATCACCACAATCTACAGACTGTCATAGCGCACGGCATAATACACTGCGTGCGACACCGAAGTCGGTTCAGGTGCTCGTTCGAACAATACGTCACCCTTGGTTTTACTCCTATATAGGCACAGTTCGAATTCCTGTACGAGGCGCTGATAGACTACGCGAAGGCCGGACGAACGACTCTCCAGTGTGAGGGTTTCAGGGAATCCTACGCCAAGCTGACCCGGAGAACCGGGCCCGGAGACACGGTTCTCGACGCTCAACATGCGGTGAGCTGTCCTTGTAGAGCACAATGGTCTCAAACATAGTGTGCGACTATATAGACGTATTGGTGAACTATTTTCTCCGCGACTATGTTAAAGGTGTGAAAATGACGTTTAATTTCTCTTCTTTAAGACTTTCCAAAGGTTGCTCTCGGAGAGACCGGTAACAACCTATTCTGCTGGAGGTCTAGAGGATAATGTCAAGAAGAATAGGTTCCGCAACATCCTGCCAGGTTAAGAATCATTGCATTTGAAACATTTCTGTTACCTGGTATGCTACTCTTAGCGGAAATGGGTCACTAATGCCCATGTATTCGTTGGTACCAACGACTTAGAATGATTGACCCTGATGTCCAGTCAGAGAATGGCCATATAATTAATATATCGGTAACAAAATGTGACACCAGGTGGAAGTAATTATAATGATAAATATCCATCATTGATACCTTTATGATGTATGAGGTAACAGACACATATCGAACGTATGTGTATTCTCAATTGACGATGAACAACCCTCCCAGATGACCGTTGTCGTCCTTACCTGAGCACGCCCTATGAGGGAGGCAATGACTACATCAATGCCGTGATTGTCAAGGTAAAATATGTTTTATGACTTTTTTACTAACGGTGTAAATCAAAAACTTTCTCGGGTGGTCACTACTCATTTTAATGACACACAAGTTCTACCATCAGCTAATGAAACATCCCTCACTAGGGTTTCCGAAAGGAAGACGGCCTCCTAGTGACGCAAGCTCCTCTACGGAATACCACGGTAGACTTCTGGAGATTGGTCAATGACTTCAATGTCAGCACGATCATTATGCTCAACGACAGCGGCGCCAGTGACACGGTAGGCGACGGGCCCCGATGTGTGTATAGGACAGTCTTTTTCACATTTGCATGAACACAGTACCGTAATCACAAGAATTCAAAGAGAGAAGAAGAGGGCAGGAATATCGGTGCTTTCATTCGACTTCGCTAAACTATGCTGGAACAATGGAAGATAGTTCATGTCATAGTTTTATTTGGGATCGGCTTCTATGCTGGTCTCTTTTCTTGACTAATAGTCTTGAGTGATCCGTCATAAAGTAAATAATTAATATAATTAATAATGTTCTTTCTTCGATTTTGTCATTAATCATACATTATCAGGATCCACCCACCTACTGGCCAGAAAATGGAAAGGTGACTATTGGACCTCTGGATGTTTCACTGGAAGACGACTCCGCTCACACCCATTGGATTGTCCGTGAGCTAACCGTGAAGCGGAATAACGTGAGTGATTAATATGACTTATTGCGAAAATTGACGCAGCAGCGGTCGTAATTTTTTTATGATTTTATGATGTGTCATAAAAATATATTTGTTTTTGTTTTTGTAGACTATGACTCTCAACAGATAGGATGGTCGGACGCATTTTTGATTGTCCGAGTGTCGTGACAGCTGAAACAATTAATAAAATTAACGACAATACTGCATTTTTACGTAAACGATATAATTTGCACGTCAGTAAACACCGGTAAACGAATATCCAAGGTCTTATCGATAGGCACCAACAATTATTTGTACATTCGAGTGATATCTGATACAGATGAGACGGGCGACGGATGGGATCAGAGTGCGGCAGTATCAATTCAAGGGCTGGGGCGAGGGGCGACCCACGAGCCAGGTCCTCAAAGCTCTGTTGGAGCTTCACGAGAACGCAATGGCTCACGCAGAGCGGTACCCGACGCAACCCGTCCTGGTCCACTGTCTGTAAGTAGTGTCTAAAGCCTCGATTTATGAACATCGCCACCCGACCGTAGCCTGTTCTGTTTCACAGTCCATAAGTAGTGTCGCCGAGGCCTTGTTCTACAGACAGTGCCAACCTACCCAACCTGGAAACATTACATTGGTGGTTACAATAGGCTGTCACTCTATTTGACTTTCCGTCTTTGACCAATGCATTTATTTCATTTCATGACGATGAATTTCAGTGACGGCGCCGCTCGCTGCGGCGTATTTTGCGCCTTGGATCACGTGATCGGCGCGATGAAGTCATACAGAGAAGTTGACATCTTCTTGGCAGCCAGAAGTGTTGCGAGCAATCGGCGAGAGTTCATCCAAGATGTGGTAAGAGACGCGGGATGACAGTGGTTGGGGTGGTAGCGTTCTGGTTTTGAAGCGTTTAGAAAAGGGAAGCTCCACATCATCAGTCATCTCCAGGGCGAATAGACTATCGGCTCAATGTGGATATCGCGATCATGCTGGGGGTGACTTGCTGGGATATTGCAGGTTTTCATGGATATATTTTAAAACGTGTGAGTCTTTTAATATCATCAGTTTAGTTGTCAATTGTATGTTGTTACGTTCTTCTTGTAGGATCAGTATACCTTGCTGCACGACTTGGCCATGGAATACATCGGTCAGTTTGATACATATGATAACCTGAGGTAGACGTCGGTCGATTACGTGAATGACAGTTGCTGCAAACTCGCAAGGAACAAGACAGCCTGTCATCTGAAGGAGACTAGAAATATTATTATATTTATATTTATTAAAAACTAAATATTAAATAACTAAATATTAAACTAATATATTAAAAACTAAATATTTATAATATTAAAATATCCATAGCGAAAGTAGATTTTTGTGTAATGTCATACTCCATTGTTCTAAGCCATGTCACTAAGGCAACGATTGTCTATTCAGAGGGTCGCCAGACGGCTATATGGCGCAAAGTGCGCGTCATGTTACGCCAGTTTAGCCGCGTTGATATCGAATGCTGATGTACATAATTAAAGCTACCATCATCTCGTAATAATATATACTAACTTATATCTTCCATGGCATATATCAACTATCGATGATAATGAACCGATAAATAACCACTATAATTCGGATTAAACTAAATATTTTAAAATGAAATGGACTACATCGTAGTATTAAGTTCATACAATGTATGGCGACCATCTAACGTTGCTTTTGCCTATCTAGAGGGCACTATGTGGATATATGTTAGTCCCTATCATAGGAGAGTATATCTAGATCACGCGGACCGGCTGTTATAATATAGTTACTTGTAAAAAAATCGTACACATTAGTTAATCATTTGACTTATTACGAAGCTTAGTATTGTCATTACGGCACAGTTTGCATCATATTTGACAATTGTTTATATTTTATGCAATATCGAATGCGGATCCTTATATACTTTTACCCAAGACGATTTACACGTTTTTATGTTATATTTGGATACACTTTCATACTAAGCCTTAAGCCCCCTTGAGAAAAAATGAAAGCAAATATAGCAATTATTGGTTCATTTTACTATATATTATCAGTAGTGTTGCCACCAATGTCTAAGCTTCGATGCGGGAGAGGCGGGGTACCGGGTAGTCGTTCCCAGATATATGACAACTTGTGAAGGGAGTGAGGGAGAGGTGGACAGGTAATGTAACTTGTTATATGGCAGCATTGTTCCGGATTATACATAAGATTCCTGCATTATGTAAATTTCGTCGACCGTTGCCTTGATAGATACGACATGCAATTTAATTGATCAATACGTGTATATGGAAACCGTTAATTAGTGCCAAGTAATTAACAATAATCTCACTGTTAAAGCTATAAAAAAATTGCTTGTGGTATTACTGTTATTAATTATGATAGACCAGCACATATCATGGTGTCGTTGGAGACGGCTGAAAAATGCGATATCAAGTGATAGCAAGATGTTTTTAAGTAAATATAGGAATACAAAGCTAGTATGCATGTAGTCACCACGTAAATATAACCCGTCACATGTTGTGATTCAGGCTTCGGAATTTCTATCCATTATTCCATTGTCTTGAATGCGAACGGATCAGAGGATTGTAATGTATACAATACATATTCTCTTGAAACGCGTCGATGTCACGCATCGTGACAACGAACCATTAATATCAACCCGAAATGGGATTAAAGTATATGTTTAAAACTTAAGTACACTATATAGTATAAAGGTCATAACATGTATCGCGACCATCTAACATTGTTCGCCACACGCGGGGGGCATTATTGCCTATGTCCCTGTCACATCAGTGTAACACATATGCTTGGTGGATCGGCTGTTAGAACGCGATTATTTGCGAAATCTTTCACACACGTGGCCATTATGATAAATTACATCGTTATTATAAAGCTTGGTGTTACTTTTATTACAAACCCAATTCTCTTTTCTTAATGAGTACATTGTTGTAAGTTCGGGGGTTTACTGGTTGTCTTATGATAACAAATGTCATGTAATACTTAGCGATTGTATATATATATTGAAGGCGAACAGGAACGAGCTCTTATAACTAATCTTATTCCGTTTGGGTACTGTATCGCTTATAAACGAGTGTTGCATTGTGTGAGCTGCGTTGGTCGACTTGCGAATCATGGATGTGACGTGTAATAGTATTTGTTTAATAAATACATGTATGCCTATCTGCAAGCCTTGACTTATGAATTTCAACCGATAAATAACTCATCTCATTGTTAAGCCTAACAAGCTGTGTTCGGTATAACCGATATTGTTAAAATAAAACAGCAAATGCCAAAGGTAATTGTCGAATCATTGCATGCGACCGCTTCGTAGTAAGCTATATACGTTTGGAGAATTTGGTGCAAGTGACCAATCCTTAGGCGACATATATATACCCCTGATGCTCTGGCGCCGAGATTTTGAGATCAAACCGTTGTTGCTGTTTTGGACCATCTTACTTAAATATAAGTTAACTTGCCCCGCCCTTTGCTACGTTTAACGTAGCGCCCAGTTCCCTCTCCAAGGATAGGATGATCCGCGATTAACGTCGCATGTAATATCCAGCTTTCATTCCGTCCTACAATTCAACAGGGATGCATGGGCGGATTAAGGAAGTAGTTCATATGCATCTCGGCATATCACTATAGTGCTTATCAGCGATTCGCAATTGTCCGTCTTGTTCTCCTTGACAGCGAATGCCGATGTCTGCTCTCCTGTAATAAAATACTTGAGATCCCACCCTATAAGTGGCCGGCCATCTGAGGTGGCGAGGAATGTGTATTTTCACCGTGTCCATGTCTGCTTATCCTTTGGAGGTCAACAAGTCTTGTGTTGGCGACTCAACTTCCTATTACCCTGCTCCTCTCATAATATCGTGAATGCTTCACTATAAGTGTCATTGTTAGTAGTGTTAGAATCGACGTTTCTTCTTCTTCCGTGTCTTCCGAATTCATCGCACCTGAGAGCCTAACGGCACGTAAATCGGTGGTTCGCGCCCCGCTGTGACCATGTCTGTCTGGTCGCAGGATAAAGATCCAGTCTTTCTTTGCAAAGAGCATGTGGTTTACCCCGGGGACATGGCTCTACTCTCACGTCCTTGTTCCATTGACGCGATATCACCAAAAGTGGTTAGAGCGTCCTTGATATACAACCAACCGACCAACAATTCATCACCGTTGGAGTTATATTGCATTACCCTTCAATGTGTTATAAGTTGCATGTGAGACATGATCCCATCGGTTAGCACCTCTAGTATTCAACATCTTGATCTGTCAACCGTTGGTTTAGTTGCTACAGATTGAGAACCTCTCGAAGTGGTGGGAGGTCGCTACATGATTGTTGCTGAACAACACCGCGATGCTCTTCCTGGTGGTGACAGGTTTACTACTCTTACCAGCACTGTCTGGCAAGACAGCGGTATGTAGAGTTTAGCAAACACGAAGCTGCCGATTGGTATTTATTTTTTGCATTTTTTGTTGTTGCCAAATCATTCAGAAAGTACATAGAAGATACATAACAACATGCAAGTAGTGTAAATGGGACACAGCTAAATGTCAATACAGTATATTGCATCTGGTTCCCAGCATAATTGTCGTCCAAAAAAGCTGGAAATGGGGCGCCCATGACCTCGCCCCCCCCCCGCCTTCCAAACACAGACACAAACAATCGGACCGGCACCCCTCTGACCTCTACAAATCCAAATGTAGCGTCAGAGTCATGCAAGGAACAGACGGGAACAGTCTACAAAGTAAGGAACCCAATGCGCATTGGCTATAGAATTGCGCAATACAAATTAAACAAGGACGGAGTAATTGTCATTGGATGGATGCGTGTCATCACATACTTCATCATAGTTTTGGTACTGGCTGTAGACATCTTTGCATCCCAGTGTTTGTCTCGACTCCTCTGGCTTACCTGCGATCGTCCACATATTACCATACAAAAAGAATCAGATTACTACGTTGCTGGCAAGTCATCGGTTGCGTTCTAGACTTTGGTGCAATAGCCTAGCTGATCAGTGTGACATTGGATGTGCTAGATATCCGGTTAATACAAAAACAAACATTGATTACTGATCACGAGGTAAGTGATTCTTTGAACGGCAAGCAACGGCTGAAAGAGAGGCAAGTTGTTATTTGTTGTTGTTGCAATGTTTGTGACCAGTAAAGACAGATATGTATTAATGCATTAAAGGGAATATTGGACTGGTTCAAGTCCGGATCCCTAGCCAGTCCAGTCCACAGAGCCATAGTCCAGCGCACGGACCCATAGCTCGTGCTCTCGGAGCCCTTGTCAACGCATGGAATCATAGCCCGCACCAGGAGCAATAGTTCAGAGCATAGATACATAGCCCCGAGCCATAGCCCGGTCCCTGAACTACAAGAAATGTTCTTGCAATAAATCGTAGTGATTTATGTCACTCTGTAAATTGTACATGTTGATTCTAGCGTCCTATGTATATATCGGAAGCCCAAAATGTTCATATTGAAATAAAGCAAAGGTTTTAGATTCCAGATTTAGAGTGTTTTTGTCGTTCTTGGTGATGACGCGGTCTATGTCTGGGCATTAATGGGTTAAATCAACCTCAAAAATGATTGTCCCTGTCGAGATAAAATTACTTGTCTGTTTGTTGCAGGTGCCTTGTCTACGCTCTTTTTGGCTGAACAACACGATGCGCCTCCTGGTGGTGGCAATCTTACTACACGTGACCCCCGCATCAACCCATAGACAGAAGTCAGGTAAGATCGCACTCTGCTGCGTACATCAGTGGCACATTCCGTGTTGTAATGACTGTTATGGACTGCATTTGTTGAACATAGCGTCATAATATCATAACCCACTAGAGCTATGGTGCGTCGCTGCGCATGTTGTTAATGGTCTCTAACCTTCTATCCCCAATGATAGCGTAAACAACATTGATGTAAGGCTACTGAGTGACAAATATTAGTAGGCACCGTAATATATATCATTTAACATGCCTAAAGATATGACTTTATATATGTTAACAGCCACGTCATGCGCAATATGCGTACAAATGTATTTTCATTCCATATTTTCAGATTGTAACTATGGCCCTGGTTGTTCATACCCATGTCATTGTGCCGCGGGCGATGTATGTGACCCTCTGACTGGTTGTCAAGGGGACTGCTTAGCGAACGAACCCGACTACCTACCGAGCCAGCCCGGCTGGGAGGGCGACGGGTGTCAAACAGGTACATCAAGACCGATGGTGCACACCTAATACCTGTATATCTGCCAGCTAACAATTGTCATGTCTAACTCATTGACACCGGCCTACTTGCCCTTTCTCTATCGCTAACCCTCCCTCTTGATACTGTCCTCATTATGTGACGGGACGATGTTATTACACTTTTACGTTTCGGTATATCAATTACTTATGATTAACTATTTAAATAATCTATAACAGAACTCTATTTTGGTAGTACGCAGCACGAATGCTATACTTTGCATCATAATGACCCTGCGGACACCACGTAATCTTTGGACAATTCGTTGATCTCTTAAGGTAACTTGGCCTACAACAAGACAGCCTGGCAGTATGGAGTGTTCGACGGCCGAGTGGCCTCACGAGCGGTGGACGGGGTGGTTGACAGGAACGCGAGCGGTGTCGCCCAGCCTGGGGGTCCTGGGCGGGCCTGGTGGACTGTGGACCTAGGAGCTCTTCAAACTGTCTATTCCACAATGATCATGAACACAGTCCTCGACTGTGAGTATAAGTAATGGTTGGTTTATTTCAGTTCAGCAATAGGCCCGAGGCCCTCGCGTTGACAGCTGTAATGAAGCGTTCATTCAGCTGTCTTTGCTGGGTTTATCTTGCAAACGAACGACGGCCTTATCAACTATAATCACCACTATCAAAAATAATGTCAGGCATGGTATTTCCACATCTACTCATCTGCGTTCAGTCAAAAGCTACATTCACGGATTAAGGGTAATACGCACATATTTGGTTTGCTTTGATAAAAGAAATACGTTCATGTCTATTATTATATGTGTATATCGTGGTGGTATACTTGGTATTTGTGACCTTAACCATAGGTGGTGGCAACTACCTGAACCACATCCGTGTGTATGTGAGCAACTCGTCTATACCTGACAACAACACCGTCCTCAACAGCGAGGACGACATCATGCATTACGGGGTCTTCGTGCCTTGTGGAGAAGTTGCTGATACAGTACCACATGGGGGTGACGCCGATGTGCAGTGTGGACAACCTCTGGTCGGCAGATATATTCTCGTCTACAAATACGACGTGTCTGGATGGGCGAGCGATTCACCGGGCTCCTTTACGGTGGCCGAGGTCACAGTGCGAGGACATCGATATATAGGTATACTATAACTATTTTAAATATATTGCAGCCATGGCCAAGAAACTCCACAAGAATCATGTCCAACCCATGCATGGGTCATACAAGGCTCTTACTCTTGACAGAATGACGGTTTGGGAAATGTTGGGATCGATGACACCACAAGATGATGAAGGCATATGATATCGGGCATATTTGCTCGAAAAAGATATTTCCGTGAGAATATTGATCATAACAACACACCGATATAGTTTGAGATTGCCAATTAGACGTTAAAAGCGCCGAATCAATCAATGTCATCATCAAAACATAGTATTTGGGGTTGTTACTGTTATTGCAGATTGTGCCAGTTGTACCAGCGAATGTGACAGTGTGTATGGCTGTATTCCTAGGAACTGCCCGCCTGGAAAAACCCAAACCACTCTCTGTTCGGCAGGTAGTATATACCCCTGTGTGTGTGTGAGCCATTCTCAATACATTATTGCAGATGGAGTGAAAGCGGAATGGAGGGCATCTTTAAATGTGTATTGATGCATGACTGGGTGCAAAGCACAATGGTGTTGGTGGAGGGCGGGGGGGGGGTCGACGGATAGGGTTCTGGAAAGCAAAGTATGCACGATCGGTTTAATGGTAAAATGACATATCGGTGGGTAATTGTTTGAAGTAAAGACAATACATTATCTATTTACCCATGAATATATCCTAGCTCTATGCTTTGACAGATTGCATGGACGGCACCTTCGGACATAACTGCGGTGAAAGTTGCAGTGGTAATTGTGCCAATGACTCCGCGTGTGCGAAGACAGACGGGACGTGTCCCGGTGGATGTGAACTGTGGTGGGCTGATTCATCATGCACCACAAACATAGGTACGCCATATCGTCTTGTGACGTCCCACGATAAATTAGCGTTTTTAAAGAAACGTGTCCTTCTAATCAAAACGTGTTTATACGGAAGTGAGTGCTGGTCAACCACAATGGAACACCGTTGCATTGCTAACATAATCGAGTATCACCTTGCGACTGGATCTATATTTGAATATGCAACGCGATGCTAAGGAAAACTAATAGAGATGAATCCTATAATATGGAATGACGGAATGAACTATGAATTAATAAACATTGATCATAATTACCTTTTATTTCGTGTTTGCAGTGCCCCCCGCCAGTGATGTTGTCCACACGCTGGCAACTCATAGCTTTACGTCCTGCAATGTTACTCTCGTGTGGGACCCGCTAGAGAATATCCCAACCGGGCTGGAATCTCATTACGGCTACACCATTGGTCAACAGGATCAGCGTCATGTGACCATTGCTGGCGACCCATGGACGGACACCGCCTGGATCAACTACACGGGGACAGTGGAGAAAGAGTCCTATACAGTAAAGGGACTAGACTACAATTCCTGGTTCTCCTTCCGACTTCAGGTGTACCGCCAGGACCAGGGTACGGTCGACCGGAGTGCCGACAACGGGACAGTGGACGTAAAGACAATGTGTGTTCGTAACTACTATCATATTTCTGGACGTTTTAAGTAGGACCCAGGGCAGATATAACTCACCAACGCTACGTATCTGTTCAGAGTTCTGAAGACATGTATCAGTAATGATATATCTGAATTCCTTGCAACGAACCCGGTGGATTTGTTTCTTCAAAGGCTACAAAATGAAAGCGATCTTCGGGCGCCAACTATCACACTAAATGCTTGTTAATTTACAGAGCCTACAAAGCCAATGGTCGTATCACAGGTGTTCAACGCCAGTCTCAACGAAGCTCATATTAAGGAAGTGTATGTCACCTGGGATCTCGTGGTAGGCTTTGATGAAAGCAAAATGGGTATTATGGATGATGTATGATTGCAATACATATAACAAGACGCTGGATTATGGCGTTATAAAGCGTGTTTCGACTGTAGTCTACGTGAAATCCCCCGGGTGTAATACACCTACCATGGTCACTTAACAGAAGAACGTACGTTTTATTTTGTCATCACACTTGACAACTATCATAGAAATATATGGGAAACATGTTATTACATATTAACCAATTATATATATATATAATCTACTTGGTAAGATATACATGTATTACATCAATGATTTGATAATAATCTATGAATCATGCGAGCATTATGTCATGATACTATCTGCCAGATCAGCTACACACAACCATGTGCATGCCACTTTCCCTAGACGCCTAACGACAGTGGTTGTGACTACGTCAGCTCCTATGTGGTCGCGTCTAGACTTTCTGACAACACCAGTGACCTTAACGAACGGTGCCTTAGCAACACGACGAACGTCTTCCTGCTTCTACCAGACGAGTCCGGAACGTACATCATTAGGATCACAGCCGACAACAACGGCGGCTTCGGGAGCTACACAGAGATTGAAGTGACTCTAGGTACAACACATAGCAACAAATTAGGCATGTTACCCCCAAATCAGGTTTCAAATTGCTGTCAGGGAATATAAATGACTTTCGCGCGGCTCTTTTGTTGACGCCATGGCTATTTCAGTTGCAGAATTGTACTGCGAAGAATGTGCGGACGATGATCTGTTGGTGGCCGTGATTGTCGGCTGGGTCTGCTTTGGACTCTCACTCGTAGTTAACCTTCTCCTGGCTCTAAGGTAACGTCACATTGGTGAAGGAGCTTGTGCCTATTGCTCGATGAAACTTAGTTTCGTACTGTTTAGGCCCCCTGTAGCAGTACAACCGTGAGAGCAGAGCATATTACTTAGAGATGAAGTCGCATCAGTTTTAGCTGTCTCGTCCTGTGAGAATATGCATCGTATGAAGCAAATCCAGGGCTGATATGACGAAGAAAGACACAACATAGCAAACACATGTCATAAACCAAAAACATTTTTGCCAGTTCATTCAATGTGTTACATGGTGGTGCGGTCACAGCGGAAGAGCGAATCGGTGCCGTGTCTTATATTCAAATTTACTTCCTATTACAGGCACTTTTGTAGAAGTAATTCTACAAACTCACACAAAAGCGACATCGTCAGGAACATGAACGCACCACCGCCATCGGTTGCAGCTCCAGACGGCGTACACGCGGTTCCAAGCCATCTAAGCAGTGCTCCAGATGGTGTACACGCGTCTCGCGGTATCGACACTATCGGTGGACACGTAGACGCATCTAACGCAGTAAATCTGGCAGTCGATAATACTTATGAGGCCATCGTTTCAGTTATTATGGCTCCTTCGGAGTATACGGGTTTGTCACCGAAGGGCATAATGCACGAGAACCTTTCAACCAATGTCAGGAACTGAATAAATCGAACTATAATGAGCGACCGGCGGTCGCTCTAGATAGCATGCCAACATTGGTCCAGTGTTGTGCCAAAGTATGTATTATGATTGGTCCATGGTTCGACTCCAGTCTTGGGCCAACTTTGGTCCCTCTTAATTATGTTCACGGTGTCTAACGTTGAGCGAACGCATACATCCGAAATTGGATTAATTCGAATGCCAATGAAATATCAGCATATTGGCAAAACAAAAATGTAATATTATAATGTTTCATTTTTTTAAATTAGAAGGCTATGCAATTTTAATTATAATAACACTTGGGCTTAACTTCCGAACTGACCCTTTCGTCAATCAAAACATGACGTGACATTATTGGTAGAGGCCTTTGGTCATTTATTTTTAGAATACCAGAAACATGCTATAGAGTTGGGCAACTGATCAATTTCTTACGTATGAAAGGAGAATTTTGATTCATGGCCAAAGTAGTTGTTCAGTTAATTTTAAGGCCAGATTATTACCAGCTCTAATAATTACTACGTTCTACCTCCTGGAATAAAATATCAAACTTTTTTAAAGAAAAAAAAATCCCTCCTTTTTTACTTTTCCCTTCAACTTCGGCCACCCTCTGAAATACCTTTCTTTGCCCAGTAAAAACAACCCGAAGTTACTATTTCATCAACAAATAAAAATTATGAGGCCATTCGAATTTCAGTGAGACGAATTTTGTGATTTCCGTCGACATTAACTCGTAACAAATGACTATAAACCCGACCCACTCGGTAGAATGTCACTTTTAATCATAGAGGTGAGTGTTGGATTTTCAATCCTCCTTGACTAATTAGCTCAGGCGGCTCTGTCGGTCCCCTTGCTTACTTTTTGTTCTGAAATAGTACCTGAAACTGGCGCGCAAGGAGGAAAACGATGATGCCAGTTAATATCATTCCCGGACGTTACTAGTCCTGGGGCCGTGTTCACAAAGATTCTTAACTAAATTCTTAAGCAAATTGTTAAGAATTTTCAAGAATTCTCAATAATTTGCTAAAGAATTTAAAAAGTGTTTCTTGAAAATTCTCAAGTAAAATGTTTTACTCCATTAGAGTAAATAATAAGGAAAAGTTAAAGGTGTCCTGAGAATTCTTTAAAGAGTCATAAGTTGATAATTTGAAGACGAGATTTAAAATACGATATTATTTCAACGAATAAGATTTCGCAAAAAAATTTCGCACTTTAAAGGGATAGCCACGAAGGAGTGACGTGCCCAATGTTATAGAAATCGACTCGGCAGTTATTGTTTTCTTGCATATGGAACGTAACATATTCGAAGCACTACAACGCCAAAACCATCGCTTTGAAGAGTCTTATGTTTAAATGCACATTAACATATATTTATTTCACTAATTTCGACTTTACTAAATTTTCAGTGTTTTATATGGATTGCCATGAGGAGTTGACAAGCTAATTTTAAAAGCAATCGAATGGGCAGTTGCCGAAGGAGGGGAAGGGGGTGTATGTATAGTTTGCTGCTTGGACGCATTGCGTCACAATACGTTTGATGTCACTTAGCAACAAACCAGAAGACCTATTTATCCCCATGACAACAGTGACGACAATGACATATCCGCTTTTATACGGCTGTTTTGATTGGTCCAGAGCGGGCAGGACAAATCACGCCCTGAAGAATTCTTAAAGTTTTATTCTGTAAAGAATTTTTTAATTTCACTTCGAGAAACGATTCTTACAAATTTTCTTCACGGAGCAAAAGTTTTTGCTTTGATAAAAATAAGGAATTCTTAATAAGGAATCTTTGTGAACACGGCCCCTGGCCTGATTGCGCCATACCCGATCTCCGCTCCTAGTCAATGGAAGACTTTAGCCATGTTCTGACATTGGCTTCAGGTTTTGGATTTGATTTAGTGCTGATACTGGCTGCAATAAAAGAAAATCTCTCTTAACCTTGAGAAGATGAAGTTCATGACATTACTCAAGGAAGTGATATAAAAGTCCTAGGGGTTCATCTTGACCACATACACTATGTAAAGGGCAAATTACTAGGGGGTTGGAAAACCTTACAGAAGCAAGAAAGGTGTTTAAAATTTAAACTTTACGTATATTATGCTATAGTTGTATGTTTCCCTATCCCTCTTATGTTATCGAATTATGGAGAGGGGCTTTTGCATCCTATGTTTTGCCACTGAATGCTCTACAATAAAGAGCCATCTGAATCGTACATGGTGCTCCTAAACTTGCTCATACTAAACCACTTTTTGGCTCCAATAATCTTCGCCTTCCTTTATGAATATAAGATGTTAATGTTTAAGTACAAGCAATACCTGGAGATTCATCCAGAAATTCTTCAGAAATATTTCTACGAAACCAAGATGTCCATTAATTTGTTATTATTAATTTTTTGTTTAATTTTTTTGTTATTTCCTGTTTTTTGTTGCACGAGCATATATGCACTGCTTATGCCAAAAATGTAATGTAAATGTTTTTATAAGAACTAAACCGAATTTTAAAATGATTATCTCAATGCATTGCCCAATAATTATCAAATGCCCATGCCAACAAAATCAACCAGCTGTGCGCAAATGACGGTAACCCGGTTACTGCGGTACATCTTGCCTTACAGAACCTCCACAAGCGACGGTCAGATCACAATTTACAATGTCACCCGTAAACAAGCTATGAGCCAAGCATCGGTGATCACGGTGATTTTGGGCCAGGTCGTTCAGGATCAGATTGCTTTGCCAGATCATTTCGACCAGGTTGTCAGTTCTGGGGACCAAGCCACTTGATTTCAAGTGGTAAGCTGTGGAGGTTTAAGACGAATTCCTTTAAACTCAAGCAGTTAGTTCGTGGTATGTAGGACCAATTCGATCGGGCTTGATTTAGAGTCTTGATTTAAATATTAGTCACTTGGTTCAGTTGTTCGGTCACTCAGGCTAATTTATAGTGATGTAGAATCGAGTCTCAAATGGTTAGTTCTTGTGATGTAGGACCAGGTCATTCGGGCTGAAGTGGGAAGCTCAGATGATTTAAAACGATATATATTATGCGATATCAACTGGTCTCAATGTTTGGGTGTTGTGATAAAAAGATTTTACACGCAAGTAATTGTACTTCGTGGTCTTGAGCAAGTATAGACGATTTCTGTAATACTGATTGCTACCACATATTCACCTGTTAAAATAAACTGTTACTGACGCCAAGCGGCAGTGGGTGTGACTACATCAATTCTAAATTAGCCTTTCATCGACTTTCGGCCAAAATCAGTGACTTTAACTAACGGGCCCTTGACCACAACTCGTAGAGGGGTTCGCGCCCACGACAACTCAGCCGGTTTTCCAACCGAGCTAGAGAGGCACCTCTTCAGTAACAGAGGCATCGATCATCACAGCAATTAATGGGTGACCAATACTATGGCCACAAAATCTGGTTGATTTCAATCGGAAAATTAATAATCATTTTTAGGTGCTGAAATCACATCCAAGGCCACTTTGTAACCGTGTGACCCACAAACAGGCCCATGTTTGGTGGTGTTGCCAAAACCGACATCTGCGAACACAATATTTTAATCTAACAAACGAATTTGGAGTAAGTAGTGCAGGTAGGTAGCAGTTATACGAAAGTCTGAACATCCATGAAGGGATGTGTCTGGGGTGGGGGGGGGGGCATATATTTTGCGGTGAAGAGGAAAATCTTCGTCCAAAAACTATGAGCTGATAGTATAATAAAATGAAGAGTTACACAAGGAGAGGCCGCTGACTGTGTGCCATCAGATACTTCACAGTTTTGCAATTTTTTGCTATCCGCCGAAGTGTCTTCAGACACCAATGCATGCGTTGTTGGCAAGTGATCAGTATGAGTTTTACTATTGCTGCCTTACACTACAATGTATGTGGCTTTGAAAATGAAAGACATTGCATGAATACGCGGTGAACCACTGATTATTCATCACGGGGTCAGTGATTTATACGATGTCGTATGATATGCTAAGGTTGACAGAAAAGCATATTGTAATCTTGTATTTAAATGTGTGTCACCCTTAAGTACCAGCTGGTAGATAATAGTCCTATGTCTCTGACAACAGACAATATAATATACACCCCGGAGATACGGTTCCACGAAATCTGTCGATTTATTTTCAGTTTTTTTCACCGAGTAACCTGTTTATATTTCTTTTTATTCGATCATTTGAATTTGAATTCATCCTCTTGTCGCGATATAATGTGTGCTATGCCTCCATGTGCCCTGATTCGCTGAGTTGGGCAGACAGCCCGATGGGTGTCAGCAGTGCCAGTGGTAAAGAAAGACCGCTGGAGTCAGGAGCATACATAAGTGTGTGGGAGTGTGTGAGGGGAGAAGGGAGGGCGGTACATCGGTTAATCAATTATCCGGATGCTTGTTGGGTAGGGGAAGGGAGGTAGGGATGTGATGAAGGACTGAAGATATATGAAGATTACTTCATTCTTACGGCACGTTTAATTAGGACTCTCTAACGCAACCCAATCGTTTGCATTATGCTCTTATTACCATAGTATAAAAGACACCCGTCAGGCTTATGGACTAGATATCGGCGAGCCTTGTATACCAGGACCCATGTTCATCGTGATATAATTAACGCTTTTCTGCCGTTGTACGCCCGGGTTTTTCATGGCGAGTCTACTTTCTAGACCGGAAAGTGGGGCAACCAAGCACAAATACCACTGTAGTGGTGTGAGAACGTTACTAAGTCCCGGGGACGATATACTAACTCGTGCACATGAGATACTAAGTCGTGCGAATGAGATAAGAATTAATTCTGAATGTCTCTAGATGTCCTGGATTAGCTATAACATGAAATCCCTCAGTAGAATTAGCTGTAACACGAAATCTGCGTACTTTACTTACGGAAGGCATTGGCAGACCCATGGTCGCTCTTTCAACACCCTGCCCCCCACCTCGTCCTCCACCCCCCTCGGCTGTCATGGCAAAGTTGGAGGTCCGTCTTGTAATGCAACGTACCTTATTTGCAGTGTGCACCCCCGCCCCCCCCCCCACCTCCACCCACCTACCCCTTATTGAAGAGTTGAAGCATATCTGTTGTAATCTTATCAACGGGTGATCTTTTTTATTCCTCACGCCAAGCCACAATAATCTTGATGACAGTACTTGAGTGAGAAAAAAGTTCGAGCGCATACTCAACACATACATACATAACGATATAGTTGTCACGCACAACACCTTGAGCTACACAAGTGTCCTTATGGCTGCGCTGTCAAAACATGCTCCGATTGAGAATGGGACTCTCTATGTCGATATCGGTAAATCATCTGTCTGCTTTGCGCACGTTTTGCTGTTTGCCTTTACTCACTTCTATGACGGGCCATGACAACATTCGTTTTCTTTATATTTATTATACCGTGGCTTCTAGTCGCACAGGCGTAATACTGTTACCTATATAATTTATCAATTTACGAAAAGGTGCCCTAGATGTCTGTCAGCATTGGGCGACAGCATCGGCCAACTCGTGGTAACAAGCGACCAGCTATGCTTAGAACACGCTTGAAAACTTTAAATAGCATGGATCAAAATCTCGGGTTGTATTACATACATGATTATCTAGATTAACCTGATTATCTGGATTAACATAATTATCTGGATTAACATTATTATCTGGATCCGTTCTTCACAAACTTAATTAGTTCGCCACGAAAAGCGATATCGTTAATGGATACATTTTACAGTTATGTTTGCTAAAATGTACCACGTAGGGCAATGATTCAATTATTCAGTGATTCAATGCCAAATGCGCGGAATACAGTCAAATGCTACCAAGAAATGACTGTTTTTCTCTTACGTGCAGAATAAATAATTGAATGTAACGTGAATGATGATGTGAACTGGATACGAATTAATATATTACAAGCATACCTGCAACGACACCTAGCCCTAGATTTTGCAAATATATGTTACGATGAACTCGATCAGATGTGAACGTCTATAATAAAATATACACCATCTATGCGATATTCCGTAATGAGCATCAGCATGATCAAATCTCAATGTAGCGTAATATTATAACTGCTTTGTAGCTTATCAATTACATTGCGATAAGTGCGATATTTCGTGCGTTTGTTGTATTCGATGCAATTGTGGCAGACCTTACGACACACCTATTTGGTCGCCACATTGAGTAAAAAGGTACATATACAACACCAAAATTGTCCTATTTTAATACGTTTGCTGCGGCCTGGTGTATATGTTCGGCAGATAGGGTTTAGATTATGTATTATACTTTAGATTATGTATTATACTTTTTAACTGTCTGGTTGTTACAAACATGATGTGGCAATTAAACCAGTATTACAAATGTAAACGTAAATGATACTGCTCCTAATAATCATCATGATGCCGGTTTATTATTGATGAGAATGATGGGATTGATAACGAAAAATCAGTATGTGACAATCGTAGTTATTTATGCATGTTTTATCTATATTACAATCATGCTCACATCTAATGCCAAGCGTATTGGACTAAGGGTTCCCTAAGGACTAAGAAAATGTCTGATGGGTATGAAAGTGCACTTTGCCGGTTTCATCTCCAATCTCCCATGTTCCGTGTCTTTGAGCCCATCTTATATACAATATCACATTTAATGTTGCAAATGAAAGTAGGGTCATGGCAAATCAATGCAATCCTGTACAGGGTGGGTAGCGTGGACATCCTGTAAAGGGTGGGGAGGATGAGCACCCTGTACAAGGTGGGTAGCGTGGACACCCTGTACAGGGTGGGTACAGGGTGGGTAGCGTGGACACGTTTTACAGGGTGGGTAGGGAGGACACTGTACAGGGTGGGTTGAGAGGACACCTTGTACAGGGTGGGTTGAGAGGACACCCTGTACATAGTGGGTAGAGAGGACACCCTGTACAGTTTGGGTAGAGAGGACACCCTGCACAGGGTGGGTAGAGAGGACGCCCTGTACATGGTGGGTAGCGTGGACACCCTGTACAGGGTGGGTAGCGTGGACACCCTGTACAGGGTTAGTAGCGTTAACACCCTGTACATGGTTCGTAGCGTTAACACCCTGTACAGGGTGGGTAGCGTGGACACCCTGTGCAGGGTGAGTAGCGTGGACACCCTGTACAGGGTGTGTAGCGTGGACACCTTGTACACAGTGGGTAGACAGGACAACCTGTACAGGGTGGGTAGCGTGGACACCCTGTACAGGGTGAGTAGAGAGGACACCCTGTACAGAGTGGGTAGAGAGGACAACCTGTACAGGGTGGGTAGCGTGGACACCCTGTACAGGGTGGGTAGCGTGGACACCCTGTACAGGGTGGGGAAGATGGACACTCTCTACAAGGTGGGTAGCGTGGACACCCTGTAAAAGGTGGGTAGGTAGGAAACCATGCAAAGGGTGGGTAGCGTGGACTAAATAATGAACAAGGTCATTTTCCAACTCGAATCACACGATCCGATATCAGCACCATGTCATAATCTGCGCCGCTGATAACACCATACAACAAACACTTAAACAAGGCGATGGCAGAGTCTCTTGATATCTTGACATGTATCGTCATGGCACTGTCACTGGTAACGATACTCTGACCTGTTCTCTGTGGACTATGTTCAGACTGCCGTGCGGTATCTTATGCATAAGATTGCTCGGATTATTATGTATTATAGGTGCTAGTAACACAGGTAGCAAACGATTGTTTGACTGGCATATTCTGGATGTTACTTCTGGACGTTATCCTCCACGTGATGCATAGAGAAGATGGCCAAATGATGTGAATGATTACTATTCTGTGTTGCGGTGGAAGTGCTACGCATCTTACGGATACATACTGAAGCATTTAGTATTACCAACGAGGTAAGTCACCCATGCAATATGTCATAATACGCAACAGTTCACTGAGGTTTTAATTTGCTGCGAGACTTGACTTGTGAGTCCATGTGCGAGTTTTTTTTGTATGTTCTTTTATTGCCAGGTCATTAAGGAAGTCAACAGGTACAGTACACATAACAAGTGTAAATGGGATACATCTAGACGTCAATGCAGTACAATATATGGCGGTAATATAGTATTCCGGTAATTAAACACATACATTTAATAGAGGAAGTTTAACCCAGCGAGCGGGGCGTGGGTGGGTTTGCGTCCAATTTAGTGGCACTGAGGTAATGAAATTGCTTGCGCCAGGGAACAAACTCACGATATTTTCACGATACGATCACTGAAGTGTTGTCATGCATCCAGGGGCCGATTATACAGGCCACGTCATCAGTGAGTCGCTGTTTGCGGGCAGAATAACAACACGATGCGCATCCTTGTGATGACAATTTTCCTATACGCGACCGCCGCATCAAGCCACACAGAGAAGTCAGGTAAGATCGCTGTCTGCGGCGTCACTGGCGAAGAATGTCATGTCCCCACGAATAACACCCTATACTGTGTCGAGGCATCGATACTGTTCAATCGATGTACTTGGATTGCAGCCATGTACGTTTGAAAACCACACGATCGTTTGCACTATATCCGCACGGCTATTATAATTCAGCCGATCTCATTGTGTTAGTGACGGAGGTCTATAAACATATGGTCTATGTTCGCATTCTCGGTCGCATTAGAAAGGTCTTCTTTCCTTACATTTCGTCTTACAAATAGGCCACATGTGTCCCTAGGGCACAACCCACAGACGCACAGTGTGGGACTGCAGTGTGTTTAAATTAAGGGGGTTGTGAGAGGGGGAATCGTGATGTGGCGTCAGTTAGTAAACACATTTGACGGCCGCTTTTCGCCATGGGACGACGGGGTCAGGATTATAAACATGTCTCCACCTCATACCACCAGTCCTTAGAACCACCCTGGCATCCGGTGGTCGCTTTGTCTATTGTTTATGTTTATTATGACATATTAGGCACGTCAGCAGTGGCCATGACAGTAGATGTAAAACGGCCTAATATACCGCATCACGTAATCAGCCTTGTCTCTAGGTGTCAATGCCGATGGACTCGCGGGTTTTGTTAAGGCCAGTCGATGTCGCACTTTCCGAACCGGGAAGTATGCCTTCATTTATTGTCTTGACCCTGGTGTTAGACTTGCATTCAGACGACGTTCATGCATGGCGATGTATATGGTCATTATTATAATAATATTATATTGATCTGGTCTGTGTATTAGATTTATTCCCTTGTGCACTGCCGCCAACTCGAGGACCCAGGTAAAAACTCCGATAATGATATGGCAAAATGTAGCGGCAGACGCCCGGGCACATTTGGCGTTCGCACCGTTTTTGCCGATATTTTGGATACATGTCAGCGAGCGACATTGACGGACAGCGGGCATGAAACTAGTACCTATGCAATTTAATATGCATATTTAGGCTTATATTAAAGTATTTTGGTATTATAGTAAAGCGCGTCGGGTTACGTTTAGTTTTTGTTGAAATGGTTCCTTTAAGTGGCAGAATAATCATGTACAAATCGCATGGCAATTTTCGTAGCTAATCCTAGTGAAACATACCACGCAGGATGGGTAGACAAAAAATACATGTTTCATTTGGCATGGTCATGCTATCTTAGGTCACTACAGGACGCTTCGGTCAGCAGATTGTTGAAGGCCCCAACCTTCCAGACCCACAAAAGGCTTAAACAGCGTTGATGTAGTCCTTATCATACACCACACTTGAGATACCTAAACACATGTTTCCATATATTGACACTGGCACATTGTGTTAATATACAGATAGATTTCCCTTTGTTATTTTCAGATTGTAACTATGGCCCTGGCTGTCCCTTCCCGTGTCATTGTGCCGCGGGTGCTGTGTGTGACCCTCTGACTGGTTGTCAAGGGAACTGCTCAGTGAACAAACCCGACTACACACCGAGCCAACCCGGCTGGGAGGGCGATGGGTGTCAGACAGGTACAGCAAACCGCGGGTTTACATCTGGCACATGCATGCCTGCCAAATGATCATTGTGAGCACTCCGGCGTTGACTTCGGTCTAACTCCCCTCTCTGGCACACCCTTGTTACTGCCCCGCCTGTTCCTGTTCAGTCATGTAGATCCCCTTTCATGTTGAGATTGCTTCTTCGGTGTAATTTTCCATGTATCTGCTGAATTCAACATCGTAACCCCTTCCGTTCCCTCATCGGTCTACAGATTAGCAATCCTAGCCATAACGTGAGGAAACGATGGATTTACACCTTTTGTGGTAGTACACCAAGCCACTGCATTAGTATTAAAGGAATCTATTTCGTGATGACGCAGTACGCGGCCAATACTTTTGCACAATAACGTCCAAATACAAGGTTTTCATTTGCACTGGCACAATTTGTTCATTCCTCAAGGCAACGTGGCCTACAGCAAGACGGCCTGGCAGTATGGAGTCTACCAGGACCGAGTGGCCTCGCGAGCGGTGGACGGGGTGGTGGACAGGGAGGCGAGCGGTGTCGCCCAGCCTAAGGGTCCTGATGGCAGGGCGTGGTGGACCGTGGACCTAGGGGCTTTTCACGCCGTTTACTCCACCAGGATCATGAATACCGTCCTCGGCAGTGAGTATATATAATAAAGCGTTTAGCTACCTTTGAAGGTTGTTTTTGGACATGAACAACGGCGTTATATCAAATGTAACGAATTTGTGTTAATGGTGTTTCCACATCCGGCAATTCAATCTGCGCACCTTAGAAACAGATTCCCTGATTATGTTTAAGGCGTTTTTACTGATTTTTGGTTTTTAGATTGCTAATCAAATATACGGCAAAATCCCTATATATATGTCGTGGAGTTCTAGACACGTTTGTTCTGACCCAAAGCTGGCTCCTTCTACCTGACGAACATTCGTGTGTACGTGAGCAACTCGTCCATCCCTGACAACGCCGTCCTCAACACCGAGGACGACATCATGCATTACGGGGGCTTTGTGACTTGTGGGGAACACCCGGATCCAGTACCAAATGGAGGTGACGCAGATGTGCACTGTAGTGAGCCTCTGATCGGCAGATATGTCCTCGTCTACAAGTATGACACGACTGGTTCTAACGATGCACCGGAGTCCTTCACTGTGGCCGAGGTCACAGTGCGAGGACATCGATATGAAGGTAAATAGTTCCTTTCGAGTCAAACGAGAACAAGCATTCCAAATAAACATGTCCGATTTTCCCGATGCAACTCGATAGAGCGTCTACGTTGTCTTGAAATATTAATGGTTATTTGACATATCTAGAATGATGATGCCTGGCGACAAGGAGAGATGATAAATGCACATAATATATGATGACATTTTCAAAAACAACAATATTATTATCGATACTCCTTGAAAAACGCAACAAATTGGACGCTACAGCACCTATTGTTGTTATTTCAGATTGCTTCAACTGCACCAGTGAATGCAACAGTGTGTATGGCTGCACGGCCAACTGTCCGCCTGGGAAGGACCAGACTACACTCTGTTCGCAAGGTAGTATATGTATATATACATGTCATGGGCAAACTGTTTATAGCCATCAAGCTGGATGATGTACACTATAACACCTTGGGGGTTGTGCTTTATTTCGATCGGGGGCTCCCGGCAGATGCTGTGACACCTGTAACATTATGTAGACGTTGGATATCTGGCACATACATGTTTAATATAATAACTCTTCACACCCTGTATGTGCATAGAAGTGGTCATGGGCGTCGCCATTTCGCCCAAATGGCCCATATATGCGCGACGAAAAATCCCCTGCACCCATAACAAAAAGGTCCAGTTTGTAGAAAAGGGTGCCTCTAAGGTTTATTTATTGTTTACACATAAGGCAATATATAATATGGCTCTGCGTAAACCCAAGTCGTGTCAATGTGTCAGTTAGCCGGCAATTTAAGCCAAATAAGGATTTTTTTCAAGGAATGTAGTGAAACTTTATTTTTTACCGTGAAGTCGTTGTTTTTATCAATATGATGTTAATGACCACACACGTATGGCGAGACTATTATAACTACATATGCTCCAGATTGCAATGATGGCGCATATGGGATGAACTGCGGTGAGAGTTGCAGTGGTAATTGTGCCAATGGCGCCGTGTGTGAGAAGACAGACGGGTCATGTCCTGGTGGATGTCAACAGTGGTGGGGTGACCCACTATGTGGTACCTCAATAGGTGCGTCTCCCCATAAGTGGCCGCGGTGGATTGGTTAACTCTGTTGTTGTGCTTTTGTATTTATTCGGTTTACAATACTTTATCACACGATATAAGTTCATTCCTTTATTTAACATAGACTGCACAAGACGACATTTGGGATGACATTCATTATGATGACGCACGTCTTATTGTAGGTATCTCTCATGGAAACCTTCTTTTGTTGGTATCACATTAGAATGTCTAAGAATATAACCAGGCAGACGACTACCAGTACATGTGGTCCAATATGGCCAATGTATAATATGCCATGTGTTTGCAAATTGCTAAGTCAATATGTCAGTCATCAAAGTTTGATCATCATTCTCGCCGTTTCTCAATGGACCACATTAACTGCCTTACTCTACTCTACTATGTTTCCTTATTTCCAGCGCCTCCTGTCAATGCCAGTGTTGACACGCTAGTTTAATTGCCGGATAACTCACGGTTTTTCAAATACTGATTCGTGCTTCCAGCGACCCCCGCCAGTGACATCGTTTACTCGCTATCAGCCCCGGACGTCACTTCCGGGGGTGTTACCCTAACGTGGGACCCGCTGGAGAACATACCAACCGGGTTGGAATCCCATTACGGCTACATCATTGGTCAACGGAGCCAGCAGGATCGTCTGGAGACCATTGCTGGTGACCCATGGGTGGACATCGCCTGGATCACCTACACGGGGAGAGTGGACATAGAGTCCCATACAGTAAAGGGATTAGACTACAATTCTTGGTATTTCTTAAGACTTCAGGTGTACCGCCAGGACCAGAGCATGGTCGAGAGGTCACTCGACAGCGGGACAGTCGACGTCAAGACGACGTGTGTTCGTAAGTAACACGAGATGATACTTTGAAGCTACCTATTTTCTCGAATATATAAACGCAAATTACCGGGTTGCCAAATTTTAAAGAAGAACGCCAAGAAAGTGTTACTACTGTTTGAAATTCACTTAACTTGTTGTCTATGATTTTCGTTACAGAGCCAGCACAACCAATGGTCACATCACTGGTGTTCAGTCACGGAGAAGGCGGAATCGAGGCTGTGAATATCATCTGGGATTTGTTGGTAATGTTTTGAGTAAACAAATGACAAATGCCAACACCAACCACCGAACGTATCTACAAACAATGAACTCGAGGCCGTGTATTATACATACGTACAGTAACTGACACCCTATAAGTGTAAGCTGTGCTCAATTTAATTCCACATAGAGCCATATTAGGTTGTCCATCATTACGATAGTTAATAACGCATAGGCCTTATATTGTTGGTACAGATGCTTCCAACATCACAGTTGGTTTGCTAACTCGATGTTTAAAGTTTTGTTTCTTAGCCAGTTAAGTGTACCAATGCCATTCGACATATATGTTTTCCATAATTACTAAAGCAATATGACAATCATCACCAAAACTTCGAAAAACAATCCCTTGACACCTCCTGACAAATAAATATTCTTTTAGTTAAAATTTATCCTGGTTAAAGTGCGCTTCGACGAATGCGTTAAGCCGTATTTCTCTATTATGGCCCAAAAGACACGCACAGCCGCATGGCGGCGCCACCCATCGCTCCACATTGTCCTTACGCACATTAGCCATTATGGATGAAGGGAAGCTCATCACAAGACACTAAACAATGGAATAACCTGTTCTTGGTCTCGTGATCAGAGTCCCGCGTAACGCAGCCATTGGGACCTCCCAGCGGTAGAAACTGGTGCTGTGGTTGTGGTTATTATTGATAATGGAAAGAACTAAATTATGTCATGCCAAAATATAATCTGGTAATTATGTAGGCAATGTACAAGTTTGAAACTATCTAAATGTTAGTGTGGGTTCAAGGCTGTTCATTATCAAAATGCGTTAATGTGTGTTCAATATCATCAAAGGTCACTTAATTGTCAAGGTTTTATCGCTTTCATTAGGTTTATAATTATGTATGCCGAACAATTATATGATATTTGTAATGATAAAAATTGAAATCTGCATTGAATATTTTAGCCATATATCTTATAAACTACATGAATTAAATATACAACTTGATGACGTTGTAATCATGTGACCAAGAGTACTAGATAAAGATCAGTGCATATCTGGGAATGTTTTTTTATTGGTGGTCAATGTCAACAGATTTGCGCCTATTTAGAAAGGTCCCTTTTACCCTTACCATTTTCAACATATATACAGGGGCGGATCTAGGAATTTGCCAAGGGTGGGGTGGGGGGGGGGGGGGGTGCGCCTCTAAAAACGTGCGACCGGGGGTTGCTCGGAGGAAACCCGACTTTAATAGTGTATGTTCAGGGGGGGAGGGTGCAATCCGCATAACAACCCGCCTTGATCCGCCCATGTATATGCCTGTATCACTGTCGTTACCTTTAACTTCGCGATATATTTGTATATGAATTATTACAGTGACACATATCCCCCCAAAAAGATTTCAATACAAAAATTACGTTTGCAATTCTTTAGTTATGTGCCTTAGCTTTAATATTCAGGCACACATAAGCAAGCAGCTAAGTTGGGACTTCAACCTGCATAAAGTGCGCTCATAGTAGAAGTTAAAAGATTATAGATAGATTGATTTATGTTCTATTTCCACCGATGACATTTCAACCCTATAATAATATATTGCCATGTATTACCATCTGTCAGATCAGCTACATACAACCATGTGCATACCACTTTCCCTAGGTGCCAAGCAACAGTGGGTGTGACTACGTCAGCTATTACGTAGTGTCGTATCGTCTTTCGGACAACACCAGTGACCTTATCGAACGGTTTCTTGACAACACGACGAATGTCTTCCTTCTCCTACCTGACGAGTCCGGAACACACATCATTAGGATCACAGCCCACAACAACGGCGACTTCGAGAGCTACATGCAGATTGAAGTGAATCTAGGTACCATGTATATATAGGCAAACTAATTATTACACATCATTAAGATTACAGCCCGCAACAACGGCGGCGTAGAGCTGCACAGATTAAAGTAAAACTAGGTGCAACATGTACACCGCGAACTACCTACCTATAAGTTAGAGTTTCATTTGCTGCCAATAGTAAATTGTAGCCTATAGTGTAGCACGTTTGTTGACGCCATGGTTTATGTCAATTTCAGAGTTGTATGGTGAACAATGTGCGGAGGATGATCTGTTGGTGCCCGCGATTGTCGGCTGGGTTTGCTTTGGAGTCTCACTCGTAGTTAACGTTCTCCTGACAATACGGTAACATCATATAGGCGTAGTGACGACTGATGTTGATCCACAGTTAGATCAAATATGTTACTTTAGTTTAATATTGTATTGCTCATGCATCGCGGCAAATCCATTACAAATGTTGACATTGATGACAAAATGGCGAAATATCTACATATTACTGTACCGCTGTATTTGGTGGAAACCGATCCCAAACCCTACCTGATACCTGATACCAGAATATCCTCACGTGGCGCTAACCGCGGGGATAAACCAATAACATCAACGCCGAATTATCACGCCCGCATTATCCGGTACCATATTATCCGATTCTTTTTTTTAATTTCTTTTGTTAAATCGGAACTTAATTGTATTACAGACTTTGCTGTGGGACGCGTTCTACAACCTCAGCCAAGAAAGACACTTCACGCGTCACGTACCTGAACTCCCGGCCGCCATCCGCCACCTCAAGTTCCCAGGCGGCTTTAGATTATGTATACGCGGCTCCAGATGGTGTACACGCGGCTCCAGATGGTGTATACGCTGCACCAGATGATATACACGCGGCTACGTACATAAACTCCCCACCGCCATCTGGCACCTTAAGTTCCCATGCGGCTCTAGATTGTGTATATCCGGCACCAGATGATATACACGCGGCTCCAGATCGTGTACACGCGGCTCCAGATCCTATACACGCGGCTCCAGATTGTGTATGTGCGGCTCCAGATTGTGTATGTGCGGCTCCAGATGGTGCACACGCGGCTCCAGTTGATGTACGGACGGCTAAGGGTATCAATATTGTGGGCGGTCACGTGGAAACGTCAGAGATGGCAGCTCTACCAGTCGATAATCCTTATGAGGCCATCGCCGAATTCGATATGGCTCATTCAGATTACACCGGTCTGACCCACACAGGGGGAGTGTACAAAAACGTATGAACCAATACCTTGCGCCTTTTTCTTGATGAGAAGTAAATAACACAGGGCCTAGTATGTAGACGGGTCATGTCTAGGTCAGGTTGAATAGATACCCTGCATTAAATAGTTCAATAAGACGTAACCTTCAACACAAAACGTTTCAACAATATATTTTTTGGTTTTGTCAATTTAATACACGTACAATAAGATAGCTGTAGATTAATGCATACATGTGCTGAAGAAACCCTTGAGAAGTGATCTTTAAAAGAAGCACGAATCGTTATTGTATCAGTTGAATATCACCCTGCCAAACAGAAATTGTCAGTCAGGAGAATCAATAAGAAAATTGTTTATAATTCTCTGTACTAAATGTGTTTTTTAATACATGGCAATTTAATTAAATACCTAAAGAGCGCAACAAGTCAAATTGGGTCATGAAATTTGGCGGCATTAATCAAAATAGAGGCCCAATTACACGAATAAATATTGATGTAATCTGAATGCGTAACAGAGTAATCATCTGTGAAATGAGATTTTTTTTTTTTAATGTGATGACGTGGAAGCAGTTGGGCCTTGAATATAGTGCCATGACCCAGCTCTCGGGTTCAGCGAGCGTTGCCTGTCCGAGCGGTCACTGAGTTTCCCGCCTCTCAGCCAGTTTCCCGCTCGCCGGCTCTCTCAGGAGTAGTCCCGCGCTCTCTCAATATTGGAGGAGTGGGGTCCGGCACTGCGGAGAGCGCGAGCGGGGTAGGGTTTTGTGACAGAGAGGCATTTGACCGACAGAGAGAAGGGTTGTATATGTTGTCTCGGGCAGAATAAAGATGCAGAGACCGATGCCTGGTGTGTTGTGGATTCGCTGTACGGACCGCAACAGAAGACCGACAATAACATCGCAACACAAACAATGACGAATCTGTAATTTTGCAAATGCATTACGACGAACTTGATCAAATGTAACGGGCATATAATAACACGTATAACAGCTTGCAACCATTTTGTGCGACTGTCTTCTTAATGCATAAAACATGAGGACGTGATATCACTCGGCCAAACTCCAATCGTGGCTCAGCATACTATTGTTGACGAGGACGATCAATGCAGAAGAGACAGCATAATGTTACTCAGGCAACATTTGTTATCTGGTTAATGAATTTCATATTGTTTTGTAGAAAGGAAGTGAACGTATAGTTCGAGTTTTTTGTCAGTGCGAACGCTTTCGGAAATGAGTCGCTTTTCACGTATCTTGGATTTTAACATCCCGGATCGCTGCTTAGGTACTCATGTTTCCTTAGGGGTGCTCAGGCTTCTGATCTATTAAGGAGGCAGTACGTATTGTCTAGTGCCCGCGTGCCACTTTATATAGCTTTGTAGCTTGCATTTCCTTTCCTGATGAGCTGACACGCTTCATGAAATGTGTTCTTGGGAGTGTGTGCTGATGCAGCCGCTCTCTTGGCTTTTTTGGCACCAAAAGTGTATGGCCAAAAACGCACGGCAACAGAAACTAAGCACTGGACGTGTCATGACCCAGCCCGCAAAATGTTTAGATGCGAATATATGGACACGACAAACCAGTCGCTCAACGATTTTCATACATGAAATTAATTTGCTGTTCATATTGCAGCACGACAAAACGAACTGCTTATGACTGTGTCGCAGTTTGATCACAATAATAAGTAATATAGTTATATGATTGATTCAGGACACGTGATCTTTATTTGGCACCGGGCACGCGCAGGCCTTCGGCACTAGTTCGTCTCATTATCTGGGCTTTTGTATTCCTATACATCTATTTGCGACAGTGCGTCTGCGTTAGCATTAAGAAATACTGTTGTGTCGTGATAATAAAGGACAGAATCGCAGTACAAAAGTGAGTTTGAAAGGCGCCTTTTGAACATTGCACTATAACCAATATCTTTACTCTGACATCTGGCTACCAAAATAGAAGTACACCTGGATAATAGTATTGAAGATTCATAATGTAGTGGCCCTTAAGCCGATATTTCGGAACATAGACAAACACTGGGCACTCGTTCTCTTAAACCGGAAGTTCTCTCCTTTTACTTTATTTACATATTAACTGAGACATGCATCCCTAGATGGCGACATCACACGGTGCGCTGTCGCTAGGCATGCACGGTTACACTATGAGATGCAGGACCTCCTACATAATGTTACAGGCTTGATGTTAA
This sequence comes from Arenicola marina, assembly GCA_964019135.1. Taxonomy (NCBI): domain Eukaryota; kingdom Metazoa; phylum Annelida; class Polychaeta; family Arenicolidae; genus Arenicola; species Arenicola marina. Next base: position 40,542,070 of record OZ025249.1, read on the forward strand.
ATGTAACGGTTTTAGGCCCCCTTGTAAAAGAGTTTAAATGAAACATCTAGCCTGTTCGCCTCAGATATATATCATGGACGGTTTCATGTTGCGTCGGGTCATAGCGCGGTGTCGGAGGTGACAGTGAGAGGAAATCGATATGAAGGTACATACGTATGTATCCGATGCTAGATAATCAAGGACATATTCTTTCACGGTTTGCCCAACTCTCATGCAACTATGTTTGCCGGGATAAAAAACCATTGGGAGCGGTGAAAACACTATATGTGTCGGAAATACATAAGGTATATTTCTTTCCAAAACCAAATAGCATGCTGTGAGGACCAGGAGTAGTGATTTTATTGACAGCAAAACGATACAGCCGTATCAGCTGGATTTGTTGATTCAATGTGAGATAAAAACATAATATTTCGATTATTATTGCCGTCATAGATTGTTCCAGTTGTATCGGAAAATGTCACACTATGTATGGCTGCATTGCAAGCTGCCCGCCAGGGAAGAACCAGACTACATTGTGTTCAGCAGGTATCTTACTATACTACACTATACCATACTATACTATACGATACTATACTATACTTTACTATACGGCGATGGCTTCCTAACGTGAGATAGAGCATTCTGTATCATCCTGCATCGTTTGAATCCATCACCGTATCTCATCTCAGCCGTTCTGCTATGTCACAGTGAACCACTATTACAAAATCGCTGACGTATGAATCATGAATAATATTTACTTCGCGGGCTCTAATAGGGAAATGCGGGCTCTTATCCAGCCTTATAGTTAGAACCGTATCATGTTACAGGAAACATTAATTTACATTCATCTAGCATGTTCAGAACACATCCGGTCGCTAACTAAATTGACATGGTCGTTGCTGTCTCCAAAAGCTGCCTGACGTACCCACCAGGGCCAGTAGAAATGGGCTCCATCGTGTGTGGTAACATGCAACGGTGCCACGCGAAGATTGTGTGTAGCGCTGACAGGGAAAACTGTCAGGGCAAACTATGTACCTATTATCATTATGAAGCAGAATATTTTAACGAAATTCATTGCAGTGAGTTAATGGTAACAAAAGCGGTCGGCTTTTCAGTGGCGCGTTTCTAGGAACGTAATTGGTTATGTTTCAAACCCGCCAGTTTTCATTATGTGTTCGTGTGTACCAAGACTGAACGCGCATAACACCAGGGACGACATATCATATGTTACTGCGCTTAGCATCCGGATCGTATCAGACGTGCTCTTCGCGATGTCTGTTATTCTTATATGTCAAGCACATGCACATTCGCTTTTGCGCTTTACCTACTGACCAGCAAGGTGGTATTTCGTTTTAGGTTGTGAACGGCACTAATACATTAGCTATATACTTCCACAGATTGCAATGACGGCACGTTTGGTATTGACTGCGGCCGGACATGCAGTGGCAATTGTGTAAATGACGCACTGTGTGAGAAGACAGACGGGACTTGTCCTGGTGGATGTGCACTGTGGTGGGCCGAGTTATCGTGTACCGCCAATACAGATAAGACATATTGCCCTTGTGACACCCCGTGGCAATGTTGTCAAAACAAACGTGAAACTTTACATCTATTCAGGTATTTTGAAGCCTTCTTGGTCGTGGTAGATAGCTCACACCGTAGAACTACACATAATGGAACCTTATAAGACACCAATGAAATGACCGACCGTTGGGAGATAATTTGCATCTGCATCTCTGTATCAGTCATGAATGTCTAACACTAATTTGACTTAAAGCTGGTCATGCATCAATTAAAAGAGTGGCTTACCAAGATGCGCTGTAATTTATTGCATATGCCATATGTTATCTTGCAAAGTACATAATTTCCAACATGTCACATTTCTCATATGAAAAATGTTGCAGACTTGTAGTATATAAGTAACTTTAACTTCGTTACCGGCTTTCTCCTATATTGCAAACAATACCAAAGAGTACGCAGCAATATACACTTAAGGAGGCAACAAAGTTAGTTATCTATTACTTTTTGTTCGTGCTTAAAGGGCCCTCCGCCAGTGATATTGTCTACACCCTAGCAGCTTCTGACGTCACTTCCGGGGACTTTACCATGACGTGGCACACGCTGGACAACATATCAACCGGGTTGGAATCCCATTGCGGCTACATCATTGGTCAACAGTCACCAGGATCAGCGTCTGGATACCATTGCTGGCCACGCATGGACGGACATCGCATGGATCTACTACACGGCGACAGTGGGCACAGAGTCATATATAGTAGAGGGATTAGACTACAATTCCAGGCTATCCTTCCGACTTCAGGTGTACCGCCAGGACCAGAGAACGATCAATACAGCCGCCGACAACGGGACAGTCGACGTGAAAACAAGCTGTATCGGTAGGTTCACCCGGACAACCGAGTTTCCAGTATCCTGCACTATCACTGCATCTCCTGCGAATTCGGACATTTGGCGATTGGTATATATCCGATGAACGACCTTCGCGCTCAGTCATATAGATAAATGAAATAGCTATGTGACATTTCATTATGAGATAATCAAGTTGGATAAAGCCGGGTTGTTTAATACAAAGAACATTTACAACGGCAAATTACTGCATAACCTCAAAAAAACAGGCGGCATCAATCACTCAGTCGATCATGGCTGCAAAACTCTGACCATGCAAGCGAGTGCTATTTTGGCTTGTTGTCGCTGACATTGTATTTCTTTCCACAGCGCCAACTGAAGCCCCAACGACCTCCGTGGAGGTCGTGAATTTGACATATAGCGTTAACACGTACGAAGCCGAAACGTAATCTGGGACCTCATGGTGAGTTAGGAGTTGATACATTGATCGCGTCGGAAGAAGCGTTAATGGCCAATCGTCGGGCACAATGAAAGTTTGCCGAACATTTGGGTCCCAGACCACGCAGTTGTTTAGGCATTTGGAAAGGGGCAGGGGTCCTAAATCTCAACACTTATTGTGTCTTACAATGTCGCTGTTATCGCCAGAAACAAGAACTAGAGAGCAGTAGCTATGCAACTGTTAATCTAACTGCCTGTAAGTGAGATATACTGTATTTTATTTGTTCTGACCCTTTATCTTTGAGTCAATTGATCGCTTATTGGTGTCGCTTTTTGCCTTAACCACATTATTTTTTTGCTATCATAATTATTAATATTGATTTTTGGCTTGGGGCTTCCAGCTCCACGGACCAGAACATATATATATATATACATCCTTATTCACACGCATTGAACCCTCATGCACAGAAACTGCAAAGACAGTGATTTAACATTCGCAGTTGTGGAGTGGTCTAAGCATTCTGATGTGAAGCAACACAATTGGGATACGTTTATATTTCACATGTTTTGCCCCTTCGTGAAGCTCATGGTGCCGGGGTGATCGCCGGAGTGACAATCGCCGTGCTGGTCATCATAGCCCTGGTCATTGTCTTATTGTTCCTATGGTAAGTGAATGCGGATTGGCAACAGTATTGTCTGGTTTGATACCGTAAATAATTGTTACACCGGATAATATGTATGCGTTATGATACACTGTGCTGCTCGATTAAGCACTTCATGTATTGATATACACTACACTATGATGCATCATTTTGCGTCGTACTGATTATATGTTGACCATGTCTCATATTTGGTGCATTATTTGCAAGTATAAACTGCGTGTGCTCCTACTTGAACGAGGGGCGCGAAGATGATGCCAAGACCAGACGGTCTATGGTTGGCCCAGGGGAATGTACGTAGCACCAGTGGAAGAAGAACCATGAGATAGCTTGGCCATTTAACCTCACATAAACTGATGGCTTCATTATATATTTGAACGTCGTGGCCGCTGTTATCATTCCAACGTCTAACTGGACATGCCAATGGTTCCATATCTTCAAGAGGCACAGCGGTGTCAGACAATTTGTCCACAACTATGAAAAGATAGGGCCTGTAACTGTATAGCTTGACGCGCACTCATTCTAGTCAACGTTTGAGCGCTGAAAACCGTCTGGTTGCAATAAATCCAGTGGGTGTGATTATATTTTTTCCTTGCTGTGGTCCAGACATTCCTAACAATAAAATCACAATATAGTTAAGTATGGGACTGATCTCTCCATAATGCATGTTGTCTTGTCACTCAGAGAGTTGGAAGCTTCTGTATTTCGAGGAATATCAGCGATGTTTGCATTACGACTGCCTTACGACAAGGACAAGCCCTTCCGACGCATTAGCTGGCCTGACACCGAAAGTCACTCATGAAACAGCCGAATTCTAGTTTATCAACTGTCTAACCGCTCATATATTACATAAACCTACTCTTGTGGTTATAGTTCTTATACACGTGTTAAATTCAGTGGTTAGTTGTGCATCCAAGGACGATATAGCACGTACAGGCCGAGGTTGCTATAGCATTGACGTATAGCATAAGTATCCCTGTCGAGTGAGGTCTCGCGCACATCCCGTATTGACTGTACAGCCATATTGTCAAGGTCATTATTGCTGGAAACTGTTAATTACATGAACATATCTGCAAAGCCGTGGAAGGTTGAAAATTTAAGGAACAAAATAGTGTTATTGAATGTGACGTCAGCAATGTCGCACTAGCAAATCCTCAAAGTGATGTCATTGTCAATCTCATATATATACGTGCTGCAGCTGGATTTGTGAACCCGATGGCCAGCCTGATCGAGCATGCAAAAGTGGATGACGTCGACTGTTTCTGCCAGAATATCGGTCCAGTACAGAGTGCCACCCCTCTTGCATTGCTGGGAGAGATCTACAACACACTGAAAGCCCGGGCTGAAGGATTCAATATGCTATACAGCGTGGGGATGATGTAAACTACTACCTAGTAATGTTACGGCTATTATGTTCGTATTTCACAAAAGACGAGAGCGCTTAACTGGATATGCAGATGCAATAATGCGCTTCTTATAATTTTCATCAGTTATTTGCAGCATGTAGAAATGTGCTTTGAGTAGCAATGAGAACATTGCGCAAGTCACAATGAAAGTACTAAATGTTGCTTGTCCCGAAAACTGTTCAATACACAGTCTGTGGGTGTTTTACTATTGGCTTTTATTTCGGTGAAATGCGCTCTCCTTCCGATTTTCTTGCATTCTGCTTCATCATAATACTTACTGAAAAGTTGGTTTAATTTTAAATGGAATGCAGTTTTGAATTCCTTTGGATATATGTATTCACTTGAAGCCATTCATTGTTTTTCAGTCCCTTCCCACCAGGGAGGCCATTCCTTGAACTGTTGGTCAACAGAACTAGCACAAGCTGAAGAACCGGTACACGAATATCAAAACATATATGGTGCCAATAATGAGCCAACACAAGGTTATTAGTCTTAGATGACGAAATGTGTCTACTATCAGAGTTATTTGGCACTAAGGTATATTTTATCAACTGATACGTCTAATGCGAATGCTTGGAGACAATTTGCCAAAGCTGGTTATAAAGTAGCTTTTCTGAGAAGCAATTTGAAGTGGATTAGAACGCCTTAGATAGCTATTGTTTTCTGAACGTGCAGGATGAATGCCAGGCAATGTAATGTGCTATAGAGTCAAGCACTTACGGGTAAAAATACATTGTCATCAGACTACATGTCGTGTCGGCAAAGTGCTGCTTAAATTCATCAAAATGCTGACATCGCGACCGTATTGGGCTGTTTTATTAGGTGACGCGGCTGTGCATAACACTAAAGAATATGTATCCGGTAAAATGCTCAAAACAACTCACATGGACAGTTTTGCGTAGCAATTATGTCAGCCAGAATTATGGTGGCATCTCGACCCATCATGACCCAAACTGATATGTTTTATTGTAAATAAATTCAAACTAGTATATAACACAGCCAACATTATGTGATTAAAACAGATGACCACTTGCGTGTGCCCTTGGCGACCGAAGATGGGGAAGGTTACATCAACGCCATCTTTATCAAGGTTAGACTCCATAAGGGCATAGTGTGCCATTATGAATTATTAAGAGTTGATGGTCGTGTTAACTAAGTACAATAACATGAAATCTGAAGGCCGCTAAAATCATATAATCTGATCCAAGCCGCTCGGTGGCCCATTCAGTAGTCAATCGTTGCCATAGTTACATTGAGTAGAACAATGACACATGACGTCACGCACACGTCACGTCACGCACGCAACATGTGGTTAGATCGCTTGCAAGATGCTTGATGTAACTGTAAAACGTATAAACGTCTATCGCCATATAGTGAAAGGAGAATGTCTTTTCCGATTCCCGCGACTGGCATCACGGAATTTGTTTTTTCATCCTCAATTTGTAAAGATTTATTTAAACCATTATTCATTCAACACATAGAACCTTTCCTTCATTCCATCCATATTCTTTGATGTTCGCAATACCCAGCTTTTTCAAAATATACCCTTTGATCGCCAAGTGTTGCTATAATTTTGGGGGTGTTAAGCTAAATATTTTATAAGTAATGATGCCCAGAACCGATATGAAATGAAGCAATTATGGCCCAATTATGCTATGCTACCGTCTCAGCCCCAGATCTGACCCTCAGGGTTTCGACATCAGAGGAGACAGACACTACATTGCCACACAAGGTATGTAGCTTTCTGCTCCTCCATCAAAACATAGTAAAACAAATTAATCGGATGCATCTAGTTCTAAGTCCTTTCATTAATGTCAAAATAGGAGCGATGCTTATAGATATAGATGTAGATCGGACAGTGGAAGGGTGGATGCAAAGACTCCCCGGTGTCTAGTCTTTAATCGTTAGCATTTAAATCGTAAAATATTTTGGGATAAGCAAAATTAACACGGATATCACACTTGACTATATTGTAAATGGTTATCACAGGGCCCATTTCCACCACCCAGTTGGACATCTGAGAGATGATCTGGCAACTCGGCACGTGTCATCATCATGCTGACGCCATTGGTGGAAAATTTCAAGGTGCGCCTTATCCTACGTTTAGAAGTGAACTCATTATTAAATGAGTGATGTGCGTTAAAGACACTTCTCTGATTATTTATTGTGCAGACCTATCTGTGTTGACAATCGTAATATGCAAAACATATCAATGGATGTTTAACATTCAACATTGTATTCCTGTGCATCAGGTCCATTATGCATTGTTCTTATTGAAGACGCAGTAGGATATATACAGAGTTTGATTGCTGTTCCAGTAGAAATGTCACTGTTACTGGCCGGAGCGCGTCGATAAGTCCGTCACTCACATAACCGTTGCGCTTAGAAGTTTTTCAGGTGAGACGGACGACAGATGGGATCCGAGTGCGGCAGTATCAACTCAAGGGCTGGAGCGAAGGTCGACCCACGAGTGTGACTCTCACAGCTCTGTTGCACCTTTACAAGAACGCCATGGATCCTGGGGAACGCAACCTGACTCAGCGCGCCATGGTCCACTGTCTGTAAGTAGTGTCTGAGGTCGTGGCTTATGGACACCCCTGTTACGTTGCAAAATGTCCGCCCGTTGCAAAATGTCCGCCAGGCAAATATCGTTGCATTTGGTCCGCCCAAAGACCAATTCGTCGTTGCAAAATGTCCGCCCGGAAAATATCGTTGCATTACGTCCGCCCAAAACTCAATTCGTCGTTGCAAAATGTCCGCCCGGAAAATATCGTTGCATTATGTCCGCCCAAAACTCAATTCGTCGTTGCAAAATGTCCGCCCGGCAAATATCGTTGCATTATGTCCGCCCAAAACTCAATTCGTCGTTGCAAAATGTCCGTCCGGCAAATATCGTTGCATTATGTCCGCCCAAAACTCAATTCGTCGTTGCAAAATGTCCGCCGGTATGTCGGTTGGTTCCGTTTTTTCAAAACGAAAATGTAAGATTTTAAAGTCTAATCTCGGTGTGTTCTGTTATTATCTATATTTTATATGTCGGTCTGAGTTGTTATGACGGATGTTTCCGACATATCTCAATTTGTCTGTTTGTCTACAGGTGTGTGTGTGTGTGTGTGCGTCTGCGTGTCACCGACATGGCTCGGTCAAGTTCATTAGCGGGGTATGTAGGTCAAAGCTCAAGGTCACAATATTTTTATTCTGTCCTTAATCATTGGCAGATGGGGCCAATAATTCTGAGAAAAGGTTACTGTGGGGACTGCTCAAACCTGCTTGTGTGAGTGAGCATTGACGGGGAGGAAAGAGAGGGGTGTGACGGTGGGTTGTGTCGATCTGGGCATGTGTCTCCGGGATAGGAACGGTCAATCTGGATACAAGGGGTCAAATCTGGATCTGAGGGGTCACATCTGGGTCTGAGGGTCAAATCTCGATATAAAGAGTCAATCTGGATCTAAAAGGTCAATCTGGATCTGAGGGGTCAATCTGGATTTGATGGTTCAATCTGGATTGAAGAGGTCAAATCTGGATCTGAAAGGTCAATCCGGATCTAAGGGGTCAATCGGGATTTGATAGTTCAATCTGGATTTAAGAGGTCAAAGCTGGATCTGAAGGGTCAATTTGGATCTGAGGGGTATAATATGGACCTAAGAGATCAAATCTGGATCTAAAGGGTCAATCTGGATCTCATAGGTCAAAAATCCGGATATGTGGGGTCAAACCTGGATCTGAGGGGTCAAATTTGGATTTCAGAGGTCACATCTGGATCTGGGGCGTGGACCTTAGGGGTCAATCTCGATCTGAGAGGTCAATCTCGATCTGAGGGGTCAATCTAAATCTGATGGGTCAATCCGGATCTGAAGGGTCACATCTGGATCTGAAGGGTCAAAATCTGGACTTAAGAGGTCACATCTATATCTGAAGGGTTAACTCTGGATCTGAGATGTCAAATCTGGATCTGCGGGTTCAATCTGGATCTGAAGGGTCAAATCTGGATCTGAGAGGTCAAATCTGGATCTGCGGGTTCAATCTGGAACTGAAGGTCAAATCTGGATCCGAGAGGTCAAATCTGGATCTGAGGGTCAAATCTGGATCTGAGGGGTCAATCTAGATCTGATGGTTCAATCTGGATTTAAGAGGTCAAATCTGGATCAGAAGGGTCAATTTGGATCTAAGGGGTAAAATATGGATCTAAGAGGTCAAATCCGGGTCTGAGGGCACAAATATGGATCAGAAGGGTCAATCCTAATCGAATTGTGAAGAATCCGCTCTGGATCCAAGGTGTAAATCGGGCTTCTATGAATCAGTTCGGATCCTGGGGATCCAATTGGGGTCCTAGAGGTCTATTGGAGATGATCATAGTCAAATACTGATACGATGGATTAAATCAGGATCTTACAGGTCAATACGGCGTGGTTGACTCCTATATGCTTCCCGTTACGTCATCATGGTAGTTATGGTAAGCCGTTCGCCGAAAAGCGATTCCACGTTGTGACATGCGTCCATTTGTTCTTCCCGATGCATGGACCGTGATAAATATGGCCCTTCATCCAATCAAGGTGTCACAATACATGAATTACCTTTCCAATTGTATTGCCCTGTCACTATCAAAAGGCTTGTAACATGATTATAGGTTTAATTCCACGGCATATGTTGCCTTCCTTGTGGATTATCTTAATCCACAACGTGCGCATTGCACATTTTCAAGGAGATATTTGTCAAGAATAAGAATTTCTTACGTTTATTACGAGCCTTGCTAAGCGTTGTCTCCATTTGACATGCCGAAATGGAATGAGAAAACCCCCTGTCTAGCACTCGTAAGATCACATGGACCTCTTGGGAACCTATAATACCATGAAATGCAAAATGTAAATGGGACAATAGAGGTTGCTTTAAAAACCAAAAACGTGTGCCTTTTTTTGAGATTTCGGGATCCAGATTGACCCGACAGATCCAGATTTGACACCACATATCCGGAGTTTGAATCATTTACTCCTGGTTTGAATAACTTATTCCTGGTTTGAATAATAAATTCCCAGTTTTAATAATTTATTCAGGTTTAAATCATTTATTACAGTTAAAAGCATCTACTCCGGGTTTGAATATTTAACTGCTGGGTGACAAGCAGAAAAAATGTTGATTAATAAAAAAACAATCTGAAGGACCCAAACAAGCTTTCGTATCAACGTCAACGTGAACAGGAATTTTCAACGCAACCCAAATATATAATCGCAGAAAGCACATTCTATTACATTTCGTGTGTGTAGGAATATACGTAGATTGGATGAGGGCACAGGTGGGATCCCCGGGTGGGACCCAATGGCGGTTCAGGGTAATGTAATTAGATGATAAAACGGGTGCCCCGTTTGTCTCCGAGTCGCCCTTCCCCCACCTGTCTTCCATTTACTTGGAATGTAGACAATTGGGAGGAGTGGAGGCAGGGGTGCAAAAGCAATATCTATGCGGGTCGCCGCTTGCTTTCGACTAAGGGGTAATCGAGCAATGAACTAGGCCCACATTCCAAGCATAAAGCGTATGCAAAAGTCAGATTTAGTAAAACATGCTATCTGTAAACTAAGACAATGTATCGTGATATCTCGACCCCGACACTAAGTCTTGGGCATGTTTCAACCATTATTCATGGCATCGAGGGGCTTCTTGGCCCGGTCCAGCCATCGTGTGATTGCCTACAAAGCAATATATGATTGTCTATGTCGATTGTTTGGGTAGGTGCCCTAGGCAGCATAACAGAGTCAATAAGTATTGGTGAATCGAGAAATTGACGATGGCTTATTTTGATCGAGCCGGCTGAATAGATCGATCCATACACTAAGCGACGCTTACACGTGGTGATATTCGTGAGCATGAAATGGATAATCTTTGCTAACGGTAGGCACAATTGGAGAGTATTTACTTCAGATACTGACAAGAAAGTAACATGCTGCAGGGGCGATTCCAGGAATTGGAAAAAAAAGGGTGGGGGGAGGATCCATTGGAACTTGCGACCGGGGGGGAGGGGGGGGGGCTCTGAAAATGTACGTTCATGGAGCGGGTTGCCGGGAAAAAATACCCCGTACGAGCTGACTTTAGCGGTAAAGCGCCCCGACAGAGCGGATGTTGGTGGTAAAACGCCCCGATCGAGCGGATTTTGGTGGTAAAACGCCCCGACCGAGCGGATTTTGTAGTAAAACGCCCCGACAGAGCGGATTTTGGTGGTAAAACGCCCCGACCGAGCGGATTTAGGAGGTGAATAGGGGGGGGGGCTTTACCGCAGACCCCCTACCCCCAACCTATTCAATTCAATTCAATTCAATATCATTTATTTGAGCAAGATCGAATGCATGCAATCGTCAAATACACTAAAACGTGATAAATTAACCAATTCTTACTCTGGAGACTCCTATTAAGACCACGAAGGTCGCTAGCATAGGAGCCACAAAAAAACACAAAAAAAACAGTGAAACAAAAATCATCGCATAATCATAATGGAACAAGTATGGGGCAACTTAAATAAGGTTATATTACACTTGTATGTACCCCCCCGCCCCGCCACCGGGTCTCGGCCTATTTTATGCTGAAGTTCACATCTGTCCCTCCTTCTGTCCCTCCTATTATAACTTAATGATGCAAACTGCAAAAGTCATCAAATGTTGACATTTTTAGAACAAGGAGGTGGGGAGCGGGGTACGTGGGGACACGGGGATGGAGAGAGAGAAAGAGAAATTGGAGGGGGGTGTCGCCGCAATGCCGCCATTATGCTGAGAGTCGCCCGGGTAGGGCTTACCCGCCCCACCCCCCCCCCCCCCCTTACCAAGGGCTTGCGACTCGCGTACCGTTAGGCTCTCAGTTCCAGAGCGGAGCTCATGTCAAGCGCGCTACTTAAGATACTGAGCTAAATGGGCGGCTCATGATATAGTAAGAAATGATAGGTATATAGAGCTGATCATGCGACAAAGACATCATGCAGTGGGCGGACATAATGCAACGACGAATTGAGTTTTGGGCGGACATAATGCAACGATATTTGCCGGGCGGACATTTTGCAACGACGAATTGAGTTTTGGGCGGACATAATGCAACGATATTTTCCGGGTGGACATTTTGCAACGACGAATTGAGTTTTGGGCGGACATAATGCAACGATATTTTCCGGGCGGACATTTTGCAACGACGAATTGGTTTTTGGGCGGACATAATGCAACGATATTTGCCTGGCGGACATTTTGCAACGGGCGGACATTTTGCAACGTAACAACCCCTACTCGACCCAACACGTCTTGCTCCACTCTAAGACCGCGGTATCGATGATTACATAAGAACGCTACTTATATGGACTGAGCAGGCAAGAACAATGGTGCTCCGTTTGTCGCACAAATGTAAACATCGATGAATTGCCTCCAAATACAAGAGACGCCACATGCATTATGGAGAGATAAATGTCTTATCTTTAATTATATTATGATTTTGCAGTTAGGAGTGCCTGGACCGAAGCAAACAAAATGGATTCACACCCTGAAAATGCTGGTTTACCAACTGTCTAACCGCTCATATATTACGTAAGCCTGCTCTGATTATACGCTGGTTATAATTCTGATATTCGCATTAAATTCAGTGATTCGTTTTGCATCCAAGGACAGCGTTAGCCGAGTTTGTGTATGAAGCGAGTGAAGGCAAGCAACCGGAATGCAGGCACACATACAGGCCGTTTTTCTATAGCATTGAGGTAGAGCCTAAGTATCCCTGTCTAATGAAGACTCGATAAGATTGCGTAGTGACTGTACAGCCCTATTAATTGACGGGTCACAAGATCATTATTTAATCGTCTATGTACTTAATATCGGATACCACACTTCACATTATCGTGCTTTCAATATTGGGTCAAGGAAGAAACTATTTTGATGTCCGCGTTCGCCCAAAGTTAGGTACAGTGGACATAAATAAGAGTTGGGCCAAGACTAGAGTTTAACTATGGACCAACCATAATACATACTTTTACACGACACTGGTATATTGTTGGCATTTTATTTAGGGCGACCGCCGGTCGCTCAATTATAGTTTGATATATTCAGTTCCTGACATTGGTTGAAATGTTCTCGTACACTGTGCCCTTTGGTGCCAAACAAGTATATTCAGAAGGAGCCACAATAACTGAAGCGATGGCCTCATAGGGAGTATTGACTGGCAGATCTACTACATTAGATGCTTCCACATGTCCACCGGTAGTGTCGATACCGCGAGACCCGTGTACACCATCCAGTGCAATGTGCAGATCACTTGGAGCCGCATTTGCACCATCTGCAGCTGCATCCGATGGCGATGGGGCGTTCATGTACGTGACGATGTCACTCTTGTGCGAGGTTGTAGAACTACTTCCACAAAAGTGTCTGCAATACGAAGTAAATTTGAATATAAGACACGGCACTGATTGTCATTGCCGCTGTGACTGCACACCCATGTAATACACTGAATAATCTGGCGAACATGTTATCGGTTTATTACCTTTGCTTGTAACGTTGCGTTCCTCTTCGGCCCTGAGTATATCTCATATAGTGCATATTCTCAGAACTCCTGCCACAAAAATCCCTGTAACAGTACTCAATCTGGATTTTTTTAGGAAATGACACAGATTCCGCTGTGACTACACCACTAACACGTTGAATAACCTAGCAAAAGTGTTATCGGTTTACCACCTGTGTTTACTACGTTTTCTTTGATGGATATGCTTCATATGATGCATATTATGACAAGGCGAGACAGCTAAAACTGATACGATTGCAGCATTATAATATGGTATGAGTACTGGTTGTACTGTTACCTGGTGCCTATATAGAAGGAAATTAAGTTTCATCGAGCTATCGGCACACGTTCCTTCACCAACGTGACGTTACCTTAGGACCAGGAGAAGGTTAACTGCGAGTGAGAGTCCAAAGCAGACCCAGCCAACAATCACGGCCACCAACAGATCATCTTCCGTACCTCCTTCGCAATGAAACTCTGTAACTGCAATAACCCATTGCGTCCACAAACGTGCGGCTCGAAGGTAATTTAATATTTCCTGACAGGAATTTGAAACTTAACTTGATTTTAACAAGCTAAATTTACTGCTGTATGTTGTACCTAGATTCTCTTCAATTTGGGTGTAGCTCTCGAAGTCGCCGTTGTTGAGGGCTGTGATCCTAATGATGTACGTTCCGGACTCGTCTGGTAGGAGCAGGAAGACGTTCGTCGTGTTGTCAAGGCACCATTTGTTAAGGTCACTGGTGTTGTCAGAAAGTCCATACGAGACTGCGTAAGAGCTTACGTAGTCACACCCACTGTTGCTAGGCGTCTAGGGAAAGTGGCATGCACATGGTTGTATGTAGCTGATCTGACAGATTGTATCATGATATAATGTTCGCATGATTCATAGATTATTATCAAATCATTGACGCAATACATGTACATCTTAACAAGTATAGCATATTATATATATACCAAATGTAACATAACAGTATACTACATGTATATGTATTCTCGATCATGTTCAATAGATATATATTTTGCAGCATCAATATTATTACATACGACATAATTGGTTAATATGTAATAATATGCCAGCATCTTGTCATATGTATTGTGAACATACATCATCCATAATACCCATATTGCTTTCATTAACACTTACCACAAGATCCCAGGTGATATACACTTCCTCGATATGAGCTTCGTTGAGACTGACGTTGAACACCTGTGATACGACCATTGGTTCTGTAGGCTCTGTAAAGTTATCGAGCGTTCAGTGCCATTGACGGCGGAAGATCCATGTCATTTGTTAGCCTTTGGACAAAAAACCTTAATGGGTTCTTTGCGAGGAATAAAATTATATATATTATATATGTAATTAATGATACATGTCTTCAGTAATCTGAACAGATACGTAGCGTTGAGGAGTTGTATCTTCCCTGGGTACTACGTATGAAACGTCCAGGAATATGCTAGTACTTACGAACACACATTGTCTTCACTTCAACTGTCCCGTTGTCGGCGACCCTGTCGACCGTACCCTGGTCCTGGCGGTACACTTGAAGACGGAAGGAGAACCGGGAGTTGTGGTCTAGTCCCTTTACGGTGTAGGATTCTTTGTCGACTGTCCCCGTGTACGTTATCGAAGCGATGTCCGTCCATATGTCGCCAGCAATGGTTTCCAGACGCTGATCCTGATAATTCTGTTGACCAATGATGTAGCCGTAATGGGATTCCAACCCGGTTGGGATATTCTCAAGCGGATCCCACGTTAGGGTAACGTCCGCGGATGTAACACTGGACGTTTCTAGCGTGTGGACACAATCACTGGCGGGCGGCACTGACAGCATAAAACCAAAGGCGATTACGTTACACAGTAATTAATTCATGCCATTCTAATTCCGCCATTCTATACTACAATATTCAGCTTGATTTTTTTATCTTGAAGCCGATTTACTGTTGAAATAGAGATCCAGTCCCCAAATTATACCCAATAATGTTAGTAATTTAATTTTGTTCAATTGCGGTCAACCACGACTCCATATCAGCAAGTCGTAATGACAAGTAAACGTTTCTTTAAAAATGCATATTGACCGTGGAACGTCACACGAAAATATACCGTACCTATGTTTGTAGTACATGATGAATCAGCCCACCACAGCTCACATCCGCCAGGACACGTCCCGTCTGCCTTCGCACATGGGGAGTCATTGGCACAATTACCACTGCAACTTTCGCCACAGTTCTGTCCGAAGGTGCCGTCCATGCAATCTGTGAAAATATCAAGCTGTGATATGTACATGGATAACTGATAGAAAGATTTCATGAACGGCAACCCCTTCCACCTACCGATATGTCATTTTATGATATGTTCTTTTTCCCGACCACCACCACTCAAAATTCATCATTCATTCATTCATTCATCAATAAATATTAAGGCTGACCCCCCCTCCCTACCCCCCCCCCCAACACACACATTCCTATATGTCTTGAAAAGGCAAATGACGATGTCGTTTTTCGGAAAATCGAAAATCCACCTGACGAGCATAGAGTAGTTTGGTTCTTCCCAGGCGGGCAGTTGCCAGGAATACAGCCATACGTACTGTCACATTCGCTGGCGCACCTGACACAATCTGCAATAACAACCGAAATAAGTTTAATTATGTTTTGAAAATGACATTGCTGCAGGATATGATCGTGGCAGTCTATCAATTGAAACTGGTGTGTTATTATGTTAACTATTTTCACAATGCACAATATTTTTTATGTAAAAATGTCAGATCCAAAAATGTCGCAAACCATCAACCTGTCAAAACTAAGTCGGACATGTTTCTTGTTGATATGCTTGTTTGCCTGGAATTAAACTATTTACCTACATATCGATGTCCTCGCACTGTGACCTCGGCCACCGTGAAGGAACCCGGTGCATCGTTCTGTCCAGTCCAGCCATATTTGTAGACGAGAATATATCTGCCAATCAGAGGCTGTCCACACTGCACATCGGCGTCACCCTCGTGTGATACTGTATTAGCAAATTCTCCACAAAACACGAAGACCCCGTAATGCATGATGTCGTCCTCGCTGTTGAGGGCGGTGTCGTTGTCAGGGATGGACGAGTTGCTCACGTACACGCGGATGTGGTTCAGGTAGTAGCCGCCGTCTATGGTTTGGGTCAAAAATAAATATTATACCTTCGCGCTCTATGCATATATATGTGCGATTAAACATCAAGCAGCTGAATGAATATATACTCACAGCTCAGTTCGGTGTTCATGATCATGGTCGAGTAGACGGTGTGGAGATCTCCAAGGTCCACGGTCCACCAGGCCTGACCGTCATCACCCTTAGGCTGGGCGACACCGTCCTCCCCCCTGTCAATCACCCCGTCCACCGCCCGCGAGGCCACTCGGTCATCCAGCACTCCATACTGCCAAGCGGTCTTGTTGAAGGCCGCGTTGCCTTAATGGGATGAATGAATTGTACCAATGAGAGGAGGGTCATGATGCTCATTATTGCCTTAAGCATTGCCCGCCTATTGATTACTCACCAAATTGATTTCCTTAATTCTAAAACAATGTATTGGTATACAAACCAAAAACGAAATTACACAGGAGAAGGAACACCAACACCATCAAAGAGGATCTACACAATTGAACAGAAACAGGCGGGGCATTCATTCATTCAATTGGCAGGTATGCACTTGTAAGATGTAAACCCTCTGAGTTGCCTTACCGGTCTGACAACCGTCGCCCTCCCAGCCAGACTGTGTTTGCCCGGGTGGGTAGTTGGAAGGCTTGTTCTCGAGACAGGCGCCTTGGCAACCGGTCAGAGGGTCACACATGTCACCCGCGTCACAATGACACGGGAAGGGACAGCCAGGGCCATAATTACATGCTGAAAATAACGAAAGGAAATCTTTAAAAAAAAATATGTTGAGGTATTTCAATTGCGGCGTATACTATGGTGCGTGATTATATGTTTAATGGAGATTTCACCGAAGCGGCCTTTAGTGACCCAAGATAGTATGATGCCATGTTCGGCAAATGAAGCAAGTAATTCTGTTTTACCAGTCAAACCGTGTTGTGTGGTATCTTTCACCAGGATTAGCTACGAAATTTCAACAAAAACCACACGAAACCCGACGCGCATTAGGTCATCAAAACTCGGCTTGTTTTCAAACCTATATGGCTACGGTTGCGGGATCCGTTTGTGCGACAACGTACGAATCGACTTTCTTTCGGATTGCCGTTACATATCACAATCATAGGGAATAATATATATACGTATGTTGTGTATTATAGCATGGCGGTCGAGGCACTTTTAGACCTACCACAACATCCAACACAGGCTTTAATGAAGGCCTAAATATGCATATTAAATTGCATATGTAGTAGTTTCGCGCACCCTGTTCGTCAATGTCGCTCGCTGACATATATCCAAAATATCGGAAAAAATGGTGTGAACGGCAATTGTGCCCATGCGTCTGCCTCTGCATTTGTTTACTGGTTGACGCCGCACCAGGCCCCTCCCCCCCACAATTATAAACACACGGCAGTCGCATACTGTGCTATGACATGTTTTTAAGACGAAATGTAAGTTGAAAGAAAATGCTTCTGAGAATGGGAACATAGGCCATATCGTCATCCCCTATAGGCCTCCGTCACTAACACTATGATAATGTCCGAATTCTAATAGCCATGCAGATATAGTGCAATCGATCGTGTGGTGCTCGAACGAGTATGGCTGCAATCCAAATATATCGATGGGACAATATCGATGTCTTGACACAGTAGATTGTTATTCGTGGGGACATTTTATTCTTCACCAGTGGCGCCGCCGACAGCGATCTTACCCGACTTCTCTGTGTGGCTTGATGCAGCGGTCGCGTATAGGAAGATTGTCATCACAAGGATGCGCATCGTGTTGTTATTCTGCCCCAAAACAGCGACTCACCGATGAATTGGTCTGTCTAGTCGGCCCCTGCATTGATGACAAAACTCCAGTAGTCGTTTTCTGACAATATCGTGAGTTTGTACCCTCTCGCCAGCGATTTCATTACCTTTATGCCGGTAAATTGGACCCAACCCCGTGCCTCGCTGAGCTAAACATGCCGTATTAAATGTGTTTAATCACAGGAATACTATGTAACCGTCATATGTTTCTTACCCAATGTAATGTACTGTATTGACGTTTAGATGCATCCCCTTTACACTTGCTATGTGTATTGAACCTGTTGACTTCCTTAAGGACTTGCCAACAAAATAAAATAAAAAAAACACACACATTGACTCACAAGTCGAGTCTCGATGAAAATTAAAAGCTCAGTCAACTATTGCGTATCATGGCTGACTTACCTCGTTGGTAATATTAAATATTCCAGTGTGTATCCGTAAGAAGCTTTGCAGTTTCATCGCCACATAAAATATTAATCATTTGGACCATTTGGCCATGTCTAGTTTGCCTCAGGCGCAGGACAATGTTCCTAAGTAACAATCGAGGATTTGCCAGTCAAACAATGGCTTGATGCCTGCGTTTACAGCTACGGGAGTATATAATAATCAGAACCATCTTGATGCCTAAGATATCACACGGCAGTCTCAAGAGAGTCCGAGATACAAACATCAGCGTATCGTATCACTTACCATGACATATGTCAAGATATAAAACTAATCTGCTATCACGTAGTTTAAGTTTTGTTGTATCGTGTAATCAACGGTAAAGATTACGATCTGGTTCTGACAGCGGATCGTGTGATTCGGAGTTGGAAATTAGCACGTTTTTTATTTGAGAACATGATTGCATTGAGCTCCAGTAACTACCTTTATTTGTAACCCTAAATAATGATACGTAAAATTGCTTCTATTTCTCAATGAGTGTTAGTTAAGCTATCATTCCATACATAAAACATGAAGGGCGAGTTGAAACTGACATGGCACCCTTCCTGGACTGCATATTAGACGAATGATCATATCAAATAATCAGGTTGGTAGTGATATTAGTACAGAGGGAACCATATATGCAATATAATAGCACTGGATGTGATCATCTACTCATGTTTAAGGTGGATACATTATAGATATAGACGTTTGTAGCTAAGGTCTGTGGTGATTCGTGTCTGCATAATAGATATAAACGCAACGACGAGATCAGCTACTTTACACGGCGATCAATCGTGTGGAGTGAGGAAGCTGCCCGTGATGAATCGTGGGAATAGCGCTGCAATACGCGACCCGATTCACCAGCTGTGGACACTGTTCTTCTTTAAACAGAGTCTCTCAGAATTACTCTAACCCTTGAGCTATTAGTCCGCCTGCAGCCCATGGTGGGTGGTGAGTGGGGCACAAGCTGATATGAGTAGCTGTGCGTC
Organism: Arenicola marina; assembly: GCA_964019135.1. Taxonomy (NCBI): domain Eukaryota; kingdom Metazoa; phylum Annelida; class Polychaeta; family Arenicolidae; genus Arenicola; species Arenicola marina. Next base: position 40,561,779 of record OZ025249.1, read on the forward strand.
AAGCGTCCATGCGCAGTTCTATTCCCGCCTATGTATTCGTTTACTCAAGCTCTAGGAAAATTTGTTTAACCGACCGACACTTGTCAACCACCATATTACGCTCTGACCTGACCGGTCACAGTCTAATCAATATAAGGCAACGCGTGTTGTCAAGGCTCGCCATAGAAGTGAGTAAAGGCGAACAGCAGAACGTACGCAAAACAAATATAGACATGGAGTGCCCCAACGGTCCTAGGGTCACGAATGATTTTAGATGGTGTTTTAGATTGAATATTGAAATTTCGATGCAGAATTTGAAAAATATAAACATTCCGTTGTCAAATGATCACATTGGAAGAGCTAAGCGAAAAATTCTTTCAAAATAAAACGGGTTAAAGTTCAAAACACTGCACGACTTTGGCCTCGACCGCACTCGAAAATATAGTTCGAAAGTAACATGGCTTCAAATTAATCAAAATCAAATGCATTCATCAGGTAACAGTGGTGTATTTGATGCTAAACTGCGAATTTATCTTCGATTAGATTAATTTTAATACACGCGTATGAAGGATAACTCCGATGGTTAAATTTGACGTGGGGCAGAGGGACTATGGCGCAAGAGAAACGCCCTCTGCCGGGAGATCGGGAGTGCCCCAGTCTGGTGGGGTCTCAATCAGATCCAGCTGTGGGCCACGTGTGTAACGCAAGGTGTAGTGCGTGACAATTATGCCGATGTGTAGCATATGTATGTGTTGAGTATGCACTTGAACCTTCATCTCACGCAAGTGTTGTAGTCAAGTTATCCATGGCTTGACATGTGGGATAAAAATATCACCCGTTGGTAAGATTGAAACAAATAGTTCAACTCTTCAAAATGCATGCATGCGAATAGCGTACGTTTGTGAGAGCCCAAAACGTCCGACTACCCAAAACGTCCCACATAGCTAAGAACCACCGAATAGTTACATTTGACGATTCAACCATTCACAATCTGGCGATATGAAACCGTGATACGCTCGTTTTGTATCTCTTAGATAGCAATGAACGAATAACACTCGCGGAGAAGGTCGAAGGGGGGGGGGGGCGAGTTTAAGCAGTGGCGGTGCATAACAAACAAAAAATAAGCGTTAGCGGTATTTTACAGCCTTAATTGGCATTTTTGCCCTCTTTTGAACTTGTCACACCCTCCGGGCGTAGATCTATCAATTAAAACAATAATTATGCGGGGTCGGGACCACCTTAAGGACATGGACAAACTCTGGTCATGGTTCTTGTGATATATTTATTCGTAAATGCTCGAATTTACCAAAAATACCAAACTGTGCATTACGTTGTAGGTGTCAAAATCCTGATCCTGGCCCATTTTGGGCAGTCGGACGTTTTGGGCCCTCACATACGTTGCACCCTATGTTCGCCATGAAAGCCGCGCGGGATGGATGGCGAGGTGGGGGCAGGGTGTTGAGGTGGGTGACCCTGGGTCTGCAAATGCATTATGTTGCTTGAAGTAGCTGCCGGAAGCAAAGTCCTGAAGAACGCAGATTTCATATTACAGCTATTCTTACTGAGCCCCGCTAGGGACATTCTGAGTTAAGGTAAGCCACCCATAATAGCAAGGTAAAATAACTCTGTATTTGTGATTATTTTATGAAAGTATACCCAATTACACACCTTCTGGTGAATTTTTAGAACACTTTACCGTCCCGTTAAAAAAATATTCTCCATTTTCCAAGTATACCCCCATTTCACAAAATGACCAAAACTTGACACCTACCACGAATATGTAATTTTGCTACAATTCAGCTAAATATGAAGTCATTATCATCAGTAATAGCTCTTTGTAAAGCTTAAACCTAGTGCAATACAGGAATGATATTCAAAAATGTAAAGAGTAACCACCAAAAATAACAGAATGGTAATAATAAAGTGCAGTTATGCAAAAATAGGACCGTTTTTGCCAAAATTCGAAATCCTCACATTCACAAAGTCGGCTATAATTTCATCACAAATGAAAATCTTGACACCAAACCACGTTTGAAAACTTCTAAATACATAGTTCTTGTAATAAAAATAAAGAAAAATATAGGTAGCCGTGCAAATTTCCCGAGAAACACGTCTTGAAGCTTGAAAATGTTTTTTCAGAAATATTTTTTGGAGCAGCCTATTTCACACCAATTATCAGTAATTTACGCCTTGTGTTCACATTTTAATAAATTTGGTTATATATAATGGTCTCCGATATAATTATGATCTACACGAATCCATGTTTTTTTTCTAGAATATTCGGAATTTATCACGAAGGGCCATTCTCGGGGAAATACCCTGTGAATGACGTCACGAATTGGGGATTCCCTGTGAATGACGTAACGAGTTAGGGATTCCCCCTTCACTGACACCCGCCGATGTTTACCGAGGTCTTCTCTAAATCGCCGAAGCTTATTATACGATGCTCTATTTATTTTACCTATGTCACCACTTCTTTTGCTGTGTTTTATTCGTACTTTGTTTCATTAAGACTGCGTAAAATATCAGGGCTACAGCCCGCCGATGTTTGCCGATGTTTACCGAGGTCTGCTCAAAATCGAGGTTCATTATGGGTGGCTTACCTTAATTTTTATCTCATTCGCACGACTTCGAATATCGTGTGCATGAGTTAGTATATCGTTCCCGCGACTAAGTATCGTTCCCACGAATTAGTATCACGTACACACGACTACTAAGTCGTGCAAATGAGTTAGTAAGCCATGCGAACGAGATAAAATTAATTCTGAATGTCCATAACGGGGATCCTTATAATCCAGTGTCTTTGCGCAATTGTTAATTTCACATGCGTCTCTGCGGCGCTTACATCCGTCTTGTTGTAACGCTGACCTATGACTTTTTTTGTGTCTACTTGCTTCAGCATGAGTGATATATAATGTTGTTGCATTGTCATATCCCCAATATACACGCCTTTGAGATACCCCAAGTAGCTTTTCGGCATGGCTTAGCCACGTAGTGTAATGAATGCGTCTCATGCGTCCATTATCATGATATATGCTTGATAAAATTGCCAAAATGCATGACAATGATCTGCATGCAAATGTTAGATCAGAGTAGAGAATAACATTTAGATCAAACGAACACAAAACAGAAATTAACATGCAGATGGCTTCGTTTGACGAACGGGGAACGTTGCCAGTACAATGTGTTTGGTAGGCCAACTATTTTTGGTAGGCCAGCTTCCCGGTTTGCTAGGGACAAATCTCCCACGGTGATGACACTTAGAAAAAAAACATTAACTGCAGATGGCACAGGCGGACACGATTAACAACACATGGTAAGGATTGTCATAGATTCTATTACATCAGTAACCCCTCCCCCCTTTCTACATAGATTCACACATACGGTACATAAGCAAAGCAATACCATGGATCAGTTCATGGTCACCTCGATAGTCCTTTTACACGCGAAGCGAATGCTCTTTCGATGCTCCTGGTGCTCCCATGATGCTCCGATGCTTCCACGACGCTCTGTTGCTCCCACGTCGATTCCCGCGACGCTCCCAAAGCTCCCAGCACGCTCCACTGACGCAGCTTCCGCCGCCTGTCCACGGCCACCGGGACCACGCAGGCAGCTGCTACGGCCTGTGCCCGGCCACCACGACCACGCTGACAGCTGCTACGGCCTGTTCACGGCCACCACAACCACGCCCACGCCCACAACGACTCCGGAGAAGTCCTACCACGCAGCCCCTAGCTACACCCTAGGCAGCTTATCCACGTGTACCCACCCCGGAGATCGGCTCTGACCCCGCTGTACACAGCTATATCCACCGCCGTCTATCTCCCCCTTGGGTGCCGGTCCTGAAGCTTGTGTCGTGCTGTGTGCTGTGTGCTGTACGCTCTGCTACTTATACCGGGGACCACTCCCCATACGTCTCCCAAAAGCTCCCTTGAACGTCACGAGTAGCTCTCGAAACACGCACAACATCCTTATTACTCACTAATCCCGTAGTACTTGCGCAACCCCGTAGTACTCTCACCCATTCACTCGCCGTATCAGTCACATGTATTCACCTGCTCATACTCCATTACTCCACTCCTAACACTACTAAGTTGCGCAAATGAGTAAGTCATGCGAACGAGATACAAATTAATTCTGAATGTCCATAACGTGGATCCTTATAATCCAGTGTCTTTGCGCAATTGTTAACTTCACGTGCGTGTCTGCGGCGCTTACATTCGTCTCGTTGCAACGCTGACATATGATTTTTGTTGCTACTTTTTTTTCTACTTGCTTCAGCATGACTGATATATATAATTAAATATTGTTGTATTGTCGTATCCCCAATATACACGCCTTCAAGATACCCCAAGTGGCTTTTCGGCATGATTTAGCCACGTAATGTGATGAATGCGTCTCATGCACCCATTATCATGATATATGCTACATAAAATTGCCAACATGCATGACAATGATCTGCATGCAAATATTAGATCAGAGTAGAGAAAAACATTTAGATCAAATACCCACACAACGGCAGAAATTAGCGTGCAGATGGCTTCGTTTGACGAACGGGGAACGTTGCCAGTACAATGCGTTTGGTAGACCAACTTATGTTTGGTAGGCCAACTTCCCGGTTTAAAAAGTGGACTCGCCATGAAAACCAGGGCTTACAACGGCAGAAAAGCGTTGATTATAGAGATAACGATGTGCCTGGGTCCTGGTATACACGGCTGACCGACATCTATTCTATAAGCCTGATGGGTATCTTATATAATTTGTCACTATGGACGTAATGCAAAAGATGCATCGTTAAATTAGCAGTGATTCTGATAGGTCGCACACAAATTCTAAATGACGCATTTCATTGAGCTGAGGGGATATGGTGACGCATTGTAAATATATAGTGTGAGCGGATTACGCAATATTTCATTTCATTTAATGCCCCATTTTTGTTCGGATGTCCCATAATTTTAAGGAGCTATGTGACCCTCCCACTGGCCTACCTATCGCAATCATATGAGCCCGTAACTATCAGTGAAACGATGCCCAGGCCCAAAAATAACTTCTGGCATCAGATTATTTATTCTGAATCACCATGAATTAATCATATACGGACATTAATAACAAGATATGAAATGATATGAAATTCATAACCTTTAGTAATAACTGGGATTGAACTGTTACAAAAATGTGATCTGGGTAGGCTTCTGAAATAATTTCCTAATTTTTCCCTGATTTATTGTTGAAAATGAAATTCCATGGTTTCTTCTTGATAATTAATTTCCCTGATTTTGCCCTGGTTTCTCCTTGACAATTAACTTCCCCGATTTTGCCCCACGTGTATTTCTTTAATATGATTTCCTTGACCTGTGGAAACCCTGATATGTGCACATGATTTGGACATATGTGCAAATGATTTAGATATATGTGCTAATGATTTAAACATAGGTGCAAATAATTTGGACAGATGTGCGTGTATTTGAACATAGGTGCAAATACTAAAATAATACATTAAATTCCGCTTGTTGTTGATGTTGTCTCGTAGTGGCCTAAATTGCGAGTATTGTATTGTAAAGTATCCAGGAATCAGATTACGGCATTGAGCGGATGAGACGAAGGCGGTAAGAGGTGGATTTTGGGGTTTAAAGCGAAGAGGGGTAGGCGAGCAGCGGGCACCTTCTTGTTTATTACTAGGCGGTGCGGACCCCCCCCCCCCCCCCCACCTCTGTGTCAGTCGATTCACTGTGCCTGTGGTTCTTGTGATGTAGGACCAGGTCGTTCGAGCTGAAGTGGGAAGCTCAGATGATTTAAAACAAGGCCACGTATACCCAAAGTATAACTACTAGTGATTTGGGACTAAATTGTGTATGCCGAAGTGGTATATTTTTATGACTAAGTGATAATGCTGGCAATGAATCAGATGGTTAGTTTGTAGAATATTATACCATGGGGCTTGGGCTCGAGTGGTACATACTGATTATTTTATGCGATATCTATTGGCCTCAATGTTTGCTAGAGAGGCGCCTCTTCAGTAATAGAGGCATCGATCATCACAGCAATTAATGGGTGGCCAATACTATGACAATAAAGTCTGCTCGATTTCAATGGGAAATTAATAATCATCTTATTTGCCTAAATCACATCCAATGCCACTTTGCAACCGCACGACCGCCAAACAGGCTCATGTTCGGTGGTGTTACAAAAACCGACATCATCGCCTGCAATATTTGACTCTAACAAAAGGAGATGGGGAATTTTGAGTAGGTAGTGTTTGTAGGTAGCAGTTATGCGAAAGTCTAAACTTTCGAGAGGGGATGGGGGGGGCGGGGGAGGGCGCAGAAGCCAATGAAGGTGTTGAAAAAATGGGTCCTATATTTTGCTGTGAAGAGGACAATCTTCGTTTAAAAAGCCCACGAGCCGTCTACCTAGTTGGGCTCGGCACTAGCTAACCACTCAGCTATAAAATATATCCGAGTCAAGATCTGAGCTGATAGCATAATGAAATAAATAGTTACACAAGGAGAGGCCGCTGACTGTGTCCTCGGATACTTCACAGTTTTGCTATCAGCCGGAGCGTCTTCAGAAAACCAATGCATGCGTTGTTGGCAAGTCATAGATATGGTTCTCGCTATTGCTGCCTTACACTACAATTTATGTGGCTTTGGAAATGTAAGACATATAATGAATAACGGTGAACAACTGATTATTCATCACGGGGTAACTGGTTTATGGGATGGCTTATGTTATGCTAAGGTTGACAGAGAACAATGTGATATGATGTGTGCTATGCCTTCAGGTGCCATGATTCGCTGAGTTGGGCAAACAGCGTCTCGTGGTGGTGACAATCTTACAGCACGTGACCGCTGTATCTATCCATGCACGGAAGTCAGGCAAGATCGCTGTAAGCAGTGCCAGTGGTAAAGAAAGACCGATGGAATCAGGAGCATACATAAGTGTGTGGGGTTGTGTGAGAGGCAGTGGGGGGCGGTACATCGGTTAATCACTTATCCGGATACTTGTTGGGTAGGGGAGATGAGGTGGGGATGTGATGAAGGTCTGAAGATATATGAAGATTGTTTCAATCCTACAGCACGTTTAATTAGGACTCCCTAGAGCAACACTCTTTTGCATTATGTCCTTATTAACATATTATATAAGGCACCCGTCAGGCTTATAATGTAGATATAAGTGAGCCTTGTATACCAGGACCCACGTTCATCATTATCTCTTTAATCAACGCTTTTCTGCCGTTGTACGCCCGGGTTTTTCATGGCGAGTCCACTTGCCAGACCGGGAAGTGGGGCTACCAAGCCCAAGTACCACTGTAGTTGTGTGGGAACGTTACTAAGTCTCGGGAACGATATACTAACTTGTGCACATGAGATACTAAGTCGTGCGAACGAGATAAAAATTAAATTCTGAATGTTCCTAGATCTCTGAGACTAGCTGTCACGTGCAATCCCTCAGTAAGATTAGCTGTAACATGAAATCTGCCTAATTCAGGACTTTGCCTACGGAAGGCATTTGCAGACCCATGGTCACCTCTTCCACACCCTGCCCCCCACCTCGTCCTCCACCCCGCTTGGCTGTCACGGCAAAGTTGGACGTCCGTCTTGTAGTGCAACGTACGTTATTTGCATTGTGCATCCCTCCCCGCTCCCGCCCCCCTTCGCCAACGCATGCATGCATACTGAAGAGTTGAACTATATCCTATTTAATCTGATAAACGGGGGATATTTTTTATCCCACACGCCAAGCCACAGCTATCTTCGATGACAGTACTTGAGTGAGATGAAGGTTCGAGTGCTCTCACAACAGGATCTGATTGAGACCCCACGAGGATAGGACTCTCCACGTCGATATCGGTGAATTATCTACCTGCTTTTGCGCAAGTTTTGCTGTTCGGCTTTGCTCACTTCTATGGCGGGCCATGACAGCATTTGTTTGCTTTATATTGGCTATATTGTGACCTGTAGTCGCAGGCGCGTAATACTGTTACCTAATTTATCAGGTACGCAAATCCTCCCAAGATGTACAGTCTGTCAGCATTGGGCGACGGCAACGACCAACTCGTGGTAACAAGCGACCAGCTATGCTTAAAACGCGCTTGATAACTTTAAATGGCATAGTCTTGCCTTATCAAAATCTATGGTTGTAATAGTGTCCATCACGGCTAGGTAACATGCCAAAGTGGACTCAAATGAGAACTAATTTTCGCAAATTGAACCTACAGCAGAAAGCTATCGCCATATGAACTTGCGTAAAACCCGCCGCCCACAGCGGTTAGAGCAATTCTGAGAGACTCGGTTTAAAGACGAACACTGGCATCACCATCTGGTGAATCGGGCCCTGTAGAGACATGTGCAGGCGTTTTCACACGATCCATCGCAGCTGATTTGTGCCACTCGATTGATGACTGTGCAAGCTGGTTGATCTGTTTGTTGCATTTATGTCTATTATGCGGACTTAAATCGCGACAGACTCGTTGTTCCGGGCGGGAACAATCTAGTAAATACACAAGTACCAGTAGCTTCGTTCATTTATGTGTAGTGACATTCCGGTGGTACGTTCTATTATATTATAATGTCGTTACTTGACGTGCTTCGCTTAACATGTTTCACTCAAAGAAATGTCTAATGACTTAAATTTCACACTGTGTGATCCGCGTAACACAGAACTAACATATCAAGCTCGCATACGCTATCAGCGATATTCGCCCGTCCTTTCGCATAATGGGCTTATTGGCAAACTGGATCGGTGGCGACCTCCTGATCAAGGCTGACCAAGAGAACCGCTGGCGGTTGGGGGAACTGTTCATTACAAAATAGCGACACGATATTCCGGATGGTGTACACGCGGCTCGCGATGGTGTACACGCTGATCCAGATGGTAAACTCGCGGTTCCTGCTGACGACAGCGCCCAAGCAGGAATGTCAGATATAGTAGATTTGCCAGTCGATTACTCCTATGAGGCCATCGCTCCTGAACGTATGGTTCGTTCGGAATACACGGGTCTGACCCACCTCTTGTAACAGTTTTGGGTCAATTAAATGTTTTACTATTAGTACATAATTAAATAAGAAGTAAATGCACAATAAGGGCATTTCTCAATTACGTCATTAACATGATTATCTGTGTTAACATGATTATCTAGATTAACATCATTATCTAGATTAACATCATTATTTAGATTAACATCATTATCTGGATTAAGATGATTATTTGGATTAACATGAGTATCTGGATTAACATGATTATCTGGAATAACTTGATTATCTGGATCCATTCTTCACAAATCTAATTAGTTAGCTAGGCAAGGAGATATCGTTAACGGATACATTTCACGGGTATGGTTGCTAAAATGTACCTTGTATGGTAATGATTCCATTATTCAGTGATTCAATGCCAAATCCCCGAAATAAAGTCAAATGCTACAAGTAAATGACTGAATTTATCTTGCGTGCACAATAAACAATTAAATTGAACGTGAATGATGATGTGAACTGGACACGAATTAATGTATTACCCAAATAAAGTATAATAATCGTATGGCCCAAATAAGTCCGGACGCGATAATTTGGATGCGACATGCCAGTAGCTGAAAGACACGATCGTTGCTGAAACTATAACACAGACACATATTTGTCATCTTAAATATCCAATATATTATACATCGTAATATTATAACTGCTTTGTACATAATCGATTACAATAAATTTGATATTTACTATTATTCGTTTTTGCTATTCGACGCAATTGTGACAGACCTTACGGCACGCATTTTGGTCGCCACATCTTGTGGGCAGGGTGGACTTCTGTATAGGGTGGGGAGGGTAGACACCCTGTACAGGGTGGGGGGGGGTAGACACCCTGTACATGGGTGGGGAGGGTAGACACCCTGTACAAGGTGGGTAGCGTGGACACCCTGTACAATGTGGGTAGCGTGGAAACCTGTACAGTTTGAATAGGCAGGACACCCTGTACATGGGTGGGTAGCGGGGACACCCTGTACATGGGTGGGTAGCGTGGACACCCTTTACATGGGTGGGTAACCTGGACACCCTCTACATGGGTGGGTAGCGTGGACACCCTGTACAGGGTGGGTAGCGTGGACACCCTGTACAGGGTAGGTAGCGGGGACACCCTGTACATGGGTGGGTAGCGTGGACACCCTGTACAGGGTGGGTAGCGTGGACACCCTGTACAGGGTGGGTAACGTGCACACCCTGTCCAGGGTGGGGAGGGTGGACACCCTCTACATGGGTGGGTAACCTGGACACCCTCTACGTGGGTGGGGAGCGTGGACACCCTGTACATAGGTGGGTAGCGTAGACACCCTGTACATGGGTGGGTAGCGTGGACACCGTGTACAGGGTGGGTAGCGTGGACACCCTGTACAGGATAGGTAGCGTGGACACCCTGTACATGGGTGGGTAGCGTGGACATCCTGTACAGGGTGGGTTAGCGTGGACACCCTGTGCAGGGTGGGTAGCGTGGACACCCTGTGCAGGGTGGATAGCGTGGACATCCTGTACAAAGTGGGTAACGTGGACACCCTGTACAAGGTGGGTAGCGTGGACAGCCTGTCCAAGGTGGGGAGGGTGGACACCCTGCACAAGGTGGGTAGCGTGGACACCCTGTACAAGGTGGGTAGCGTGGACAGCCTGTCCAAGGTGGGGAGGGTGGACACCCTGCACAAGGTGGGTAGCGTGGACACCCTGTACAAGGTGGGTAGCGTGGACAGCCTGTCCAAGGTGGAGAGGGTGGACACCCTGCACAAGGTGGGTAGCGTGGACACCCTGTACAAGGTGGGTAGCGTGGACAGCCTGTCCAAGGTGGGGAGGGTGGACACCCTGCAAAAGATGGGTAGCGTGGACACCCTGTACAAGGTGGGTAGCGTGGACACCCTGTACAAGGTGGGTAGCGTGGACAGCCTGTCCAAGGTGGGGAGGGTGGACACCCTGCACAAGGTGGGTAGCGTGGACACCCTGTACAAGGTGGGTAGCGTGGACAGCCTGTCCAAGATGGGGAGGGTGGACACCCTGCACAAGGTGGGTAGCGTGGACACCCTGCACAAGGTGGGTAGCGTGGACACCCTGTACAAGGTGGGTAGCGTGGACACCCAGTACAAGGTGGGCAGGGTGGACACCCTGCACAAGGTGGGTAGCGTGGACACCCTGTACAAGGTGGGTAGCATGGACACCCGGTACAAGGTGGGGAGGGTGGACACCCTGCACAAGGTGGGTAACGTGGACACCCAGTACAAGGTGGGGAGGGTGGACACCCTGCACAAGGTGGGTAACGTGGACACCCTGTACAAAGTGGGTAGCGTGGACACCCAGTACAAGGTGGGTAGCGTGGACACCCAGTACAAGGTTTATAACGTGGACACCCTGTACAAGGTGGGTAGCGTGGACACCCAGTACAAGGTGGGGAGGGTGGACACCCTGCACAAGGTGGGTAACGTGGACATCCTGTACAAGGTGGGGAGGGTGGACACCCTGCACAAGGTGGGTAGCGCGGACCAAATAATGAACGTAGTGATTTCCAACTCCAATAGATCCGCGGTCGGCACTATGTCATAATCTGCGCCGTTGATAACACCATACAACAAAAACTTAAACAAGGTGATTGCGGATTCGTTTTATATGTTGACATATATCGTCATGGCACTCTCAGTGATAGCGATACACTGACCTTTTCACTGTGGACTGTTTTCAGACTGCCGTGTGGTATCTTAGGCGTAAGATTGTTTGGATTATTATATAGTCCTGGTGCTAGTAACACAGGTAGCACGATTATTTGACTGAATTCTAGGTGTTACTTCTGGACGTTATGCTCCAAGTGATGCATAGGGAAGATGGCAAGAAGATGTGAATGATTACTATTGTATGTGGTGGTGGAAGTGATAAGCATCTTACGGATACCTACTTAAGCATTTAGAATTACCAACGAGGTAAGTCACCCATGCGACATATCATGATACGTGCGAGTTTTTTTTGTATTTTTTGTATTTTTGTGTTTTTCTTTTATTGCCAAGTCATCAAGGAAATAAACAGGTACAATACACACAACAAGTGTAAAGAGTATGCATCTAGACGTCGCTACAGTACATTGCATTCGGTAATAAACATATGGCGGTAATATAGTATTCATTTAATTAAACCCATAAATTTAATAGAGCAAGTTTAGCCCAGCGAGCCTGGCCTGGGTTTGCGTCCAATTTACCGGCAATGAGGTAATGAAATTGCTTGCGCCAGGGAACAAACTCACGATATTTTCACGATACGATCACTGAAGTGTTGTCATGCATTCAGGGGCCGATTATACAGGCCACGTTATCAGTGAGTCGCTGTTTGCGGGCAGAATAACAACACGATGCGCATCCTGGTGATGACAATCTTCCTATACGCGACCGCCGCATCAAGCCACACAGAGAAGTCAGGTAAGATCGCTGTCTGCGGCGTCACCGGTGAAGATGTATTTGGATTGCAGCCGTACACGTTCGAATACCACACGATCGATTGTATTAAAGCTGCATGGCTATTATAATTCAGCCGATGTCATAGTGTTAGTGACGGAGGTCTATAAGCGATGAACATATGGTCTATGTTCCTATTCCCAGTCGCATTTCAAAGATTTTCTTTCAACTGCAGTGGGACTGCAGTGTGTTTAAATTAGGGGGGTTGTGGGAGGGGGAGGCGTGGTGTGGCGTCAATCAGTAAACAGATTTCACGGCCGGTGTTTGCCATGGGACGATGGAGTCAGGATTATGAATATGTTTCCACCTCATACCACCAGTCATTAAGACCACCATGGCATCAGGTGGTCGCTTTGCCTATGTTTATTATGACATATTAGGCACGTCCGCCGTGGCCATGAAAGTAGATGTAAGACGGCCTTATATACTGCATCACGGTAATCGGCCTTGCCTCTAGGTGTCTTTGCCGCTAAACTCAGTCGATGTCGCACTTTCCGAACCGGGAAGTATGCCTGCCTAACCGAAGTACCATTGTGCTTCGACGCCTGTCGGCAGGGCACTCTGGTTTGGTGTCCTCATCTGATCGTATGTTTATTGTCTTGACCCTGGTGTTAGATTTGCATTCAAACGACGTTCATGCATGGCGATGTATATGGTCATTATCATTATTATAGTCTGTGTATTGGATTTATTTGCCGTTCGCACTTTTTTTGCCGAAATTTTTGATAAATGTCAGCGAGTGACATTGACGGACAGGGGGCACGAGACTAGTAATGCGCGTCGGGTCACGTGGGATTTTTCTTGAAATGGTTCCTGTATGTGGCAGAATAATCATACACAAATCGCATGGAAATTTGCATAGCTAATCCTAGTGAAATATACCACACAGGATTAGTAGAAAAGAAATATATGTTTCATTTGGCTGAACATGCGGAAAGCCCCCAATCTTCCAGACCCACAAAAGGCTTAAACAGCGTTGATGTAGTCCTTATCATACACCACACTTGACATACCTAAACACATGTTTCCATATATTGAAACTAGCACATTGTGTTAATGTACCAATAAATTTCCCTTTGTTATTTTCAGATTGCAACTATGGCCCTGGTTGTTCTTTCCCGTGTCATTGTGCCGCGGGTGTTGAGTGTGACCTTCTGACTGGTTGTCAAGGATACTGCTTAGCGAACAAACCCGACTACCCACCGAGCCAGCCCGGCTGGGAGGGCGACGGGTGTCAGACAGGTACAGCGACACCGCGGGCTTACATTTTGCACCTGCATGCCTGCCAAGTGATCATTGTGAGCTCCACCACGTTGACTCCGGCCTAACTCCCCTCTCTCGCACACTCGCTTACCGCCCCGCCTGTTCTTGTTCAGTTATGTAGATCCGCTTTTAGGTTGGTATTCCTTCTTCGGTGTAATTTACCCATTTATTTGCTTAATCCACCTTTATGAAAAAAAAACATGGTATGCCATGGTATATCATGGTATACCATGATACATGCACGGTAGGGTATGATATGCCATGGTATACCATATGATGTATCATGCTACATGCATGGTATACCATGGTATACCATGGTATAGCATACCCTACCATGCATGTATCATGGTATGCCATAATATATCATGGTATACCATGCCCTACCTTGCATGTAGCATGGTATATCTCGGTATACCATGGTATATCATGGTAAGCCATATCATACCATGGAGGTACATGCATGCATACCATGGTATATCATGGTAAACCATGATATATCACCTCCTGCCATGGTATTTCATGTTAAACCATGCTATATCATGCCCTATCACAGAGGTACCAATGATAAACCATGGTATATATATTATGATAAATACCATGTTACGTATCAGTAGAATATTCCATATATACTAAGATGGGCATGATATAACTACTCATGACATCCCGTACAGAAAATAAGTGACTTCTCAACCAGACGCACAATTGAAAGACTAATTGAAACCTAACTATGCAGTTGAGCACTGGTTGAATACTGGAACTTAGAAACTTCACACGGTTTTTCGGTCGTGCTACTCAACAACACTGTTATTCTATTATTCCCAAATAGGAGAATCAATCATTACGGGAATACGACTACGAAAATAAGTAGGAACACTGGCGTACCGGCTATGCAATATCCCCTGGGGAGGAGGATGCTTATTGCCGGGTTTTCAATGGGGATTTTCGCAGTAAAGCCCCCCGCCACCCCCCCTGCCCACCAAATTCGGTCGCGGGACTCTGAAAACGTGCGTTCATAGGCCGGGTTTTCCGGGGAAAATAATAAACCGAGCGGGTCTAAGGTAAAAGAAATTCCCTTCCGAGCGGATATTGTCGCGTTACAACGTTTGAGTCGATTTTCAAGGTGAAATATCCTTTACAAGCGCATTTTGGCGGTAAAACGTTCGAGCCAATTTTCAAGGTGAAATGTCCCTTACGAGCGCATTTTGGCGGTAAAACGTCCGAGCCGATTTTCAAGGTGAAATGTCCCCTACGAGCGCATTTTGGCGGTAAAGTAGGGGTGCCCCCCCCCCCACACCCCACACACACATCCCGCCATAAAACATTAGTGAGATTTGCAGCGTACCACAGCCCTCGAAGTAAGTAGTTCGCCACCAGGCGGCAGCTGCCGCCTAGCGGAGATGCGCGAAGTTTGAAAAATGTTGCGGAAAGGCGAGCGGAGTCCTACGGCATGTCTTTACGATTAGTTTATATTCACGAATACTTCTCATTTATATGAATGAAAGGTATGTATTTATAAATACTATACTGTATAGAACCT
The DNA here is from genome assembly GCA_964019135.1 of Arenicola marina. NCBI lineage: Eukaryota > Metazoa > Annelida > Polychaeta > Arenicolidae > Arenicola > Arenicola marina. Next base: position 40,577,024 of record OZ025249.1, read on the forward strand.
GAAGACGCCCATATTCGAGCGTGACACCATAACAAAAGGCGAACAGGAGCCTTTATACACTGAAACTTGTTGATGAAATGATAGTCTTGTTACACCACTCACCCCCCCCCCCCCCCCTCACCCCGGACCCCCCGGCCTCTGTCAGCTGATTTACACCGCCTGTGCAACCACTGGCACAACAGGAAGCCTTTACACTACAGTACAGGAACCCCAAACTCCCTCTCTCTGGAGCTTGTGGTTCCTGAACCTACATAGCCCTCTATGCCATAGCCATAGTCTGTGGTAATGCCACTATTGCACTTTGTTAGCCGGAGTACGTGGGTTGTGGCCGCCAATGGATGTGGCCGCCGATTGTTGTGGCCGCTGGTGGGTGGCGGGGGCGTTCTCATGTGTACGTACCATCGTTCCACGATTATAACTCATGTTTACCAGAGCTGGCCTAGCCTGTGAGTGATGAAGTGGCCTCTCATAAGACTCATGTATGTCCTGTACATTCCTCTCGCTAACATATTGTTAAGATACTTTGTTGGTTTCTTTGTACATGTGTCTACGATGCCTCAACCCTATAGCCCTGTCTCATGCCCACCCCCCCCCCCCCCCCCAATTATTTGGTGGTGTCAGTGTGGGGGGTTGAAGGCCACATGCCTTTCTGTTGCTCAGGAAAAAATCAGGGAATTGTTTTTTTATTTTATGTGGGAACTCTGTACTACGGTATGTTTTCAGACTATTCTGTTTATAACATTCTTTTGGGTATTTATTTTGCTTCCTGCATACTGAACAAAACTTAATTTAATATCAATATGTTAATCATTCAAACGAGCATTATTTTTATTTGGCAAGGTCCTGTGGCTTGTCGCTTTTTGATTCTATGATTCTGCTATATGGTGTATATTAATATTATTTGTTGATTTAATTTTATGCCAATATGCATATAAGCATGAGCATTTCTTTACATAATGGTAGCTTGTTTTTCTAATTTATCTATACAGTTAGAATGTGTATATTATATAAATCTTTTGGAATTTGTGTCATTTACGTGACAGGTAACATTGGGTTAATTATGTGTATATAATGTCAAATGTTTACATACTGCACCTTTTTATAGTAATACATATATATAATAGTGGATTGTAAATCTTTCTATTCATTATTTTTGTATTTTTTAGACTGGCATTATATATATATGTCATTGCATTATATTTGTATATTCTTATTTGTAACGGTGATTCTTACCATAGTATACCATGGCATCTATGTTTTAAAGTACCATGGTAAATTAGCATACCCTGATACTTGAGATGCCATGGTAAATTATCATGCTATACCATGGTAATTTACCATGGTATACCTGTTTCAAAACACCATGGTATATCATAGTAAATCATGGTAACTTGATAAATTACCATGGTAATTTACCATGGTAATTTACCATGGTATACCTGTTTCAAAACACCATGGTACCATGGTAATTTACCATGGTATACCATGGTGTTTTTTCATAAGGGCAACCTCGTGCACCCTATCGTCGCCTCATCGGTCTACAGATCATCAATCCTAGCCATAACGTGACGGAACGATGGATGTACACCTTTTTGGTAGTATACCAAGACATTGATTAGTATTAAAGGAAAAAATGTCATCAGTACGCAGTACGCGTGCAATATTTTTTAACAATAACAACCATCCAAATGACGGGTTTTTATTTGCCCTTGTTGCCCACTTGCACAATGTGTTCACCCCTTAAGGCAACGCGGCCTTCAACAAGACGGCCTGGCAGTATGGAGTGTTCCAGGACCGAGTGGCCTCTCGGGCGGTGGACGGGGTGGTGGATAGGGGGGCGAGCGGTGTCGCCCAGCCTGAGGGTCCTGATGGCCGGGCGTGGTGGACCGTGGATCTCGGCGCTCTTCACACCGTCCACTCCACCAGGATCATGAACACCAACCTCACCGGTGAGTACATGTAATAAATCGGTTAGCTGCCTTTGAAGGTTGGTTCTGCAAATGAACGACGGCGTTATATCAACTGTAACGTATATGCAATTATGGTATTTCCACATCCGGCTATTTTAATTTGCGTACGTTAGAAATAAAGTTAAAGGCGCATTTTTTGATTTGGGGTTTTTAGTTCGTGAATCAATAAGGTAAGATTTGTATGCCGCATATATATATATATATATATATATATACATTATTGTGGAGGTATTAAAGTGATTCACCATCCAAACCAAAGGTGGCTACTTTTACCTGACCAAGATCCGTGTGTACGTGAGCAACTCGTCCATCCCTGACAACGACACCGTCCTCAACACCGAGGGGGACATCATGCATTACGGGGACTTTGTGACTTGTGGGGAACACCCGGGTCCAGTACCAATGGGAGGTGACGCCGATGTGCCATGTAGTGAGCCTCTGATCGGCAGATATGTCCTCGTCTACAAGTATGGCACGAGTGGACCTAGCGATATACCGGAGTCCTTCGTTGTGGCCGAGGTCACAGTGCGAGGACATCGATATGTAGGTACATAGTTTGTTTCGTGTCAACCGGGAACAAGTATTATAAATAGACATGTCCAACTTGCCCGACGCAACTCGGTAGAGCGTCTACGTTGTCCTGAGATATTAATGGTTGTTTGACATATCTAGAGTGACGATGCCTGGCGATAAAGAATATATGATAAATGCATATGATATATGATGCAATTTTCAGACACAACAATATCGTTATCAATGCTTCTTGAATAACGCCACAAAATGGACGCTACAACAGCTATTGTTGTTATTTTAGATTGCTTCAATTGTAACAGTGAATGCAACAGTGTGTATGGCTGCATGGCAGACTGTGCGCCTGGGAAGAACCAGACTACGTTTTGTTCGGCAGGTAGTATACATATACACATGTGACCAGTAAAATGATTATAGACACCAAGCTAGATGATGTACACTATAACACCGTGGTGGTTGCGCTTTGGTTGGATCGGGGGCTCCCGTCGGAGGCTGTGACACCTGTAACATTATGTAGACGTTGGATAACTGGTACATACAGGTTTAATATAATAACTTGTAACACTGTATGCGCTATAGAGGTGGTCTTTGGAGTCGCATGTGCGCTAAAACAGCCCATATATGCGTGACGAAAATCACCTGCACCCATAAGGAACAAGTCCAGTTTGTCGAATAAGGTGCCTGTAAGGTTTATTTATTTTGCCAACACATAAGACGATATATGGCCTGGCTCTGCGCACTCCCAAGGCGCGTCAATGTGTGGGTTAACCGGTAATTGAAGCAAAATATGGATTTTTGTTTAAGGAATGTAGTTCAACTTCATTTTTTACTGTGAAATCTGTGTTTGTATCAATATGATTTGAATGACCACGCACGTATGACGGGGCCATTATAATAGTTACATATTTTCCAGATTGCAATGATGGAGCATATGGGCTGAACTGCCGTGAGAGTTGCAGTGGTAATTGTGCCAATGACGCCGTGTGTGAGAAGACAGAAGGGACGTGTCCGGGTGGATGCGAACTGTGGTGGGGTGACCCACTCTGTGCTACAGCAATAGGTGCGTCACCCCATAAGTGGGCGCGGGGGATTCGTTCACTCTGTTGTTGTGCTGTTGTATTGATTCAGTTTACAATACTCACACGCTATTTCAAGTTCATTCATTTATTTAACATAGACTGCACAAGACGACATTTGGGATGACATTCATTATGATGACGCACGTCTTATTTTAGGTAGCTCTCCTGTAAGTCTTCTTTTTTGCATCGCATCAGTATGTCTAAGAATATAGCCAGACAGACGACTATCAGTTCATTTTGTCCAATATGGCCAATGTATAATATGCCATGTGTTTGGGAATTGCTACGTCAATATGTCATTCATGAAAGTTTGATCATCATTCTCGCCGTTTCACAATGGACCACATTATAATAACTGCCTTACTCTTTACTATGTTTCTTTATTTACACCGCCTGCCGTCGATGACATTGTTAGCACGCTAATTTAATTGCCGGGTAACTAATGGTTTTCAAATACTGATTCGTGCTTCCAGCGGCCCCCGCCAGTGACATCGTTTACTCGCTATCAGCCCCTGGCGTCACTTCCGGGGGTGTTACCCTGACGTGGGACCCGCTGGAGAACATACCAACCGGGTTGGAATCCCATTACGGCTACATCATTGGTCAACGGAGCCAGCAGGATCGTCTGGAGACCATTGCTGGTGACCCATGGGTGGACATCGCCTGGATCACCTACACGGGGACAGTGGACATAGAGTCCTATACTGTAAAGGGATTAGACTACAATTCCTGGTATTCCTTCCGACTTCAGGTGTACCGCCAAGACCAGAGTATTTTCGAGAAGTCAGCCGACACCGGGACAGTCGACGTCAAGACGATGTGTGTTCGTAAGTAACAGCAGATGATTCTCTGAAGCTACCTTTTTTTCCAATATCTGAACGCAAACCATCGGGTTGCTAAAGTTTGAAGAAGAAGGCCAAGAAAGTGCTACTACTGTTTGGACTTCACTTAACTACAGATTTTCGTTACAGAGCCGGCAGAACCAATGGTCACATCACAGGTGTTCAGTCACGGAGAAGGTGGACTCGAGGCTGTGAATATCACCTGGGATTTGTTGGTAATCTTTGAGTAAACAAATGACAAATGACAACACCAGCCACCGAACCATCTACAAACATTAAACGCGAGGCCGTTTGACCGGAATTGTTAACGTATAACTGCTTATATTATCAACCGTTATTCATACGTACAGTAACTGACGCCCTATAAATGTACGCTCTGTTCAATTTAATTCCACACGGATCACTACTAGGTTGTCTATCATTCCGGGGTTTAACAACGCATAGACCCTATATTGTTGGTACAGATGCTTCTAAGATCACAGTTGGTTTGCTAACTCCATATGTAAAGTTTTATTTCTTAGCCTGTTGGACATTTATGTTTGCCATCTTACCTAAGGCAATTTGACAATCATCACAAATACTACCAAAAACAATCCCTTGACACCTTCTGACAAATAATAATGTTTTTGAGTTAAAATGCATCCTTGCTAAAGTGCGCTTCGACGAATGCGTTCGGCCGTATTCCCCTATTATGACCCCAAAAACACTCGCAAGCGCTTGGCGGCGCCACCCATCGCTCCACATTGTCCTTAAGCACATTAGCCATTATGAATGAAGGGAAGCTCATCACAAGACGCCGAATAATGGAACCCCCATAACACCCCGCCTTGATCCGCCTCTGTATATGCCTGGATTATTGTCGTTACCTTTAACTTCGCGATATATTTCTATATGAAGTATTACAGTAACACATATCCCCCAACAAATATTTCAATACAAAAATTACGTTTGCAATTCTTTAATTAGATGCCTTAGTTTTAATGTTCAGGCACAAATAAGCAAGCAGCTAAATTGGGACTTCAACCTGCATAAACTGCGCTCATATTAGAAGTTTAAGGATTATAGATGGATTGATTTATGTTCTATTTCCAGCGATGACATTTCTACCCTATAATATTATATTGCCATACATTACCACCTGTCAGATCAGCTACATACAACCATGTGCATACCACTTTTCCTAGGTGCAAAGCAACAGTGGGTGCGACTACGTCAGCTCTTATGTAGCCTCGTATCGTCTTTATGAAAACACCAGTGACCTTTTCGAACGATGTCTTGACAACACGACGAATGTCTTCCTTCTCCTACCACACGAGTCCGGAACGTACATCATTAGGATCACAGCCCACAACAACGGCGGCTTCGAGAGCTACACACAGATTGAAGTGAATCTAGGTACCATATATATAGGCAAACAACCCTATATTACCCATCATTAGGATCACAGCCCGCAACAACAGCGGCGTCGAGCTACACAGATTAAAGTAAAACTAGGTGCAACATATACACCGCGAACTACCTATCTTCAAATTAGATTTTAATTTGCTGCCAGAGAATAGTAATTTGTAGCCTATAGTGTAGCACGTTTGTTGACGCCATGGCTTATGTCAATTGCAGAGGTGTATGGTGACCAATGTGCGGAGGATGATCTGTTGGTGACCGCGATTGTCGGCTGGGTCTGCTTTGGAGTCTCACTCGTAGTTATCGTTCTGCTGACAATACGGTAACGTCATATAGGCGTAGTGACGTCTGATGTTGGTCCACAGTTGGATAAAATATGTTACTTTAGCTTAATACTGTATTGCTCAGGCATGCAGGCAAATCCATTTCAAATGTTGACATTCATGAAAGAATGGCGAAATGTATAAATATTACGGTACCCCTGTATTTGGCGGAAACGGATCACAATCCCTATCGATACCAGAATATCATCACATGGCGCTAACCGAGGGGATAAACCAATAACATTAACATCGAATTATCACGCCGCATTATCCGGTAACATATTATCCGATTCCATTTTTTTCCGTCTTATCTCGTGTTAAATCGAAAATAATTTTGTTTACAGACACTACTGTAGGACGCGCCCTACGACCTCACACAGGAAGGACACTTCACACGTCACGTACATAAACTCACCGCCGCCATCCGGCACCGCAAGTATCCATGCGGCTCTAGATGGTGTATACGCGGCACCCGATGATCTACACGCGGCTCCAGAGCGTGCACACGCGGCTCCAGATGGTGTAAACACGGCTACATTTGATGTACGCGCGGCTAAAGGTATCAACATTGTGGGCGAGGACGTGGGAACGTCACAGATGGCAGCTCTACCAGTCGATAATCCTTATGAGGCCATTACAAAATTCGATATGGCTCATTCAGATTACACCGGTCTGACCCACGCGGGGAGAGTGTACCAAAACGAATGAACCATGTACCTTGCATCTTTTACTGTACGAGAAGTAAATGGCAAAAGTGGTAGTATGTAAACAGATCTAGCTCATGTTGAATAGATACCCTTGCATATTTGAACAAGACGTATCCTTACACACAAAACGTTTCAACAATGTTTTTTTCTGTGAACTCTCAATTTAGTACACGTACAATAACATAGCTGTTGATAAGTAAATACATTTACATAATAAACCCTTGAGAAGTGATCTTTAAAAGAAGCATGATTCGATATGGTATAACTTGAATAAAACCCTGCCAAACATAAATTGTTAGTCAGGAGAATGAATAAGAAGAATGTTGATATTACCTAAAAAGTACAATAGGTCAAATTGGATCATAACATTCTATCATGTCGTTTAAATACGGAGAAACTAATGAAATATAGAGGTTCAATTACAAGAATGAATGTTGATTAACCTGAATGCGTAACAGCGAGATCGTCTCCGACAAGAGATATATTCTAAAAAAATTAGATGACGTGGAAGCAGATGTGACGCGGATATATTGCCATGGCCTGCCCTTCAGAGAGCCCTTCAGAGCGCCCTTCAGAGAGCGTCGCTTTTCCGAGCGGTCACTCGGTAGGGTAGTGTTGTATCGCAGGGAGGGAGTGACTGGCAGAGAGCAGAGTTGTATATCTTGTCAAGAACAGAATAAATATATATAGACCGTTGGAGTGTTGTGGATTCGCTGTATGGACCGCAATAGAGGACCGACAATAACGTCGCAACACAGTCAATGTAATGCAATCTGTAATTTTGCAAATGTATTACGACGAATTTAATCCCATGTTAACGTTCGTATAATAACACGTACAACAGCTTACAACTTCTTGTGCCACTATCTCGTCAATTAATACAAATCAGGATGTCACCTCACTCGGCCAAACTCCCACCGTGGCTGAGCCATTTGATCGTATGAAATGCCGGTCATCCGATGAATAAGAAAGCGCTGTCCACTTATCTAAATAAATAGTTTCGGCGACAAGGACGATGAAAGAGAACGAAACAATATAATGTTGCTCATGCAATATTTGTTATCTGGATAATGAATTTGTTTCGTTGTATAATTGTTTCGGGACACGTTTTCTTTATTTGGCACCTGGCACGCGCATAACAACTATCCATGATGGCACATATCATTTCATTATATGTGCTTTTGTGCACATGTATTTGCAATAGTGCGCCTGCTTTAGCATGAAGAAATACTGTTTGTCATGATAATACAGGATAGAATAAATTTGATATCATTAACATTCCCGGTGTTGCTTACTCATCCCAGTTACTTTCAGAGCGAATTCCCAGAGATAATGGGCGGAAACTCTTATTTATGAATAGGTCTTGACAAAAGATACAAACTTCTATGTGAGACAGCGCGTTAGCGAACAGTCATCCCCTTTATATTTTCGAAGACTCGCACGTCGGCTTTATTCAGGTATATATGAAGTATCAACATTGTGTAAAATCAAGTACATTAGTATTTCACTAGAAATCAATTTTTTTAAAGTTATTAAATGAAGAACAACAGCAGCGCTATGAATGTCGAATCACGCAGAGAGAATTTGTTTCAAAAAACGTTAGTCCAACTGTATACATAAACGAGTTTCCGGGACCGGACGCTAATATCACATTTCTATCAGACCGTTGATTGATTTTACCCCCCCCCCCCACCTCCCCCCCTCCCATGCCTTGAGTCCTATCGAGCGCATCCATCCATTCATAATGGATGCGTAGCCTTTCTTGAAAGGGTAAATTTAACCTAATTTTAATTTTATCTTTTTCGATCATCAGATTATGATTCGCGCATCGGAATCGGCCAGACACGCAACGCAAACGTTTGCATCGAATACATGTCAGGTAGCGCTAGGGGTTTAACAGAGTTTCATAGTGCCAATATTCTGGTGCCAGCTTTGTATTGTCACACACATTGGAGTACCAATTCTGGGAGAGAATATCCCTGGCTCGCTGAGAAACCTCTCGCATTAAACAAGCTGGCTCCCCAACTGATATAACATATTCTGGATTTTTTTTTAATTGGACATATAATAGCCTGAGCCCATTGATCTGGGAAACAGCCTTGTTCTACGCCTTCATTGCTACTATCATCATTGATTGTCCTCTCTGTTGAACATGTTGGAAGGCTACTATTACACTGGTCACACTTGTTTTCGTGCTTTTGGCAGTTCTGCTTTAATCGTTTATCATTTATACAATATATACACTGCGGGAGCCAGGTCGGCAAGCCAAGACTAGTGCCACCGTGACCTGCGCCCTTTGTCCGAAAGGAGACTAAAACCTAAATGTGCAATATGTACATGACGGGAGCCACGTCGGCAAGCGAAGGCTAGCTCCACCGTGACCCGCGCCCTTTGTCGGAAAGGAGACTAAAACCTAAATGTGTGATATGTACGTGACGGGAGCAGCGTTGGTAAGCGAATGCTAGCACCCTGGCGGCTCTCGTCCAAAGGAGACTGAACACCTAAATGTGCGATATCTACATACTGGGAGGCGCGCTGGTGAACCAATGCCATCACCCCCGCGGCTCCCGCTCCGCAGTAGCCGCTGCACGGACCTACACCCCCTAGCTCCGGCGGGTGCTCTTACAGAATGGAAGGGGCCATAAGCCCCCGACAGAATTTATGGGGCTGCACCCAAAGGATAGAGCAGAAATCCCGATCTCGCACCTCCAGCTTGAAGCTATGTGGCAGCGGTGGGTGGATACCGGCGTGGGGCGTGGCTGCATATTGTAATGGTGCAGGGGCGTCGGTGTGACCTTGAAGTCCTGGGTGAAAGCCTACTCTGAGTAGGTCGACTATAGACCCTTCTTAATCATATCTCATGAATAATCCAGACCGAGGCTACCATGGCAGCGGCCCTACTGCATGCGGCGCTATAACATGGCGACTGGTACTAACCTCTCGGGTGTTTCGCATAATGCGTCGGTTACACAGAGCGATCGTGACTTTTTAGCGTTCTTGGCTATATATTTACATTTGTCGAAGAATATGTCACAAAGTGTAGTAAATCGTCAGGACATAACCACACCAGCAAAGGCTAGTTCAACGTTTAAAGTTCAAAGTTTATATCCATAACATGAGAGGCAAGTTTGAAACTGTCATGAAAGCAAGTCCTGGCGTATTCCAATACTTCCCAAGATACCCTTCAGTACACGAACCTGGCATTTGAAAAAGTACACTGAGGCTGATGACAACAGCATGATCCAGAAGCTTGTAATGGAACATCTACAATCTGGGGGTCACTCCACGGATCGTCTAGCTATGGCTAATAAATAAATCGGGTTGAGACGATAAAGTGCACTTGATCAATTAATATTCGAATTAAAAATATTAGTATTGCAATAATAATAATGCTTCGTGGGACATTATAATTGCATTAATTATTAACGTTCAAGCAGTGGATGCCGGTTGTAGGCATATATTGCAGGAGTCTTTGCAACCTGAAGATGCTGGGCTGACGGTTCGAGTCACATGGTAATTAGAAAAGCCTGTTACAAACGATTATCATACCATTGTAAAAGTCCAAAACGCCCAATGACGATTTATTTTCTCATCAAGTTTGACTGAGGTTCTTGTATTTTTTTCCGGGGAATTGCTTTTCATTTGCACCTGTGTCAAAATTCTTCTATCACTTGAGGCTTCTCTTGAACAGCTTCAGTGGTATATGTGTCGGATGTGTATGTATGTGGGTCCTACAATGTCATGAGAAACACACCTAATCAGGTTGATATGTTTTGTTTACAGTACGATGTCTTTTTTTAGCTGCCATATGTTATATAGTGGGTAAGAATATATGCGGACGATATAAACCACAGTAATGTTCACTCTATTATGCACCCAAACTTGACGTGAGTCTGGAGGGAACGGCACCAGGTCTTTCTCCAATTAAAATCGTCTTTGGTAAATTGCTCCCAGCACATCAGTGCTAGTTGTAATCTGTCAGAATGAGGAATAGTAAATACATGCAGAATTACATGTATTAACATATCCCCACCACAGTACTCCATGGGGTAACCCCCCAAGAAAGAGATGGCCCCAGAGAGGTGACTGTATGGAGGTGGAGACTGCCCCATTAATTTGAGATAAGGCCAACTGACACATAGGACACGCCATTAAATTATGTGTTTCTCATTTAGTTTGAACCACTTTAAATAATCAAATAATGATTGAACTTCTTCATTTAGCTCTTTTCAAGCTACTGAGTTGTTGTTGTTGAGTCAGTCAATGCGTCATACCTCACTGTTTAGTGTCAAGGGTAAAAAAATAAATCTGTCACACAAAGCCAAGAAACAAAATTGTGACTACCATTGGCCTTGGGCAAGGCGGGATCTCGAAGGGCCATCTGGTTTCAATGTCATTTTCACTAGACCATGCAATATCCAGATAGGATACGGGTAGGCCTTGCCAAGCGACGACGTGTTACTTTAGTTTTAGTCACTGTGCAATGTAGGATCAGTGTTGTAGTCGAAGTAAACTAAATTTTAGGCGATACATTCGACTATTCTCTTCAAATAACAGTGGCAATAAGCGAACAAATACCTAAAAATTACGCCAACCATCACTTCGGATTATTACCATCTATTCTTGGCGTATTTTTTTGTCCTTGAAGCTGCCATTCACACAGTAGGGAACACATCAGTGCGCCATGTTGCCACCAACGCTTCGCGTTGCTGCGCGGGCAGCCTCGTTCTGGTGCCGCATGCATAAATTTTGAGAAGGGCCTATATGTCGGGAATACCGTAGTAAGTAGGGAAGTAGCCTGTTGATGCAAACTGGCGTTGAAAGATCTGTCGCCCGGCTGCGAGGGTGTGCAGTAGTGAACAGGGTGGACCTTGCTGCATTTGAAGCAAGCGAGTTTCCAGGAGCAACTGTAGTTGTTGAACTGTTCGTTGCGGCTGTGAAAGGCGACGCAAAAACCATGCAAGGTGTGGAATGTCCGGTGAGATGGCTGTTCCGGACGGGACGGAAAAACTTCTGGCGAGGTGCGGCGTTTGGTCCCGCTGGGCGGGGAAGGGTTGAATTCTTTAGGTCGTCCCAGCGCCTTGGTACAAGTCTGGTAGGCTAAGAGCACGGCGTATCACGGCGTATAATTCCTCTCCGCTCTGAGCTGAACTGTCATACAATGCCCAATGCATCCCTTGTTCCGTCATGGTCGTGCTGTCTCGCTGTGGCGTACATGGGTATGTCATTAAGTTTGTGTTGGTACCTCTGCTGCCGCCAAGGTATCCCACGCACGACCCCATGTAGCTATGGTAGCGGGCGATGCTTTGTCTGGCTTGGCCGTATAGCTGGGGCCTCTGAATCCATCTGGGACGATAGGGTGAAGTCGCGTTGTTACAGCTTCCAGAGTTCAATGTACTTGAGATCCCATATTTTTGCCCTATGTTTTTGAGGGACGCTATATCCGATGGGGGGCTCCCGTGTTGTACCATCGGCCTGGGTGTAGCGGGTTCCATGTCAAACAGACTGGAAAGTCCCTCTCCTCCAATGCCGTCGTCCTGGTCACCCGAGTACGTACATGGTCAATTCGGTGGCGTGGGTGCTGTCTGGTCAGGGGTAGAAGAGGGTATGGCCGATGGTGAGTCCTTGGCCAACTGGAATACATCCTGTGTGCTTGAATTGGAAGCGGCTGCGTCATTGACAACCTTTCGCAGGTGCTGCAAGCAAGCCTGCATCTGGGCCAGCAAGGGCTACTGCCTTAGCCATGACGTCTCGAGAGTTGTCTTTCTGTCCCCTGAGCTAGTTGGGGCGGAGTCGAGCGTTTTGCTGGTCATGGTTGTTGACAATTTATCGGCCGACTTCCTCTTCCTCGGAGCGGAGGCTGGCTTTTACTGTGGCACGATTCCCTGTAATGAGAGACATGAAGCAGGATGTTGCCTAGTACAGGCATACAACGAGTGCACGTGTATGTCGAGGATGGAGACCGGCCAATAGTATGTCATCCTGAACATGCAAATTGTAATAATCAAACTTATTGCATTTAGGCAAGGAAAAGTCAACATTAAGAGGTAGATTTGAGCGTTGAAAAAGGTGCGCGGCAAATTCATTTTACAAGGCAACCGATGTGGGTGCAGTGCAGCACGTGGGGCGTCAAAACTGTAAAGGCATTTCCAGAAGTGTCATCGATAGGCCCGGCGAAGGTAAGTATAAAATTCAACTTAAACTGCCGCCGCTTTCTCCTCGCCTTTCCGAAATACTTACTGTTTGCTTAACGACGTCATAATCACCGGGTAAGATGTATCCGCGAGAGGAAATAATTATCACAGGAGGCATCAACTTATTCTGTTTAAGGACACATTCCATGAAATGAAGGTCAGATTTTATTATTCAAACACGTATATTTCTGGTTTGCTAATATAGCCGGTCGCTTGCTCATCCGTCGATCTGTTGCTCTTCTCCAATTCTACAAGCCCCAATTTCAGAAACTCTAAGCTGGTACAACTATACAAGCGAAGTTGGGGCCGCGGAACCAGGCTACAGAAAGCTATGCCGCGTGTGTGACGTATGAATTATTCGAATGCGTTTGATCAGTTTGGGGTTGAGCAAGCCAGGCCCTAGCTGATAAAACACTGAGCCTGAAGACGACACTCGACTCTGGTTGAACAAATACTTAGCCTGAAGTCAACAACCGACTCTGTCTGATAACATACTGAGTTTGAAGTCAACAAGGGACTCTGGCTGATAACATACTGAGTCTGAAGTCCACAAGGGACTCTGGCTGATAACACACTGAGCATGAACTCAACAACAGATTCTGGCTGATAACATACTGAGCCTGAAGTCAACAACCGACTCTGGCTGATAACATACTTAGCCTGAAGTCAACAAGGGACTCTGGCTGATAATATACTTAGCCTAAAGTCAACATGCTAATGTGGATGATAACATACCAAGCCTGAAGTCAAAGCGAGACTGTGGATGATAACATAGTGAGCCTAAAGTCTACACGAGACTGTGGATAGTAACATACTTAGCCTGAAGTCAGCAAGAGACTCCGGCTGATAAAGTACAGAGCCTGAAGTCAACAAGGCACTCTGACTGATAATACACTGAGCCTGAAGTCAACAAGGGACTCTGGCTGAAAACATACTGAGTCTGATCTCAACAAGGGACTATGGCCTATAAAACACTGAGCCTGAAGTCAACAAGGGACCCTGGATGATAACATACTGAGCCTATGGTCACCACGGAAATCTGGATGATAACATACTGAGCCTAAGGTCAACAAGGGACTCTGGCTGATAACATACTGAGCCTGCAGTCAACCAAGGACTCTGGGTGATAACATACTGAGCCTTATCTCAACAAGGGACTATGGCTGATAACACACTGAGCCTGAAGTCAACAAGGAACTCGGGCTGATAACATGCTGAGCGTGAAGTCAACCAGAGACTATGGCTGATAACACACTGAGCCTGAAGTGACCAAGGGACTCTGGATGATAACATACTGAGCCTAAGGTAAACTAGGGACTCCGGCTGATAACATACTGAGCCTGAAGTCAACAATCGACTCTGGCAGATAACATACTGAGTCTGAAGTCAACCAAGGACTCTGGGTGATAACATACCGAGTCTGATCTCAACAAGGGACTATGGCCTATAAAACACTGAGCCTGAAGTCAACAAGGGACCCTGGAGCATAACATACTGAGCCTATGGTCACCACGGAAATCTGGATGATAACATACTGAGCCTAAGGTCAACAAGGGACTCTGGCTGATAACATACTGAGCCTGCAGTCAACCAAGGACTCTGGGTGATAACCTACTGAGCCTTATCTCAACAAGGGACTATGGCTGATAACACACTGAGCCTGAAGTCAACAAGGAACTCGGGCTGATAACATGCTGAGCGTGAAGTCAACAAGAGACTATGGCTGATAACACACTGAGCCTGAAGTGACCAAGGGACTCTGGTTGATAACATACTGAGCCTAAGGTAAACTAGGGACTCCGGCTGATAACAAACTGAGCCTGAAGTCAACAATCGACTCTGGCAGATAACATACTGAGTCTGAAGTCAACGAGGAACTCTGGCTGATAACACACTGAGCCTGAAGTCAACAACGGTCTCTGACTGCTAAACATAACGAGCTTCCTGGCCAGGGTTGGCTTTTTGACCTGTCGCATCGTGTCTCATCATTGCCAGGGTTGGCATCCTCATGACTTGTCTAATCATGTCGCTTCCCTGCCAGGGTTAGGTTATGAACTGTCTCGTCACGTCGCTTTCTTGCCAGGGTTGGCTTTTAACCTTTGTCGTCTGGTCGCTTCCTTCCCAGGGTTGGGTTTTGACCTGTCATGTCTCGTCGCTTCCTTGCCAGGATTGGCTTTCGACCAAATCCCTCCAACCATCCACCCCTCACACCCAACCTCATTGGCTTGCTGTAATTCTTGTACTCTCCATCCGTCAGCTGCTGTCCATACACATGTCAGTGTTGTATGCCGCTGTACAGCTTGTAATTATATGTTTGCAGAAGGTGTATACCTGTGCTATGGCTGTGGGGCTCACTGGGATTCCTGTCCACTGGCATGAGTGCCCTCAATTTTCGTGATGGCTTACATGGACGATGGACCTGCATCTGTAAACTAGACGCATATACTTATGTGCAGCACGCGTAAGAACACAGTGTGAGCAACCGTTTATCGTCACGCTTTGACCAATATAGCACAGTACGGGTAGGCGCTAACCTAACGCAATGGCTGGATCTCGCAGTGGCCCCCTCGGTGTATGGACAAGACAGCCGTACTACCACCAAGGGCGAGTGGATAGTGGGTGGGGTGGCAGTCCATAGGGGTGGCGGGGGGGGGAGGGGTGCGATACACTCGTGGTTGGGTCAATTAGTCGATGCTGTGACGCATGAAGTGGGACGGAGGTGAGGGCTCGCACTGGGGGCGTGGGGGAACATGGATAAATTAGAGTGCTTTGATAACAATTTACAACAGTGCCTATATGCTATATATATTACAGATATATACGTATATATATTTGACTAAAACCGTTGATTTGTCAACGTAAAATAGTACAGACATTCACGTGTGTATATGTTATATGTATGCTATTGATATAAATAGCTACAGAAAGAAACAGACTGTAGCATGGCAGACGCCATATGTAGCACCGTAGCGCTTTTGGCATTCAACCGAAAAACAATAAGCGGTGTGGAGAGCAAACAGGTCAAGTAGTTAGTTCCAACATCGTAAAAAACTGTTCAGAGAGTTGCCTACAAAAGTTGCTGAGGCAGTGTTTGATCCGGAAAAATGGACTCGAGCTGATATGACTGGTCATCAGAGTTAATGCGAGCGACGTGGGGGACGAGGCGAAGAAAGTGGGTGATGACCTGATCGAAACAAAGGGGTTCGAACTTGCCCGGAACTCGTCTGGATCTCAGGTGCTATTATAGGCCGCTGAGCAAAATATATTGTATATTATATATGCAAAAGAACAACCAACAAACGTTCAAGATGTAAAATATCAATCTGCGTACCTACTTGCAGAAGTTGGTATATATCGAAGAGGGTCTGAGTCTCCAGGTACGGGTGATCTGATAAAATATTCGCAGATAACAACATTTTTTCTTCCGAAATGGTGTCGCGCGAGTGCGTCCAGTCTTAGCAAATCAGGAGCCAGGGAGTTATCGGAGTGCGCTTGTACCCGCGCCAGCCCGATAGTGCTGTCCAGGATAATCAGTAATCACCAGCTCGCCAAGTTGATGTTACTCTTCAACAAATAGAATTATTACAAATAATTATCCATATATATACGTGAAAGTGTATCAATACAAACACAGATCAAGCAAGGTCTAGTGAGTGAGGGACGGGGGCCGGGTGGGGCGAGGCCGATGCCATGCCAGTGGCTCACCGTCATCTTCCGTTCCTCATGTTATATATGTTGGTTCATAATTTCGCGAGTACTGATGCATTTAAGCACTCCTATACATCAAGTACTTATGCGATAACGGGATATCTTTCAAATTATGCTCTTGACCTCAATATTGCGGATGTCAACAGTTGCGCTTTCGTGTGGCAGATATGTTTGGGGAACCAGCTACCTCTGACGGGAGAGTGCCCTTGGTCGTCCCGCAAACACGAAAGCATAATTTTAGTAATATGACAAAATAGTGTCCTTTAATACCAAACTATTTACAAATCATCAGCATTTTCTAAAAATCAATTTACTTCTTATCCAAATAATTTACGTTTAATCATTTCCAGCGCCAACCTGCAAAAACCTCCGAATCACATGATCCGCTGTTTGTACCAGGGTGATAGTGGACTCGTTTTATAACTTGACATATATCTTCATGGTACTGCCAGTGTTACATTGATCTTTGTATCTCGGTCTTCAGACTGCGCTGTCGTATCTTCGTCTAGGATGGTTCTCATCTATTCGTGTTTTTTATTATACCGACCTGAATCAGAAGACATATGACTGGCAAGTCCTCGATAGTCACTGTGATGAATGTTGCTCTCCACATCCACCAGTGAGGCATAAGAGACGTGGCCAAAATTGTGTGAATGAGTAATATAATATGTGGAAGTGGAAGTGCAAAGGATCGACAGAAACACACTAAAACATTTAGTGTCACCAATGAGGTAGGTAATCATGAGATATCTTACAATAAGCAAGAGTTGACTAAGTTGTGTTCGTAACTTGTTCTGAGACAATTTTATTAACTATGTCGTGTTTGACAATTTGACAGGTCCGATCGGTGACAAGGACACAGGTGTAGGTCCAATCTACAGGCCATTGCGGAGTTAAGAGTTGGCGTTCAAGGCACCTTTGTGCACATAAAGGCTAATAACTGGGTCGCAAAACATGTTAGAACAATGAACTGCTTGTCACGATTCTGACGTTTTTATTATACATCCAGGTGCCGATTAGACTGCCCAAGTCCTCACTGAGACGTTGTTTTTGGGTGAAAAACACGATGCGCCTACTGGTGGTGATAATCATTCTGCACGTGACCGCCGTATCAACCCACAGACAGGAGTCCGGTAAGACCGCTGTCTGCTGGGTCAATGGTGAAGTAATAATGCCCCGGTGGATGACACCTCACTGTGTAGACAAGTAAGGAGATGAGCTATTTGGTTTGCAAACTCATTGTCATGCGGACAAATATCCAATTGTCCACATGAATGTTTTTATCATGTGTTCACGTTCCACTTTTCGCACCAGGAAGTAGCTGGCACAAATATCATTGCAGTCAATAGAGAGTGGTACGCGCTCATTGAGCAACACATGGTATAGAAGGGGCGAGTACTCGGGGTTGATCGCTGCTTAGGTACTCACGTTTGTTCATGGGTGCTCAGGCGTCTGATATATCTACTGATTGAGTACGTCTATGCCGACGCAACGCTAATCGTCAATACAGATAACGTTAATTACGGGCCGTTCCGTGTTCTTCTCTGTATGTCCAGGTATATGTATAATTATTCGCGTGATAGCACAGAAAACTTACTGCTGCATAAGACATATGATAGGAAGTTATTGCACTACGTCTGTATTTGAATATATGAAGCCATCGTAACCCGATGGGTATTACGTCATCCGAATTTGGCAGGTGTTCTCTGGCATGCAATAGATCCGTTTGGGGGATCTGCATGCGGGAAAGCGTATGATACGCCTTTCCCTTGTTTTGCCGGTACATATCACGGCCCAAAGGAATTTCACATCAGTATCTAAAAACCGCTCGGTCGATTGCACTAAATCTGGTGAGGTCGGAGGGGGGGGGGGAGTACGCGCGTGAGCCTTGATGTTTACCGGGAACAAGGAATCAACCGAGCGGGTTTGCGCGGAAAAGGAATAAACCGAGCTTCCCAGTGGATTTTGGCGGTAAATGTTCCTTCCGACCGGGTTTTCGATGTAAAAAAAGGGGAAACGTTCCAAACCCAGTGCAGTATATTCAGGGGTCAATTGGCAGCAATATCAGCAATAATCTTTCAATTGGTCGTTTCATACATACCAAGAAAAGGAACGGCGACTGCACGTTTCAATTCTGTTATATATGGCAATATGCGCCTATTACAGATATGCAGTACGGCAAATTAAAACCGATCTTCAAACATGTGCCAGATTTTCGACTTTGTTCGCTTGTTCGACGAGAGTCGGGACCGATGGCAAAAGACTTATTGCGTCATGTGCAACTTGGCTAACGAGAAAATGAAAGTAATGCTTCTGAAATAGTTGTTAGTCATCGCTTTTTAATACTGTCCCATTCAGTTTTGTTGTCCCCCGCTGTTCTTGCGTTTCTTCACCCAGTAGCACCAAACTATTTGCAGGGTAATCACCCTAAATATGCCACGGGAGAAACTTTGATTAGCACACGGAACAGTCACCATTCATCTATTGAGAGTGTGGTCATAATGAGCTTTTTCAGCAGATGGCATCCGTGTGCAGCATTACAAATGCATATTATCACCATCCCATTGTGTCAATTGAGAGTTAACACATGTTTGACCCTTAGTTTCAGATTGTAACTATGGTCCTGGCTGTCCCTTCCCGTGTCATTGTGCCGCGGGTGTTGTGTGTGACCCTCTGACGGGTTGCCAAGGCGCCTGTCTCGAGAATAAGCCTGTCGAGTACCCACCCGGGCAACCACAGTCTGGCTGGGAGGGCGACGGGTGTCAGACAGGTACAGCGACACCGATGGTGCATACCTAATACCTGTATATCTGCCAGCTAACAATTGTCATGTCTATTTCGGTAGTACGCAGCACGAATGCTATACTTTGCATCATAATGACCCTGCGGACACCACGTAATCTTTGGACAATTCGTTGATCTCTTAAGGTAACTTGGCCTACAACAAGACAGCCTGGCAGTATGGAGTGTTCGACGGCCGAGTGGCCTCACGGGCGGTGGACGGGGTGGTTGACAGGAACGCGTGGGGTGTCGCCCAGCCTGGGGGTCCTGGGCGGGCCTGGTGGACTGTGGACATAGGAGCTCTTCAAACTGTCTATTCCACAATGATCATGAACACAATCCTCGACTGTGAGTATAAGTAAGGGTTGGTTTATTTCAGTTCAGCAATAGGCCCGAGGCCCTCGCGTTGACAGCTGTAATGAAGCGTTCATTCAGCTGTCTTTGCTGGGTTTATCTTGCAAACGAACGACGGCCTTATCAACTATAATCACCACTATCAAAAATAATGTCAGGCATGGTATTTCCACATCTACTCACCTGCGTTCAGTCAAAAGCTACATTCACGGATTAAGGGTAATACGCACATATTTGGTTTGCTTTGATAAAAGAAATACGTTCATGTCTATTATTATATGTATATATCGTGGTGGTATACTTGGTATTTGTGACGTTAACCATAGATGGTGGCAACTACCTGAACCACATCCGTGTGTATGTGAGCAACTCGTCCATACCTGACAACAACACCGTCCTCAACAGCGAGGACGACATCATGCATTACGGGGTCTTCGTGCCTTGTGGAGAAGTTGCTGATACAGTACCACCTGGGGGTGACGCCGATGTGCAGTGTGGACAACCTCTGGTCGGCAGATATATTCTCGTCTACAAATACGACGTGTCTGGATGGGCGAGCGATTCACCGGGCTCCTTTACGGTGGCCGAGGTCACAGTGCGAGGACATCGATATATAGGTATACTATAACAATTTTAAATATATTGCAGCCATGGCCAAGAAATCATGTCCAACCCATGCATGGGTCATACACGACTCTTAATCTTGACAGAATGACGGTTTGGGAAATGTTGGGATCGATGACACCACAAAATGATGAACGCATATGATATCGGGCATATTTGCTCGACAAAGATATTTCCGTGAGAATATTGATCATAACAACACACCGATATAGTTTGAGATTGCCAATTAGACGTTAAAAGCGCCGAATCAATCAATGTCATCATCAAATCATAGTGAAACATATTTGGGGTTGTTACTGTTATTGCAGATTGTGCCAGTTGTCCCAGCGAATGTGACAGTATGTATGGCTGCATTCCTGGGAACTGCCCGCCTGGGAAGAACCAAACCACTCTCTGTTCGGCAGGTAGTATATACCCCTGTCTGTGTGAGCCATTCTCAATACATTATTGCAGATGGAGTGAAGGCGGGGTGGAGGGCATCTTTAAATGTGTATTGATGCATGACTGGGTGCAAAGCCCAATGTTGTTGGTAGAGGGGACGGGGGGGGGGGGGGGTGGACGGATAGGGTTCTGGAAAACAGAGCATGCACGGTCGGTTTAATGGTAAAATGACATATCGGTGGGTATAATTGTTTGAGGTAAAGAAAATACATTATCTATTTATCCATGAATATATCATAGCTCTATGCTTTGACAGATTGCATGGACGGCACCTTCGGACATAACTGCGGTGAGAGTTGCATTGGTAATTGTGCCAATGACTCCGCGTGTGCGAAGACAGACGGGACGTGTCCCGGTGGATGTGAACTGTGGTGGGTTGAGTCATCATGCACCGCAAACATAGGTACGCCATATTGTCTTGTGACCTCCCACGATAAATTAGCATTTTTAAAGAAACGTGTCCTTCTAATCAAATCGTGTTTATACGGAAGTGAGTGCTGGTCAACCACTATGGAACACCATTGCATTGCTAACATAATCGAGTATCACCTTGCGACTGGATCTATATTTGAATAACAAAGCGATGCCAAGGAAAGCTAATAGAGATGAATCCTATAATATGGAATGACGGAATGAACTATGAATTAATAAACATTGATCATAATTACATTTTATTTCGTGTTTGCAGCGCCCCCCGCCAGTGATGTTGTCCACACGCTGGCAACTCATAGCTTTACTTCCTGCAATGTTACTCTCGCGTGGGACCAGCTAGAGAATATCACAACCGGGCTGGAATCTCATTACGGCTACATCATTGGTCAACAGGATCAGCGACTGGAGACCATTGCTGGCGACCCATGGACGGACATCGCCTGGATCAACTACACGGGGACAGTGGAGAAAGAGTCCTATACAGTAAAGGGACTAGACTACAATTCCTGGTTCTCCTTCCGACTTCAGGTGTACCGCCAGGACCAGGATACGGTCGACCGGAGTGCCGACAACGGGACAGTGGACGTAAAGACAATGTGTGTTCGTAAGTACTATCATATTTCTGGACGTTTTAAGTAGGACCCAGGGCAGATATAACTCATCAACGCTACGTATCTGTTCAGAGTTCTGAAGACATGTATCAGTAATGATATATCTGAATTCCTTGCAACGAACCCGGTGGATTTGTTTCTTCAAAGGCTACACAATGAAAGCGATCTTTGGGCGCCAACTATCACACTGAATGCTTGTTAATTTACAGAGCCTACAAAGCCAATGGTCGTATCACAGGTGTTCAACGCCAGTCTCAACGAAGCTCATATTGAGGAAGTGTATGTCACCTGGGATCTCGTGGTAGGCTTTGATGAAAGCAAAATGGGTATTATGGATGATGTATGATTGCAATACATATAACAAGACGCCGGATTATGGCGTTATAAAGCGTGTTTCGACTGTAGTCTACGTGAAATCCCCCGGGTGTAATACACCTACCATGGTCACTTAACAGAAGAACGTACGTTTTATTTTGTCATCACACTTGACAACTATCATAGAAATATATGGGAAACATGTTATTACATATTAACCAATTATATATATATATAATCTACTTGGTAAGATATACATGTATTACATCAATGATTTGATAATAATTTATGAATCATGCGAGCATTATGTCATGATACCATCTGCCAGATCAGCTACACACAGCCATGTGCATGCCACTTTCCCTAGACGCCTAACGACAGTGGTTGTGACTACGTCAGCTCCTATGTGGTCGCGTCTAGACTTTCTGACAACACCAGTGACCTTAACGAACGGTGCCTTAGCAACACGACGAACGTCTTCCTGCTTCTACCAGACGAGTCCGGAACGTACATCATTAGGATCACAGCCGACAACAACGGCGGCTTCGGGAGCTACACAGAGATTGAAGTGACTCTAGGTACAACACATAGCAACAAATTAGGCATGTTACCCCCAAATCAGGTTTCAAATTGCTGTCAGGGAATATAAATGACTTTCGCGCGGCTCTTTTGTTGACGCCATGGCTATTTCAGTTGCAGAATTGTACTGCGAAGAATGTGCGGACGATGATCTGTTGGTGGCCGTGATTGTCGGCTGGGTCTGCTTTGGACTCTCACTCGTAGTTAACCTTCTCCTGGCCCTAAGGTAACGTCACATTGGTGAAGGAACTTGTGCCTATTGCTCGATGAAACTTAGTTTCGTACTGTTTAGGCCCCCTGTAGCAGTACAACCGTGAGAGCAGAGCATATTACTTAGAGATGAAGTCGCATCAGTTTTAGCTGTCTCGTCCTGTGAGAATATGCATCGTATGAAGCATATCCAGGGCTGATATGACGAAGAAAGACACAACATAGCAAACACATGTCATAAACCAAAAACATTTTTGCCAGTTCATTCAATGTTTTACATGGTGGTGCGGTCACAGCGGAAGAGCGAATCGGTGCCGTGTCTTATATTCAAATTTACTTCCTATTACAGGCACTTTTGTAGAAGTAATTCTACAAACTCACACAAAAGCGACATTGTCAGGAACATGAACGCACCACCGCCATCGGTTGCAGCTCCAGACGGCGTACACGCGGTTCCAAGCCATCTAAGCAGTGCTCCAGATGGTGTACACGCGTCTCGCGGTATCGACACTATCGGTGGACACGTAGACGCATCTAACGCAGTAAATCTGGCAGTCGATAATACTTATGAGGCCATCGTTTCAGTTATTATGGCTCCTTCGGAGTATACGGGTTTGTCACCGAAGGGCATAATGCACGAGAACCTTTCAACCAATGTCAGGAACTGAATAAATCGAACTATAATGAGCGACCGGCGGTCGCTCTAGATAGCATGCCAACATTGGTCCAGTGTTGTGCCAAAGTATGTATTATGATTGGTCCATGGTTCGACTCCAGTCTTGGGCCAACTTTGGTCCCTCTTAATTATGTTCACGGTGTCTAACGTTGAGCGAACGCATACATCCGAAATTGGATTAATTCGAATGCCAATGAAATATCAGCATATTGGCAAAACAAAAATGTAATATTATAATGTTTCATTTTTTTAAATTAGAAGGCTATGCAATTTTAATTATAATAACACTTGGCCTTAACTCCCGAACTGACCCTTTCGTCAATCAAAACATGACGTGACATTATTGGTAGAGGCCTTTGGTCATTTATTTTTAGAATACCAGAAACATGCTATAGAGTTGGGCAACTGATCAATTTCTTACGTATGAAAGGAGAATTTTGATTCATGGCCAAAGTAGTTGTTCAGTTAATTTTAAGGCCAGATTATTACCAGCCCTAATAATTACTACGTTCTACCTCCTGGAATAAAATATCAAACTTTTTTAAAGAAAAACAAATCCCTCCTTTTTTACTTTTCCCTTCAACTTCGGCCACCCTCTGAAATACCTTTCTTTGCCCAGTAAAAACAACCCAAAGTTACTATTTCATCAACAAATAAAAATTATGAGGCCATTCGAATTTCATTGAGACGAATTTTGTGATTTCCGTCGACATTAACTGGTAACAAATGACTATAAACCCGACCCACTCGGTAGAATGTCACTTTTAATCATAGAGGTGAGTGTTGGATTTTCAATCCTCCTTGACTAATTAGCTCAGGCGGCTCTGTCGGTCCCCTTGCTTACTTTTTGTTCTGAAATAGTACCTGAAACTGGCGCGCAAGGAAGAAAACGATGATGCCAGTTAATATCATTCCCGGACGTTAGTAGTCCTGGGGCCGTGTTCACTTAACTAAATTCTTAACTAAATTCTTAAGCAAATTCTTAAGAATTTTCAAGAATTCTCAATAATTTGCTAAAGAATTCAAAAAGTGTTTCTTGAAAATTCTCAAGTAAAATGTTTTACTCCATTAGAGTAAATAATAAGGAAAAGTTAAAGGTGTCCTGAGAATTCTTTAAAGAGTCATAAGTTGATAATTTGAAGACGAGATTTGAAATACGATATTATTTCAACGATTAAGATTTCGCAAAAAATTTCGCACTTTAAAGGGATAGCCACGAAGGAGTGACGTGCCCAATGTTATAGAAATCGACTCGGCAGTTATTGTTTTCTTGCATATGGAACGTAACATATTCGAAGCACTACAACGCCAAAACCATCGCTTTGAAGAGTCTTATGTTTAAATGCACATTAACATATATTTAGTTCACTAATTTCGACTTTACTAAATTTTCAGTGTTTTATATGGATTGCCATGAGGAGTTGACAAGCTAATTTTAAAAGCAATCGAATGGGCAGTTGCCGAAGGAGGGGAAGGGGGTGTATGTATAGTTTGCTGCTTGGACGCATTGCGTCACAATACGTTTGATGTCACTTAGCAACAAACCAGAAGACCTATTTATCCCCATAACAACAGTGACGACAATGACATATCCGCTTTTATACGGCTGTTTTGATTGGTCCAGAGCGGGCAGGACAAATCACGCCCTGAAGAATTCTTAAAGTTTTACTCTGTAAAGAATTTTTTAATTTCACTTCGAGAAACGATTCTTACAAATTTTCTTCACGGAGCAAAAGTTTTTGCTTTGATAAAAATAAGGAATTCTTAATAAGGAATCTTTGTGAACACGGCCCCTGGCCTGATTGCGCCATACCCGATCTCCGGCCCTAGTCAATGGAAGACTTTAGCCATGTTTTGACATTGGCTTCAGGTTTTGGATTTGATTTAGTGCTGATACTGGCTGCAATAAAAGAAAATCTCTCTTAACCTTGAGAAGATGAAGTTCATGACATTACTCAAGGAAGTGATATAAAAGTCCTAGGGGTTCATCTTGACCACATGCACTATGTAAAGGGCAAATTACTAGGGGGTTGGAAAACCTTACAGCAGCAAGAAAGGTGTTTAAAATTTAAACTTTACGTATATCATGCTATAGTTGTATGTTTCCCTATCCCTCTTATGTTATCGAATTATGGAGAGGGGCTTTTGCATCCTATGTTTTGCCACTGAATGCTCTACAGTAAAGAGCCATCTGAATCGTATATGGTGCTCCTAAACTTGCTCCTACTAAACCACTTTTTGGTTCCAATAATCTTCGCCTTCCTTTATGAATATAAGATGTTAATGTTTAAGTACAAGCAATACCTGGAGATTCATCCAGAAATTCTTCAGAAAATATTTCTACGAAACCAAGATGTCCATTAATTTGTTATTATTAATTTTTTGTTTAATTTTTTTTGTTATTTCCTGTTTTTTGTTGCACGAGCATATATGCACTGCTTATGCCAAAAATGTAATGTAAATGTTTTTATAAGAACTAAACCGAATTTTAAAATGACTATCTCAATGCATTGCCCAATAATTATCAAATGCCCATGCCAACAAAATCAACCAGCTGTGCGCAAATGACGGTAACCCGGTTACTGCGGTACATCTTGCCTTACAGAACCTCCACAAGCGACGGTCAGATCACAATTTACAATGTCACCCGTAAACAAGCTATGAGCCAAGCATCGGTGATCACGGTGATTTTGGTCCAGGTCGTTCAGGATCAGATCGCTTTGCCAGATCATTTCGACCAGGTTGTAAGTTCTGGGGACCAAGCCACTTGATTTCAAGTGGTAAGCTGTGGAGGTTTAAGACGAATTCCTTTAAACTCAAGCAGTTAGTTCGTGGTATGTAGGACCAATTCGATCGGGCTTGATTTAGAGTCTTGATTTAAATATTAGTCACTTGGTTCAGTTGTTCGGTCACTCAGGCTAATTTATAGTGATGTAGAATCGAGTCTCAAATGGTTAGTTCTTGTGATGTAGGACCAGGTCATTCGGGCTGAAGTGGGAAGCGCAGATGATTTAAAACGAGGCCACGTATACCCATGCTGCAGCTACTGGTGATTTGGGACCAAATCGTGTGTGCCGAAGTGGTATACCGAGATGACTAAGTGATAGTGCTAGCAGTGAATCAGATGGTGAGTTCCAAGGACGTTATGCCATATGGCTTTGGCTTAAGTGGTATATATCGATTATTTTATGCGATATTAACTGGTCTCAATGTTTGGGTGTTGTGATAAAAAGATTTTACACGCAAGTAATTGTACTTCGTGGTCTTGAGCAAGTATAGACGATTTCTGTAATACTGATTGCTACCACATATTCACCTGTTAAAATAAACTGTTACTGACGCCAAGCGGCAGTGGGTGTGACTACATCAATTCTAAATTAGCCTTTCATCGACTTTCGGCCAAAGTCAGTGACTTTAACTAACGGGCCCTTGACCACAACTCGTAGAGGGGTTCGCGCCCACGACAACTCAGCCGGTTTTCCAACCGAGCTAGAGAGGCACCTCTTCAGTAACAGAGGCATCGATCATCACAGCAATTAATGGGTGACCAATACTATGGCCACAAAATCTGGTTGATTTCAATGGGAAAATTAATAATCATTTTTAGGTGCTGAAATCACATCCAAGGCCACTTTGTAACCGTGTGACCCACAAACAGGCCCATGTTTGGTGGTGTTGCCAAAACCGACATCTGCGAACACAATATTTTAATCTAACAAACGAATTTGGAGTAAGTAGTGCAGGTAGGTAGCAGTTATACGAAAGTCTGAACATCCATGAAGGGATGTGTCTGGGGTGGGGGGGGGGCATATAATTTGCGGTGAAGAGGAAAATCTTCGTCCAAAAACTATGAGCTGATAGTATAATAAAATAAAGAGTTACACAAGGAGAGGCCGCTGACTGTGTGCCATCAGATACTTCACAGTTTTGCAATTTTTTGCTATCCGCCGAAGTGTCTTCAGACACCAATGCATGCGTTGTTGGCAAGTGATCAGTATGAGTTTTACTATTGCTGCCTTACACTACAATGTATGTGGCTTTGAAAATGAAAGACATTGCATGAATACGCGGTGAACCACTGATTATTCATCACGGGGTCAGTGATTTATACGATGTCGTATGATATGCTAAGGTTGACAGAAAAGCATATTGTAATCTTGTATTTAAATGTGTGTCACCCTTAAGTACCAGCTGGTAGATAATAGTCCTATGTCTCTGACAACAGACAATATAATATACACCCCGGAGATACGGTTCCACGAAATCTGTCGATTTATTTTCAGTTTTTTTCACCGAGTAACCTGTTTATATTTCTTTTTATTCGATCATTTGAATTTGAATTCATCCTCTTGTCGCGATATAATGTGTGCTATGCCTTCATGTGCTCTGATTCGCTGAGTTGGGCAGACAGCACGATGGGTGTCAGCAGTGCCAGTGGTAAAGAAAGACCGCTGGAGTCAGGAGCATACATAAGTGTGTGGAAGTGTGTGAGGGGAGAAGGGAGGGCGGTACATCGGTTAATCAATTATCCGGATGTTTGTTGGGTAGGGGAAGGGAGGTAGGGATGTGATGAAGGACTGAAGATATATTAAGATTACTTCATTCTTACGGCACGTTTAATTAGGACTCTCTAACGCAACCCAATCGTTTGCATTATGCTCTTATTAACATAGTATAAAAGGCACCCGTCAGGCTTATGGACTAGATATCGGCGAGCCTTGTATACCAGGACCAATGTTCATCGTGATTTAATTAACGCTTTTCTGCCGTTGTACGCCCGGGTTTTTCATGGCGAGTCTACTTTCTAGACCGGAAAGTGGGGCAACCAAGCACAAATACCACTGTAGTGGTGTGAGAACGTTACTAAGTCCCGGGGACGATATACTAACTCGTGCACATGAGATACTAAGTCGTGCGAATGAGATAAGAATTAATTCTGAATGTCTCTAGATGTCCTGGATTAGCTATAACATGAAATCCCTCAGTAGAATTAGCTGTAACACGAAATCTGCGTACTTTACTTACGGAAGGCATTGGCAGACCCATGGTCGCTCTTTCAACACCCTGCCCCCCACCTCGTCCTCCACCCCCCTCGGCTGTCATGGCAAAGTTGGAGGTCCGTCTTGTAATGCAACGTACCTTATTTGCAGTGTGCACCCCCGCCCCCCCACCTCCACCCATCTACCCCTTATTGAAGAGTTGAAGCATATCCGTTGTAATATTATCAACGGGTGAATCTTTTTTATTCCTCACGCCAAGCCACAATAATCTTGATGACAGTACTTGAGTGAGAAAAAGTTCGAGCGCATACTCAACACATACATACATAACGACATAGTTGTCACGCACAACACATTGAGCTACACAAGTGTCCTTATGGCTGCGCTGTCGAAACATGATCCGATTGAGAATGGGACTCTCTATGTCGATATCGGTAAATCATCTGTCTGCTTTGCGCACGTTTTGCTGTTTGCCTTTACTCACTTCTATGACGGGCCATGACAACATTCGTTTTCTTTATATTTATTATACCGTGGCTTCTAGTCGCACAGGCGTAATACTGTTACCTATATAATTTATCAATTTACGAAAAGGTGCCCTAGATGTCTGTCAGCATTGGGCGACAGCATCGGCCAACTCGTGGTAACAAGCGACCAGCTATGCTTAGAACACGCTTGAAAACTTTAAATAGCATGGATCAAAATCTCGGGTTGTATTACGTACATGATTATCAAGATTAACCTGATTATCTGGATTAACATAATTATCTGGATTAACATTATTATCTGGATCCGTTCTTCACAAACTTAATTAGTTAGCCACGAAAAGCGATATCGTTAATGGATACATTTTACAGTTATGTTTGCTAAAATGTACCACGTAGGGCAATGATTCAATTATTCAGTGATTCAATGCCAAATGCGCGGAATACAGTCAAATGCTACCAAGAAATGACTGTTTTTCTCTTACGTGCAGAATAAATAATTGAATGTAACGTGAATGGTGATGTGAACTGGATACGAATTAATATATCACAAGCATACCTGCAACGACACCTAGCCCTAGACTTTGCAAATATATGTTACGATGAACTCGATCAGATGTGAACGTCTATAATAAAATATACACCATCTATGCGATATTCCGTAATGAGCATCAGCATGATCAAATCTCAATGTAGCGTAATATTATAACTGCTTTGTAGCTTATCAATTACATTAAGTGCGATATTTCGTGCGTTTGTAGTATTCGATGCAATTGTGGCAGACCTTACGACACACCTATTTGGTCGCCACATTGAGTAAAAAGGTACATATACAACACCAAAACTGTCTTATTTTAGAACGTTTGCTGCGGCCTGGTGTATATGTTCGGCAGATAGGGTTTAGATTATGTATTATCCTGTTCTCAGAACAGACTTTCGCATAGAGCATATTTCTAAACTGAAGGAAACTGTCTGGCTGTTACAAACATGATATGGCAATTATACCAGTATTACTAATGTAAGCGTAAATG
Source organism: Arenicola marina (assembly GCA_964019135.1). Classification (NCBI taxonomy): domain Eukaryota; kingdom Metazoa; phylum Annelida; class Polychaeta; family Arenicolidae; genus Arenicola; species Arenicola marina. The sequence goes on from OZ025249.1 coordinate 40,607,318, forward strand.
ATACTGCTCTTAATAATCATCATGATGCCGGTTTATTATTGATGAGAATGATGGGATTGATAACGAAAAATCAGTATATGACAATTCGTAGTTATTTATGCATGTTTTATCCATATTACAATCATGCTCACATCTAATGCCAAGCGTATTGTACTAAGGGTTCCCTTCGTACTAATATCTCTACCCACCTGATTATCTGATATGATCATTCGTGAATGTGGACAATGCACACAGCGAGTAAGAAAATCTAATCAACAACAACAGACGTGTACTTTGTTGCGTTAGTGTAATATGCAACCTATCCGCATCATCCAACCCAAAGATTCGGGAGAGTGGTCAAAATGTCTGATAGGTATGAAAGTGCACTTTGCCACATAGTGGGTAGAGAGGACACCCTGTACAGTGTGGGTAGAGAGGACACCCTGCAAAGGGTGGGTAGAGTGGACGCCCTGTACATGGTGGGTAGCGTGGACACCCTGTACAGGGTGGGTAGCGTGGGCACCCTGTACAGGGTGAGTAGCGTTAACACCCTGTACAGGGTGGGTAGCGTGGACACCCTGTACAGGGTGGGTAGCGTGGACACCCTGTACAGGGTGAGTAGCGTGGACACCCTGTACAGGGTGAGTAGAGAGGACACCCTGTACAGAGTGGGTAGAGAGGACCACCTGTACAGGGTGGGTAGCGTGGTCACCCTGTACAGGGTGGGTAGCGTGGACACCCTGTACAGGGTGGGGAAGATGGACACTCTCTACAAGGTGGGTAGCGTGGACACCCTGTAGAACGTGGGTAGGTAAGAAACCATGCACAGAGTGGGTAGCGTAGACTAAATAGCGAACAAGGTCATTTTTCAACTCGAATCACACGATCCGATATCAGCACCATGTCATAATCTGCGCCGCTAATAACACCATACAACAAACACTTAAACAAGGCGATGGCAGAGTCTCTTGATATCTTGACATGTATCGTCATGGCACTGTCACTGGTAACGATACTCTGACCTGTTCTCTGTGGACTATGTTCAGACTGCCGTGCGGTATCTTATGCATAAGATTGCTCGGATTATTATGTATTATAGGTGCTAGTAACACAGGTAGCAAACGATTGTTTGACTGGCATATTCTGGATGTTACTTCTGGACGTTATCCTCCACGTGATGCATAGAGAAGATGGCCAAATGATGTGAATGATTACTATTCTGTGTTGCGGTGGAAGTGCTACGCATCTTACGGATACATACTGAAGCATTTAGTATTACCAACGAGGTAAGTCACCCATGCAATATGTCATAATACGCAACAGTTCACTGAGGTTTTAATTTGCTGCGAGACTTCACTTGTGAGTCCATGTGCGAGTTTTTTTTGTATGTTCTTTTATTGCCAGGTCATTAAGGAAGGTACAGTACACATAACAAGTGTAAATGGGATACATCTAGACGTCAATGCAGTACAATATATGGCGGTAATATAGTATTCCGGTAATTAAACACATACATTTAATAGAGGAAGTTTAACCCAGCGAGCGGGGCGTGGGTGGGTTTGCGTCCAATTTAGTGGCACTGAGGTAATGAAATTGCTTGCGCCAGGGAACAAACTCACGATATTTTCACGATACGATCACTGAAGTGTTGTCATGCATCCACGATTTTGTCAGAAAACGACTACTGAAGTGTTGTCATGCATCCAGGGGCCGATTAGACAGGCCACGTCATCGGTGAGTCGCTGTTTGCGGGCAGAATAACAACACGATGCGCATCCTTGTGATGACAATTTTCCTATACGCGACCGCCGCATCAAGCCACACAGAGAAGTCAGGTAAGATCGCTGTCTGCGGCGTCACTGGTGAAGAATGTCATGTCCCCACGAATAACACCCTATACTGTGTCGAGGCATCGATACTGTTCAATCGATGTACTTGGATTGCAGCCATGTACGTTTGAAAACCACACGATCGTTTGCACTATATCCGCACGGCTATTATAATTCAGCCGATCTCATTGTGTTAGTGACGGAGGTCTATAAACATATGGTCTATGTTCGCATTCTCGGTCGCATTAGAAAGGTTTTCTTTCCTTACATTTCGTCTTACAAATAGGCCACATGTGTCCCTAGGGCACAACCCACAGACGCACAGTGTGGGACTGCAGTGTGTTTAAATTAAGGGGGTTGTGAGAGGGGGAATCGTGATGTGGTGTCAGTTAGTAAACAAATTTGACGGCCGCTTTTCGCCATGGGACGACGGGGTCAGGAGTATAAATATGTCTCCACCTCATAGCACCAGTCCTTAGAACCACCCTGGCATCCGGTGGTCGCTTTGTCTATTGTTTATGTTTATTATGACATATTAGGCACGTCAGCAGTGGCCATGACAGTAGATGTAAAACGGCCTAATATACCGCATCACGTAATCAGCCTTGTCTCTAGGTGTCATTGCCGATGGACTCGCGGGTTTTGTTAAGGCCAGTCGATGTCGCACTTTCCGAACCGGGAAGTATGCCTACATTTATTGTCTTGACCCTGGTGTTAGACTTGCATTCAGACGACGTTCATGCATGGCGATGTATATGGTCATTATTATAATAATATTATATTGATATGGTCTGTGTATTAGATTTATTCCCTTGAGCACTGCCGCCAACTCGAGGACCCAGGTAAAAACTCCGATAATGATATGGCAAAATGTAGAGGCAGACGCCCGGGCACATTTGGCGTTCGCACCGTTTTTGCCGATATTTTGGATACATGTCAGCGAGCGACATTGACGGACAGCGGGCATGAAACTAGTACCTATGCAATTTAATATGCATATTTAGGCTTATATTAAAGTATTTTGGTATTATAGTAAAGCGTGTCGGGTTACGTTTAGTTTTTGTTGAAATGGTTCCTATAAGTGGCAGAATAATCATGCACAAATCGCATGGCAATTTTCGTAGCTAATCCTAGTGAAATATACCACGCAGGATGGGTAGACAAGAAATACATGTTTCATTTGGCATGGTCATGCTATCTTAGGTCACTACAGGACGCTTCGGTCAGCAGATTGTTAAAGGCCCCAACCTTCCAGACCCACAAGAGGCTTAAACAGCGTTGATGTAGTCCTTATCATACACCACACTTGAGATACCTAAACACATGTTTCCATATATTGACACTGGCACATTGTGTTAATATACAGATAGATTTCCCTTTGTTATTTTCAGATTGTAACTATGGCCCTGGCTGTCCCTTCCCGTGTCATTGTGCCGCGGGTGCTGTGTGTGACCCTCTGACTGGTTGTCAAGGGAACTGCTCAGTGAACAAACCCGACTACACACCGAGCCAACCCGGCTGGGAGGGCGATGGGTGTCAGACAGGTACAGCAAACCGCGGGTTTACATCTGGCACCTGCATGCCTGCCAAATGATCATTGTGAGCACTCCGGCGTTGACTTCGGTCTAACTCCCCTCTCTGGCACACCCTTGTTACTGCCCCGCCTGTTCCTGTTCAGTCATGTAGATCCCCTTTCATGTTGAGATTGCTTCTTCGGTGTAATTTTCCATGTATCTGCTGAATTCAACATCGTAACCCCTTCCGTTCCCTCATCGGTCTACAGATTAGCAATCCTAGCCATAACGTGAGGAAACGATGGATTTACACCTTTTGTGGTAGTACACCAAGCCACTGCATTAGTATTAAAGGAATCTATTTCGTGATGACGCAGTACGCGGCCAATACTTTTGCACAATAACGTCCAAATACAGGGTTTTCATTTGCACTGGCACAATTTGTTCATTCCTCAAGGCAACGTGGCCTACAGCAAGACGGCCTGGCAGTATGGAGTCTACCAGGACCGAGTGGCCTCGCGAGCGGTGGACGGGGTGGTGGACAGGGAGGCGAGCGGTGTCGCCCAGCCTAAGGGTCCTGATGGCAGGGCGTGGTGGACCGTGGACCTAGGGGCTTTTCACGCCGTTTACTCCACGAGGATCATGAATACCGTCCTCGGCAGTGAGTATATATAATAAAGCGTTTAGCTACCTTTGAAGGTTGTTTTTGGACATGAACAACGGCGTTATATCAACTGTAACGAATTTGTGTTAATGGTGTTTCCACATCCGGCAATTCAATCTGCGCACCTTAGAAACAGATTCTCTGATTATGTTTAAGGCGTTTTTACTGATTTTTGGTTTTTAGATTGCTAATCAAATATACGGCAAGATCCCTATATATATGTCGTGGAGTTCTAGACACGTTTGTTCTGACCCAAAGCTGGCTCCTTCTACCTGACGAACATCCGTGTGTACGTGAGCAACTCGTCCATCCCTAACAACACCGTCCTCAACACCGAGGACGACATCATGCATTACGGGGACTTCGTGACTTGTGGGGAACACCCGGATCCAGTACCAAATGGAGGTGACGCAGATGTGCACTGTAGTGAGCCTCTGATCGGCAGATATGTCCTCGTCTACAAGTATGACACGACTGGTTCTAACGATGCACCGGAGTCCTTCACTGTGGCCGAGGTCACAGTGCGAGGACATCGATATATAGGTAAATAGTTCCTTTCGAGTCAAACGGGAACAAGTATTCCAAATAAACATGTCCGACTTTCCCGATGCAACTCGATAGAGCGTCTACGTTGTCTTGATATATTAATGGTTATTTGACATATCTAGAATGATGATGCCTGGCGACAAGGAGAGATGATAAATGCACATAATATATGATGACATTTTCAAAAACAACAATATCATTATCGATATTCCTTGAACAACGCAAAACGAATGGACGCTACAGCAGCTATTATTGTTATTTCAGACTGCTCCAACTGCATCAGTGAATGCAACAGTGTGTATGGCTGCACGGCCAACTGTCCGCCTGGGAAGGACCAGACTACACTTTGTTCGCAAGGTAGTACATGTATATATACATGTCACGGGCAAACTGTTTATAGCCATCAAGCTGGATGATGTACACTATAACACCATGGGGGTTGTGCTTTATTTCGATCGGGGGCTCCCGGCAGATGCTGTGACACCTGTAACATTATGTAGACGTTGGATATATGGCACATACATGTTTAATATAATAACTCTTCACACCCTGCATGTGCATAGAAGTGGTTATCGGCGTCGCCATTTCGCCCAAATGGCCCATATATGCGCGACGAATAATCCCCTGCACCCATAACAAACAGGTCCAGTTTGTAGAAAAGGGTGCCTGTAAGGTTTATTTATTGTTTACACATAAGGCAATATATAACATGGCTCTGCGTAAACCCAAGTCGTATCAATGTGTCAGTTAGCCGGCAATTTAAGCAAAATAAGGATTTTTTTGAAGGAATGTAGTGAAACTTTTTTTTACCGTGAAGTCGTTGTTTTCATCAATATGATGTTAATGGCCACACACGTATGGCGAGACTATTATAACTACATATGCTCCAGATTGCAATGATGGCGCATATGGGATGAACTGCGGTGAGAGTTGCAGTGGTAATTGTGCCAATGGCGCCGTGTGTGAGAAGACAGACGGGTCATGTCCTGGTGGATGTCAACAGTGGTGGGGTGACCCACTATGTGGTACCTCAATAGGTGCGTCTCCCCATAAGTGGCCGCGGTGGATTGGTTAACTCTGTTGTTGTGCTTTTGTATTTATTCGGTTTACAATACTATATCACACGATATAAGTTCATTCCTTTATTTAACATAGACTGCACAAGACGATATTTGGGATGACATTCATTATGATGACGCACGTCTTATTGTAGGTATCTCTCATGGAAACCTTCTTTTGTTGGTATCACATTAGAATGTCTAAGAATATAACCAGGCAGACGACTACCAGTACATGTGGTCCAATATGGCCAATGTATATTATGCCATGTGTTTGCAAATTGCTAAGTCAATATGTCAGTCATCAAAGTTTGATCATCATTCTCGCCGTTTCTCAATGGACCACATTAACTGCCTTACTCTACTCTACTATGTTTCCTTATTTCCAGCGCCTCCTGTCAATGCCAGTGTTGACACGCTAGTTTAATTGCCGGATAACTCACGGTTTTTCAAATACTGATTCGTGCTTCCAGCGACCCCCGCCAGTGACATCGTTTACTCGCTATCAGCCCCGGACGTCACTTCCGGGGGTGTTACCCTAACGTGGGACCCACTGGAGAACATACCAACCGGGTTGGAATCCCATTACGGCTACATCATTGGTCAACGGAGCCAGCAGGATCGTCTGGAGACCATTGCTGGTGACCCATGGGTGGACATCGCCTGGATCACCTACACGGGGAGAGTTGACATAGAGTCCCATACAGTAAAGGGATTAGACTACAATTCCTGGTATTTCTTAAGACTTCAGGTGTACCGCCAGGACCAGAGCATGGTCGAGAGGTCACTCGACAGCGGGACAGTCGACGTCAAGACGACGTGTGTTCGTAAGTAACACGAGATGATACTTTGAAGCTACCTATTTTCTCGAATATATAAACGCAAATAATCGGGTTGCTAAATTTTAAAGAAGAACGCCAAGAAAGTGTTACTACTGTTTGAAATTCACTTAACTTGTTGTCTATGATTTTCGTTACAGAGCCAGCACAACCAATGGTCACATCACTGGTGTTCAGTCACGGAGAAGGCGGAATCGAGGCTGTGAATATCATCTGGGATTTGTTGGTAATGTTTTGAGTAAACAAATGACAAATGCCAACACCAACCACCGAACGTATCTACAAACAATGAACTCGAGGCCGTGTATTATACATACGTACAGTAACTGACATCCTATAAGTGTAAGCTGTGCTCAATTTAATTCCACATAGAGCCATATTAGGTTGTCCATCATTATGATAGTTAATAACGCATAGGCCTTATATTGTTGGTACAGATGCTTCCAACATCACAGTTGGTTTGCTAACTCGATGTTTAAAGTTTTGTTTCTTAGCCAGTTAAGTGTACCAATGCCATTCGACATATATGTTTTCCATAATTACTAAAGCAATATGACAATCATCACCAAAACTTTGAAAAACAATCCCTTGACAGCTCCTGACAAATAAATATTCTTTTAGTTAAAATTTATCCTGGTTAAAGTGCGCTTCGACGAATGCGTTAAGCCGTATTTCTCTATTATGGCCCAAAAGACACGCACAGCCGCATGGCGGCGCCACCCATCGCTCCACATTGTCCTTAAGCACATTAGCCATTATGGATGAAGGGAAGCTCATCACAAGACACTAAACAATGGAATAACCTGTTCTTGGTCTCGTGATCAGAGTCCCGCGTAACGCAGCCATTGGGACCTCCCAGCGGTAGAAACTTGTGGTGTGGTTGTGGTTATTATTGATAATGGAAAGAACTAAATTATGTCATGCCAAAATATAATCTGGTAATTATGTAGGCAATGTACAAATTTGAAACTATCTAAATGTTAGTGTGGGTTCAAAGCTGTTCATTATCAAAATGCGTTAATGTGTGTTCAATATCATCAAAGGTCACTTAATTGTCAAGGTTTTATCGCTTTCATTAGGTTTATAATTATGTATGCCAAACAATTATATGATATTTGTAATGATAAAAATTGATATCTGCATTGAATATTTTAGCCATATATCTTATAAACTGCATGAATTAAATATACAGCTTGATGACGTTGTAATCATGTGACCAAGAGTACTAGATAAAGATCAGTGCATATCTGGGAATGTTTTTTTATTGGTGGTCAATGTCAACAGATTTGCGCCTATTTAGAAAGGCCCCTTTTACCCTTACCATTTTCAACATATATACAGGGGCGGATCTAGGAATTTGCCAAGGGTGGGGTGGGGGGGGGGTGCGCCTCTAAAAACGTGCGACCGGGGGTTGCTCTAAAGACTTGCGACTGAGGGGGGGGGGGTGCTCGGAGGAAACCCGACTTTAATAGTGTATGTTCAGGGGGGGAGGGTGCAATCCGCATAACAACCCGCCTTGATCCGCCCATGTATATGCCTGTATCACTGTCGTTACCTTTAACTTCGCGATATATTTGTATATGAATTATTACAGTGACACATATCCCCCCAAAAAGATTTCAATACAAAAATTACGTTTGCAATTCTTTAGTTATGTGCCTTAGCTTTAATATTCAGGCACACATAAGCAAGCAGCTAAGTTGGGACTTCAACCTGCATAAAGTGCGCTCATAGTAGAAGTTAAAAGATTGTAGATAGATTGATTTATGTTCTATTTCCAGCGATGACATTTCTACCCTATAATAATATATTGCCATGTATTACCATCTGTCAGATCAGCTACATACAACCATGTGCATACCACTTTCCCTAGGTGCCAAGCAACAGTGGGTGTGACTTCGTCAGCTATTACGTAGTGTCGTATCGTCTTTCGGACAACACCAGTGACCTTATCGAACGGTTTCTTGACAACACGACGAATGTCTTCCTTCTCCTACCTGACGAGTCCGGAACACACATCATTAGGATCACAGCCCACAACAACGGCGACTTCGAGAGCTACATGCAGATTGAAGTGAATCTAGGTACCATGTATATATAGGCAAACTAATTATTACACATCATTAAGATTACAGCCCGCAACAACGGCGGCGTCGAGCTGCACAGATTAAAGTAAAACTAGGTGCAACATGTACACCGCGAACTACCTACCTATAAATTAGAGTTTCATTTGCTGCCAATAGTAAATTGTAGCCTATAGTGTAGCACGTTTGTTGACGCCATGGTTTATGTCAATTTCAGAGTTGTATGGTGAACAATGTGCGGAGGATGATCTGTTGGTGCCCGCGATTGTCGGCTGGGTTTGCTTTGGAGTCTCACTCGTAGTTAACGTTCTCCTGACAATACGGTAACATCATATAGGCGTAGTGACGACTGATGTTGATCCACAGTTAGATCAAATATGTTACTTTAGTTTAATATTGTATTGCTCATGCATCGCGGCAAATCCATTACAAATGTTGACATTGATGACAAAATGGCGAAATATCTACATATTACTGTACCGCTGTATTTGGTGGAAACCGATCCCAAACCCTATTGATACCAGAATATCCTCACGTGGCGCTAACCGCGGGGATAAACCAATAACATCAACGCCGAATTATCACGCCCGCATTATCCGGTACCATATTATCCGATTCTTTTTTTTAATTTCTTTTGTTAAATCGGAACTTAATTGTATTCCAGACTTTGCTGTGGGACGCGTTCTACAACCTCAGCCAAGAAAGACACTTCACGCGTCACGTACCTGAACTCCCGGCCGCCATCCGCCACCTCAAGTTCCCAGGCGGCTCTAAATTATGCATACGCGGCTCCAGATTGTGTACACGCGGCTCCAGATGGTGTATACGCTGCACCAGATGATATACACGCGGCTACGTACATAAACTCCCCACCGCCATCCGGCACCTCAACTTCCCATGCGGCTCTAGATTGTGTATATCCGGCACCAGATGATATACACGCGGCTCCAGATCGTGTACACGCGGCTCCAGATCCTATACACGCGGCTCCAGATTGTGTACACGCGGCTCCAGATCGTGTACACGCGGCTGCAGATCGTGTACACGCGGCTCCAGATTGTGTATGTGCGGCTCCAGATGGTGCACACGCGGCTGCAGTTGATGTACGGACGGCTAAGGGTATCAATGTTGTGGGCGATCACGTGGAAACGTCAGAGATGGCAGCTCTACCAGTCGATAATCCTTATGAGGCCATCGCAGAATTCGATATGGCTCATTCAGATTACACCGGTCTGACCCACACAGGGAGAGTGTACAAAAACGTATGAAGCAACACATTGCGCCTTTTTCTTGATGAGAAGTAAATAACACAGGGCCTAGTATGCAGACAGGTCATGTCTAGGTCAGGTTGAATAGATACCCTGCATTAAATAGTTCAATAAGACGTAACCTTCAACACAAAACGTTTCAACGATATATTTTTTTGTTTTGTCAATTTAATACACGCACAATAAGATAGCTGTAGATAAATGCATACATTTGCTGAAGAAACCCTCGAGAAGTGATCTTTAAAAGAAGCACGAATCGTTATTGTATCAGTTGAATATCACCCTGACAAACATAAATTGTCAGTCAGGAGAATTGTTTATAACTTTCTGTACTAAATGTGTTTTGTAATACATGGCAATTTAATTAAATACCTAAAGAACGCAACAAGTCAAATTGGATCATGAAATTTGGCGGCATTAATCAATATAGAGGCTCAATTACACGAATAAATATTGATGTAATCTGAATGCGTAACCAAGTAATCATCTGTAAAATGAGATGTTTTTTTTTAAATGTGATGACGTGGAAGCAGTTGGGCCTTGGATATAGTGCCATGACTCAGCTCTCGGGTTCAGCAAGCGTTGCCTGTCCGAGCTGTCACTGGGTTTCCCGCCTCTCAGCCAGTTTCCCGCTCGCCGGCTCTCTCAGGGGTAGTCCCTCGCTCTCTCAAGATTGGCGGAGTGGGGTCTGGCACTGCGGAGAGCGTGAGCGGGGTAGGGTTTTGTGGCAGAGAGGGAGTTGACCGACAGAGAGAAGAGTTGTATATGTTGTCTCGAGAAGAATACATATGCAGAGACCGCTGCCTGGTGTGTTGTGGATTCGCTGTAGGGACCGCAATAGAAGACCGACAATAGCATCGCAACACAAACAATGACGAATCCGTAATTTTGCAAATGCATTACGACGAACTTGATCAAATGTTAACGGGCATAAAATAACACCTATAACAGCTTGCAACCATTTTCTACGACTGTCTTCTTAATGAATAAAAAATGAGGACGTGATATCACTCGGCCAAACTCCCATCGTGGCTGAGCATAGTATTGGTGACGAGGACGATGAATGCAGAAGAGACAACATAATGTTACTCAGGCAACATTTGTTATCTGAATAATGTATTTCATATTGTTTTGTAGAAAGGAAGTAAACGTATAGTTCGAGTTTTTTTTGTCAGTATGAACGCTTTCAGAAATGAGTCGATTTTCACGTATCTTGGATTTTAACATCCCGGATCGCTACTCAGGCACTCATGTTTCCTTAGGGGTGCTCAGGCTTCTGATCTATTAAGGAGGCAGTACGTATTGTCTAGTGCCCGCGTGCCACTTTATATAGCTTTGTAGCTTGCATTTCCTTTCCTGATGAGCTGACACGCTTCAGTAAATGTGTTCTTGGGAGTGTGCGCTGATGCAGCCGCTCTCTTGGCTTTTTTGGCACCAAAAGTGTATGGCCAAAAACGCACGGCAACAGAAACTAAGCACTGGACGTGTCATGACCCAGCCCGCAAAATGTTTAGATGCGAATATATGGACACGACAAACCAGTCGCTCAACGATTTTCATACATGAAATTAGTTTGCTGTTCATATTGCAGCACGAAAAAACGAACTGCTTATGACTGTGTCGCAGTTTGATGACAATAATAAGTAATAAAGTTATATGATTGATTCAGGACACGTGATCTTTATTTGGCACCGGGCACGCGCAGGCCTTCGGCACTAGTTCGTCTCATTATCTGTGCTTTTGTATTCCTATACATCTATTTGCGACAGTGCGTCTGCGTTAGCATTAAGAAATACTGTTGTGTCGTGATAATAAAGGACAGAATCGCAGTACAAAAGTGAGTTTGAAAGGCGCCTTTTGCACTATAACCAATATCTTTACTCTGACATCTGGCTACCACAGTAGAAGTACACCTGGATAATAGTATTAAAGATTCATAATGTAGTGGCCCTTAAGCCGATATTTCGGAACATAGACAAACACTGGGCACTCGTTCTCTTAAACCGGAAGTTCTCTCCTTTTACTTTATTTACATATTAACTGAGACATGCATCCCTAGATGGCGACATCACACGGTGCGCTGTCGCTAGGCATGCACGGTTACACTATGAGATGCAGGACCTCTTACATAATGTTACAGGCTTGATGTTAAATGTAACGGTTTTAGGCCCCCTTGTAAAAGAGTTTAAAAGAAACATCTAGCCTGTTCGCCTCAGATATATATCATGGACGGTTTCATGTTGCGTCGGATCATAGCGCGGTGTCGGAGGTGACAGTGAGAGGAAATCGATATGAAGGTACATACGTATGTATCCGATGCTAGATAATCAAGGACATATTCTTTCACGGTTTGCCCAACTCTCATGCAACTATGTTTGCCGGGATAAAAAATCATTGGGAGCGGTGAAAACACTATATGTGTCGGAAATACATAAGGTATATTTCTTTCCACAACCAAATATCATGCTGTGAGGACCAGGAGTAGTGATTTTATTGACAGCAAACCGATACAGCCGTATCAGCTGGATTTGTTGATTCAATGTGAGATAAAAACATAATATTTCGATTATTATTGCCGTCATAGATTGTTCCAGTTGTATCGGAAAATGTCACACTATGTATGGCTGCATTGCAAGCTGCCCGCCAGGGAAGAACCAGACTACATTGTGTTCAGCAGGTATTTTACTATACTACACTATACCATACTATACTATACTATACTATACTTTACTATACGGCGATGGCTTCCTAACGTGAGATAAAGCATTCTGTATCATTCTGCATCGTTTGAATCCATCACCGTATCTCATCTCAGCCGTTCTGCTATGTCACAGTGAACCACTATTACAAAATCGCTGACGTATAAATCATGAATAATATTTACTTCGCGAGCTCTAATAGGGAAATGCGGGCTCTTATCCAGCCTGATAGTTAGAACCGTATCATGTTACAGGAAACATTAATTTACATTCATCTAGCATGTTCAGAACACATCCGGTCGCTATCTAAATTGACATGGTCGTTGCTGTCTCCAAAAGCTGCCTGACGTACCCACCAGGGCCAGTAGAAATGGGCTCCATCGTGTGTGCTAACATGCAACGGTGCCACGCGAAGATTGTGTGTAGCGCTGACAGGGCAAACTGTCAGGGCAAACTATGTACCTATTATCATTATGAAGCAGAATATTTTACCGAAATTCATTGCAGTGAGTTAATGGTAACAAAAGCGGTCGGCTTTTCAGTGGCGCGTTTGTAGGAACGTAATTGGTTATTTTTCAAACCCGCCAGTTTTCATTATGTGTTCGTGTGTACCAAGACAGAACGCGCATAGCACCAGGGACGACATATCATATGTTACTGCGCTTAGCATCCGGATCGTATCAGACGTGCTCTTCGCGATGTCTGTTATTCTTATATGTCAAGCACATGCACATTCGCTTTTGCGCTTTACCTACTGACCAGCAAGGCGGTATTTCGTTTTAGGTTGTGAACGGCACTAATACATTAGCTATATACTTCCACAGATTACAATGACGGCACGTTTGGTATTGACTGCGGCCGGACATGCAGTGGCAATTGTGTAAATGACGCACTGTGTGAGAAGACAGACGGGACTTGTCCTGATGGATGTGCACTGTGGTGGGTGGAGTTATCGTGTACTGCCAATATGTGACATATTGCCCTTGTGACACCCCGTGGTAATTTTGTCGAAACAAACGTGAATCTTTACATCTCTTCAGGTATTTTGAAGCCTTTTTGGTCGTGGTAGATAGCTCACACCGTAGAACTACACATAATGGAACCTTATAAGACACCATTGAAATGACCGACCGTTGGGAGATAATTTGCATCTGCATCTCTGTATCAGTCATGAATGTCTAACACTAATTTGACTTAAAGCTGGTCATGCATCAATTAAAAGAGTGGCTTACCAAGATGCGCTGTAATTTATTGCATATGCCATATGTTATCTTGCAAAGTACATAATTTCCAACATGTCACATTTCTCATATGAAAAATGTTGCAGACTTGTAGTATATATGTAACTTTAACTTCGTTACCGGCTTTCTTCTATATTGCAAACAATATCAAAGAGTATGCAGCAATATACACTTAAGGAGGTAACAAAGTTAATTATCTATTACTTTTTGTGCGTGCTTAAAGGGCCCCCCGTCAGTGATATTGTCTACTCCCTAGCAGCTTTTGACGTCACATCCGGGGACGTTACCATGACGTGGCACACGCTGGAGAACATATCCACCGGGTTGCAATCCCATTACGGGTACGTCATTGGTCAACAGAATAACCAGGATCAACGTCTGGAGACCATTGCTGGCGACCCATGGACGGACATCGCCTGGATCCACAACACGTGGTCAGTCGACACAGAATTCTACACACTGGGGGGCCTAGGTCACAATTCCAGCCTCTCCTTTCGAATTTAGGTGTACCTCCAGGACCAGGGAACGGTCAATACAGCCGCCGACAACGGGACAGTCGACGTGAAAACAAGCTGTATCGGTAGGTTCACCCGGACAACCGAGTTTCCAGTATCCTGCACTATCACTGCATCTCCTGCGAATTCGGACATTTGGCGATTGGTATATATATCCGGTGAACGACCTTCGCGCTCAGTCATATAGATAAATGAAATAGCTATGTGACATTTCATTATGTGATAATCAAGTTGGATAAAGCCGGATTGCTTAATACAAAGAATATTTACAACGGCAAATTACTGCATAGCCTCAAAAAACAGGAGACATCAATCACTACGTCGATCATGGCTGCAAAACTCTGACCATGCAAGCGAGTGCCATTTTGGCTTGTTGTCGCTGAGATTGTATTTCTTTTCACAGCGCCAAATGAAGCCCCAACGATCTCGGTGGAGGTCGTGCATTTGACAGACGGCGTTAATACGTACGAAGCCGCAAACGTAATCTGGGACCTCATGGTGAGTTAGGAGTTGATACATTGATCGCGTCGAAAGAAGCGTTAATAGTCAATCGTCGGGGCATAGGGGCACAATGAAAGTTTGACGAACAGTTGGGTCCCAGACCACGCAGTTGTTTAGGTATGTGGAAAGGGGGAGGGGTCCTAAATCTCAACACTTATGACGTGTACATGGAAGGGGTGGGGGCGGAGCTATTCTTTTGAGGGACATTAAAGAGGCTGCCAATGTTGATTTTGTGTCTGATTATCTGGTATGTTTTCCATGCTCCAGCCTCCAGCTGTCAGTGGATGCGACTTCATACGTGAATACATCTTCTCATATGAATCGCAAGGGAGCGATGTCACGGGCCAGCAGTCTGGTAACACCACAAGTTACTTCCTGCTGAGTAAAAATGAAACTGCGTCTTACAATGTCGCTAGAGACAAGAACTGGAGAACAGTATCTATGCAACTGTTAATCTAACTGCCTGTAATTGAGATATACTGTATTTTATTTGCTCTGACCCTTTATCTTTGAGTCAATTGATCACTTTTTGGTATCACTTTTTGCCTTAACCACATTATTTTGCTGCTATGATAATTATTAATATTGACTTTTGGCTTTGGGCTTCCAACTCCACGGACCAGAACATATATATATATACATCCTTATACACACGCATTGAACCCTAATGCATAAAAAACTGCAAAGACAGTGATTTAACATTCGCAGTTGTGTCGTGGTCTAAGCATTCTGATGTGAAGCAACACAAATGGAATACGTTTATATTTCACATGTTTCGCCCCTTCGTGAAGCTCATGGTGCCGAGGACGATGGCTTGCAGCCCAACCCTAACGCCGGGGTGATCGCCGGAGTGACAATCATCAGCCTGGTCATCATAGCCCTGATCATTGTATTATTGGTCCTATGGTAAGTGAATGCGGATTGGCAGCAGTATCGTATGTCTGGTTTGATACGGTAATTAATTGTTACACCGGATAATATGTATACCTTATGATACCATGTGCTGCTCGATTAAGCACTTCATGTATTGATATACACTACACTATGATGCATCATTTTGCATCGTACTGATTATATGTTGACCATGTCTCGATCATATTTGGTGCATTGTTGCAAGTATGAACTGCGTGTGTTCCTACTTTAAGAATGTAGCTCCCGTAGATGTAAAACGGATCATGACCACGAATCATTACAATAGTTTACTTTTCGATTTTAAAGGATGAAACGAAGAAATGCCGATGACATTTCAGGTCCAGGGGAATGTACGTAGCACATAGCTTACAGCTTATAGCTTATAGCTTACCAACAAGGATAGGCCGCCTTGCACCTTCTCCCTGTTGACGTTCCTGTGGCGAGTACGCAGCGTCCATGACAACGAAGCACCTCATGTGGTTCACTGCAGGTGAGTGAATCAGGGACATATGCAAGACTTCGACTAAACTGGTGGTTGGCGTCAATGTATAGTTGTATGTAGCCGTACTGTTGTCACCTCCAACATAGCAAACCTCGTCCAGGACAGTTTGATATCAATTTCAAAGGACGAGACAATTGCATCGAGTGAAACGCAATGAAAATTAATCGTGTATCCAAGTTCTCATTCCTACACGTAATTGTATCTCCACCCAGCGCTGGTGTTGGACATACTATTGAGGGAGGCTGATGTCAAGGGGACCGTCGACATCATGCAGTGTGTTCGTGGTCTGAGGGGCAAAGAACCAGGATGGTCCAGACTTTGGTAATTATAAAAGAGAATGTGGTTGATCGCCTGTGATGCTTCGATGATGCATGCTATCTTTCTTTTCCTTGTGTTGATATGTGCGTATCTGATCAGTCTAATCATACCCGATTTTGACGCTTTTCTCTTTTTCACATGTAGGCGCAGTTCGAATTCCTGTACGAGGCGCTGATAGACTACGCGAAGGTCGGATGATCGACTCTGCAGGATGAGGGTTTCAGGGAATCCTACGTCAAGCTGACCCAGAAAACCCGGTACGGAGACACGGCTCTCAGCGCTCAACACGGGGTGAGAAATTGATGGCGGCAGCAAAAGCGTTGCAATATATATGCTCATGGGTGACTAAACTAAGAAATCTTAGATAAATGCCTTTCGCAGCAATCTCTATGTATCGATTCAATGTTTAGTTTCTCATTTACAAGACCCTCCGGAGGTTGGTGTCGGACAGACCGGTGGTCAGCTATGATGCTAGTCTACGAACGGATAATGTAGAGAAGAATGGGTTCCGCAACGTTTTGTCAGGTTATTGAATATAGATTAACGTTAGGTCAAATGTTGCCTTGGAATTTTATGCCTTTGGTTTCCAATAATGGACATTGATGTCTAATTCGAGAATAACCAAAAAATTGTTCATAGAATGCCTATGGTATTGGCCACAAGTAGCCCTGCTTCGTCCACAATCATGTAGTAATAATTATATCTGAGCATCCTGTGGGTAAGCTATTAATGCACAAATTATATCGCATTTACGATTAAATGTTGATTTTGATTGTAAATTCAATGAATAATAGTAGAACATACTTGGCGCAAAAATATGCAACCCTCATGTGTGAATAATTGATTACGCAATCGACCAGTAACAATAACTTAAGACCACTTACCGCTCTGCTTTAGCTGACCGAGGTCGTCCTTGCCTGAGCATGCCTTGTGATGGGGGAAATGACTACATCAACGTTGAAAAACCATGTTGAAAAACCGCTTTTACGCAAGCCATGTCACCAAGACACGGTTTCCGTAGCGATGATGATGGCAGGGATGATGAATGATGGTCTAGGTAATTAAATATCGTGCTGGGGTCAAAAATACAGTTCCACGAGCGTGATCTCTGATGAACATGCCTTTATTAGGCGCGACTGTTGACCAGTTTTAAATATGGCACGATGTCGTTATATTATCGATACCCATTGTTATATCAAAATAGTAATAAGTATATCCCCTCCCATAGTTTCCACAAGGAAGATGGCTTCATAGTGACGCAGGCGCCTCTACAGGAGACTGTGGTAGATTTCTGGAGATTGGTCAAAGACTTCCATGTCAGCACGATCGTTATGCTCAACGACAGCGGCGTCATTGATACGGTAGGCGACGGCCCTAATGTCTATATGACTGATGTCCCCTTTGTTCTATAATAATCATAACTGTAAAATGCATGCGTCGTATTTTTGATCATTGGCTGGTGGCATGAGTTAGTTATTTGAAAGATGTTATATCAAGAAGTGTATATTCATAGGATCCGTCCATATGCTGGAAGGAAAATAGAACAGTCGTGTTGGGACCTCTGGATATTGCCCTGCCCTAGCGAGCACTTGGAAGCGCTCACATGTCTATCATGCGTAACTGTCGATGTAATATACCGGTTCTAGCGAGCACACCCAAGTGCAAGCATGAAAATACGGATAACAGAATGTCATTGTGGACCACACCTGATATGTTCATCGCCTGCAAATAATAGTGCATCTGGACGTGATCGATGTCATGTCTGATACAGATGAGACGGACGACGGATGGGATCCGTGTGCGGCAGTATCAACTCAAGGGTTGGGGCGAAGGTCGACACACGAGTGTGACTCTCACAGCTCTGTTGGTCCTTTACAAGAACGCCATGGATATTGGGGAACTCAACCCGACTCGTTCTAGTCCACTGTCTGTAAGTAGTGTCTGAGGTCGTGGCCTATGGACACCCCTACACGCCCTGCTCCACTGTAAGTGCTAACGCCCACTAGACGCGTTTGCGGCGCGGCGACGGAGCTGACGCGGCGCGGAAAAATAGGACAGTTGAGTTGCGCTTGGCTAACGCCCACTGCACGCGTCAGCGGGACGGCACCGTCGCGGTGCCGTCGTGGTACCGTCGAGCCTCCGCGGTGAGATAGGACATGTTCTATTTTTCGGTCGTCGGTCGGCGCGCCGTCGACATTTCAGCCAATCAAAAAAAAGAACGAAATTCAGCGCAATGCACACTCTCCAACCTGGCGGCAAAAACGTTGGTTTCGGACACAAAGACGCGCGAAAGTTGGTGGAGACATGATACCAGATCTAGCAACTCCTGAAACTGCACTGCATGGTGTCAATCTGAAGTAAATTTAAGTCCTAAACCTCTCATCGTTTGCAATTTTTAGCCCCTGTATGAGCCTGTGGTGTTCTCCCAGCGTCAGTCTTCTTTGAAGGGTACGATGACTCCAATATCTCTTCCTTCTGCGACGTCTTTACGTTGCAATAGAGTGCGTCCTTATCAGAAGAATCTATCTTTCATTTGCTACAAAATACCGCTAATATCCAAAAATAGCCTAAGCCGTTAATTCAGACAGCTGCTATACGGTCACGCACCGCGCGACCACCACGTGCAGTGGGCTATAGCCACCGCGACCGAAACGCGCCGCCTCGGTTCCGTCGCCGCGTCAGTTCCGTCACCGCGCCGCGAACGCGTCCAGTGGGCGTCAGCACTAACACTGCGGTATCTATGATGAAGTAAGAACGCTACTTATATGGACTGAGCAAGCAAGAACAATGGTGCTCCGTTTGTCGCACAAATGTAAACATCGATGAATTGCCTCCAAATACAAGACACACCACATTATGGAGAGATAAATGTCTTATTTTTAATTATGTTATGATTTTGCAGTTAGGAGTGCCTGGACGGAAGCAAACAAAAATGGATTCGCACCCTGAAAACGCTGGTTTATCAACTGTCTAACCGCTCATATATTACGTCAGCCTGCTCTGATTATACGCTGGTTATAATTCTGATATTCGCATTAAATTCAGTGATTCGTTGTGCATCCACGGACAGCGTTAGCCGAGTTTGTGTGTGAAGCGAGTGAAGGCAAACAACCGGAATGTAGGCACATATACAGGCCGTTTTTCTATATCATTGAGGTAGAGCCTAAGTATCTGTGTCGAATGAAGACTCGATCAGATTGCGTAGTGACTGTACAGCCCTATTAATTGACCGATCACATGACCATTATTTAATGGACTATGTACTTAACATCGGATACCACACTTAACATCATCGTGCATTTGTGCAAGCACTAGCGTTCATTTTCCATCAGATTTTAATATGCTGCAGGATCTATTAGAAGACACTCAGATCCAAAGTAAAACATCGTTGAAGTCTTCAATAGCGGCGGTGATCGGGTACGGCAGAACCAGGCCTGGACTACTAACGTCCGGAATAATGTTAACTGACGTCATCGTTTTTTCTCCTTGCGTGGGTATCTACGGTTAAATGACTTTCTGCCCATTTGGTCGGGTTTAAAGTCATTTGTGGCGTGTTAATGTCCCTGCTATCACAAAAGTCTTCCCACTAAGATGTTGATGGCACCTTCCACAATGTTATTTTTATCCGGGTGCATAGCCCCCAACACCCATCCCATCAAGTTACGGAATCTGGACCTTCTGTATTGTTTTACTGCATGGTGATATCCACTTTGTTGTCAGTGAAAAGAAAACGATGGGAACAATATTCTTAAGGGATTGATCATATGCACAATGTTATAGCATGTTTCTTGTATTCTTAATTTTCTGGATTAAAAAACAAAAGAAAACAAAACACTAACATTAAACGTTGGCATTTTATTGGCATTCTAAGGGCTTTCAATATTGGGTCAAGGAAAAAACTATTCTGATGTCAGCGTTCGCCCAACGTTAGGTATAGTGGACATAAATAAAAGTTCGGCCAAGACTAGAGTCCATCCATGGACCAACCATAATGCATACTTTTGCACGACACTGGTATACTATTGGCATGTTATTTAGGGCGACCGCCGGTCGCTCAATTATAGTTTGATATACTCAGTTCCTGACATTGGTTGAAATGTTCTCGTACACTATGCCCTTTGGTGCCAAACAAGTATACTCAGAAGGAGCCACAATAACTAAAGCGATGGCCTCATAGGGAGTATCGACTGGCAGATCTACTGCATTAGATGCTTCCGCGTGTCCACCGGTAGTGTCGATACCGCGAGACCCGTGTACACTATCCAGTGCAATGTGTAGATCACTTGGAGCCGCATTTGCACCATCTGGAGCTGCATCCGATGGCGATGGGGCGTTCATGTACGTGACGATGTCACTCTTGTGTGAGGTTGTAGAACTACTGCCACAAAAGTGTCTGCAATACGAAGTAAATTTGAATATAAGACACGGCACCGATTGGCATTGCCGCTGTGACTGCACCGCCAAGTAATACATTGAATAATCTATCGAACATTTATCGGTTTCTTACCTTTGTTTGTAACGTTGCGTGCCTCTTCGGCCCTTAATATATCTCATCTAGTGAATATTCTCAGAACTCCTGCCACAATAATCCCTGGAACAGTACTCAATCTGGAGTTTGTAGGAAATAACACCGATTCCGCTGTGACTGAACCACTAACACGTTGAATAAACTAGCAAAATTGTTATCGGTTTACCACATGTGTTTACTACGTTTTCTTTGATGGATATGCTTCATATGATGCATATTATGACAAGGCGAGACAGCTAAAACTGATACGATTGCAGCATTATAATATGGTATGAGTACTGGTTGTACTGTTACCTGGTGCCTATATAGAAGGAAATTAAGTTTCATCGAGCTATCGGCACACGTTCCTTCACCAACGTGACGTTACCTTAGGACCAGGAGAAGGTTAACTGCGAGTGAGAGTCCAAAGCAGACCCAGCCAACAATCACGGATACCAACAGATCATCTTCCGTACCTCCTTCGCAATGAAACTCTGTAACTGCAATAACCCATTGCGTCAACAAACGTGCGGCTCGAAGGTAATTTAATATTTCCTGACAGGAATTTGAAACTTAACTTGATTTTAACAAGCTGAATTTACTGCTGTATGTTGTACCTAGATTCTCTTCAATTTGGGTGTAGCTCTCGAAGTCGCCGTTGTTGCGGGCTGTGATCCTAATGATGTACGTTCCGGACTCGTCTGGTAGGAGCAGGAAGACGTTCGTCGTGTTGTCAAGGCACCATTTGTTAAGGTCACTGGTGTTGCCAGAAAGTCCATACGAGACTGCGTAAGAGCTTACGTAGTCACACCCACTGTTGCTAGGCGTCTAGGGAAAGTGGCATGCACATGGTTGTATGTAGCTGATCTGACAGATTGTATCATGATATAATGTTCGCATGATTCATAGATTATTATCAAATCATTGACGCAATACATGTACATCTTAACAAGTATAGCATATTATATATATACCAAATGTAACATAACAGTATACTACATGTATATGTATTCTCGATCATGTTCAATAGATATATATTTTGCAGCATCAATATTATTACATACGACATAATTGGTTAATATGTAATAATATGCCAGCATCTTGTCATATGTATTGTGAACATACATCATCCATAATACCCATATTGCTTTCATTAACACTTACCACAAGATCCCAGGTGATATACACTTCCTCGATATGAGCTTCGTTGAGACTGACGTTGAACACCTGTGATACGACCATTGGTTCTGTAGGCTCTGTAAAGTTATCGAGCGTTCAGTGCCATTGACGGGGGAAAATCCATGTCATTTGTTAGCCTTTGGACAAAAAACCTTAATGGGTTCTTTGCGAGGAATAAAATTATATATATTATATATGTAATTAATGATACATGTCTTCAGTAATCTGAACAGATACGTAGCGTTGAGGAGTTGTATCTTCCCTGGGTACTACGTATGAAACGTCCAGGAATATGCTAGTACTTACGAACACACATTGTCTTCACTTCAACTGTCCCGTTGTCGGCGACCCTGTCGACCGTACCCTGGTCCTGGCGGTACACTTGAAGACGGAAGGAGAACCGGGAGTTGTGGTCTAGTCCCTTTACGGTGTAGGATTCTTTGTCGACTGTCCCCGTGTACGTTATCGAAGCGATGTCCGTCCATATGTCGCCAGCAATGGTTTCCAGACGCTGATCCTGATAATTCTGTTGACCAATGATGTAGCCGTAATGGGATTCCAACCCGGTTGGGATATTCTCAAGCGGATCCCACGTTAGGGTAACGTCCGCGGATGTAACACTGGACGTTTCCAGCGTGTGGACACAATCACTGGCGGGCGGCACTGACAGCATAAAACCAAAGGCGATTACGTTACACAGTAATTAATTCATGCCATTCTAATTCCGCCATTCTATTCTACAATATTCAACTTGATTTTTTTATCTTGACGCCGATTTACTGTTGAAATAGAGATCCAGTCCCCAAATTATACCCAATAATGTTAGTAATTTAATTTTGTTCAATTGCGGTCAACCACGACTCCATATCAGCAAGTCGTAATGACAAGTAAACGTTTCTTTAAAAATGCATATTGACCGTGGAACGTCACACGAAAATATACCGTACCTATGTTTGTAGTACATGATGAATCAGCCCACCACAGCTCACATCCGCCAGGACACGTCCCGTCTGCCTTCGCACATGCGGAGTCATTGGCACAATTACCACTGCAACTTTCGCCACAGTTCTGTCCGAAGGTGCCGTCCATGCAATCTGTGAAAATATCAAGCTGTGATATGTACATGGATAACTGGTAGAAAGATTTCATGAACGGCAACCCCTTCCACCTACCGATATGTCATTTTATGATATGTTCTTTTTCCAGACCACCACCACTCAAAGTTCATCATTCATTCATTCATTCATCAATAAATATTAAGGCTGACCCCCCCCTACCCCCCCCCCCCCAACACACACATTCCTATATGTCTTGAAAAGGCAAATGACGATGTCGTTTTTCGGAAAATCGAAAATCCACCTGACGAGCATAGAGTAGTTTGGTTCTTCCCAGGCGGGCAGTTGCCAGGAATACAGCCATACGTACTGTCACATTCGCTGGCGCACCTGACACAATCTGCAATAACAACCGAAATAAGTTTAATTATGTTTTGAAAATGACATTGCTGCAGGATATGATCGTGGCAGTCTATCAATTGAAACTGGTGTGTTATTATGTTAACTATTTTCACAATGCACAATATTTTTTATGTAAAAATGTGATGTCAGATCCAAAAATGTCGCAAACCATCAACCTGTCAAAACTAAGTCGGACATGTTTCTTGTTGATATGCTTGTTTGCCTGGAATTAAACTATTTACCTACATATCGATGTCCTCGCACTGTGACCTCGGCCACCGTGAAGGAACCCGGTGCATCGTTCTGTCCAGTCCAGCCATATTTGTAGACGAGAATATATCTGCCAATCAGAGGCTGTCCACAGTGCACATCGGCGTCACCCCCGTGTGATACTGTATTAGCAAATTCTCCACAAAACACGAAGACCCCTTAATGCATGATGTCGTCCTCGCTGTTGAGGGCGGTGTCGTTGTCAGGGATGGACGAGTTGCTCACGTACACGCGGATGTGGTTCAGGTAGTAGCCGCCGTCTATGGTTTGGGTCAAAAATAAATATTATACCTTCGCGCTCTATGCATATATATGTGCGATTAAACATCAAGCAGCTGAATGAATATATACTCACAGCTCAGTTCGGTGTTCATGATCATGGTCGAGTAGACGGTGTGGAGATCTCCAAGGTCCACGGTCCACCAGGCCTGACCGTCATCACCCTTAGGCTGGGCGACACCGTCATCCCCACTGTCAATCACCCCGTCCACCGCCCGCGAGGCCACTCGGTCATCCAGCACCCCATACTGCCAAGCGGTCTTGTTGAAGGCCGCGTTGCCTTAATGGGGTGAATGAATTGTACCAATCAGAAGAGGGTCATGATGCTCATTATTGCCTTAAGCATTGCCCGCCTATTGATTACTCACCAAATTGATTTCCTTAGTTCTAAAACAATGTATTTGTATACCTACCAAAAACGAAATTACACAGGAGAAGGAACACCAACACTATCAAAGAGGATCTACACAATTGAACAGAAACAGGCGGGGCATTCATTCATTCAATTGGCAGGTATGCACGTGTAAGATGTAAACCCTCTGAGTTGCCTTACCGGTCTGACAACCGTCGCCCTCCCAGCCAGACTGTGGTTGCCCGGGTGGGTAGTTGGAAGGCTTGTTCTCGAGACAGGCGCCTTGGCAACCGGTCAGAGGGTCACACATGTCACCCGCGTCACAATGACACGGGAAGGGACAGCCAGGGCCATAATTACATGCTGAAAATAACGAAGGGAAATCTTTTTCGCATTCATAAAATGCTTTGGTGTCTTATGAAAAAATATGTTTAGGTATTTTAATTGTGGCGTATACTATCGTGCGTGATTATATGTTTAATGGAGATTTCACCGAAGCGGCCTTTAGCGACCCAAGATAGTACGATGCCGTGTTCGGCAAATGAAGCAAGTAATTCTTTTCTACCAGTCAAACCGTTTTGTGTGGTATCTTTCACCAGGATTAGCTACGAAATTTCAACAAAAACCAAACGAAACCCGACGCGCATTACGTCATCAAAACTCGGCTTGTTTTCAAACCTATATGGCTACGGTTGCGGGATCCGTTTGTGCGACAACGTACGAATCGACTTTCTTTCGGAGTGCCGGTACATATCACAATCATAGGGAATTATATATATACGTATGTTGTGTATTATAACATGGCGGTCGAGGCACTTTGAGACCTACCACAACATCCAACACAGGCTTTAATGAAGGCCCAAATATGCACATTAAATTGCATATGTAGTAGTTTCGTGCACTCTGTCCGTCAATGCTGCTCGCTGACATATATCCAAAATATCGGCAAAAATGGTGTGAACGGCAATTGTGCCCATGTGTCTGCCTCTGCATTTGTTTACTGGTTGACGCCGCACCAGGCCCCTCCCCCTAACAACGCCCTAATATAAACACACGGCAGTCGCATACTGTGCTATGACATGTTTTTAAGACGAAATGTAAGTTGAAAAAAAATGCTTCTGAGAATGGGAACATAGGCCATATCGTCATCCCCTATAGGCCTCCGTCACTAACACTATGACAATGTCCGAATTATAATAGCCATGCAGATATAGTGCAATCGATCGTGTGGTGTTCAAACGAGTATGGCTGCAATCCAAATATATCGATGGGACAATATCGATGTCTTGACACAGTCTCCGCCGACAGCGATCTTACCCGACTTCTCTGTGTGGCTTGATGCAGCGGTCGCGTATAGGAAGATTGTCATCACAAGGATGCGCATCGTGTTGTTATTCTGCCCGCAAACAGCGACTCACCGATGACTTGTCCTGTCTAGTCGGCCCCTGAATTGATGACAAAACTCCAGTAGTCTTTTTCTGACAATATCGTGAGTTTGTACCCTCTCGCCAGCAATTTCATTACCTTCATGCCGGTAAATTGAACCCAAACCCGTGCCCCGCTCGCTGAGCTAAACATGCCGTATTAATTGTGTTTAATTACAGAAATAATATGTAACCGCCATATGTTTATTACCCAATGTAATGTACTGTATTGACGTTTAGATGCATCTCTTTTACACTTGTTATGTGTATTGAACCGGTTGACTTCTTTAATGACTTGCCAATAAAAAAAATTTAAAAAACAACCCACACATTGACTCACAAGTCGTGATTCGATGCAAATGAAAAGCTCAGTCAACTATTACGTATCATGGCTGACTTACCTCGTTGGTAATATTAAATATTCCAGTGTGTATCCGTAAGAAGCTTTGCAGTTTCATCGCCACATAAAATATTAATCATTTGGACCATTTGGCCATGTCTAGTTTGCCTCAGGCGCAGGACAATGTTCATAAGTAACAATCGATGATTTGCCAGTCAAACAATGGCTTGATACCTGCGTTTACAGCAACGGGAGTGTATAATAATCAGCACCATCTTAGACCTAAGATATCACATGGCAGTCTCAAGAGAGTCCGAGATAAAAGATCAGCGTATCGGATCACTGAAACTGCCATGACATATGTCAAGATATCAAACGAGTCTGCTATCACGTAGTTGAAGTTCTGTTGTATGGTGTAATCAACTGTAAAGATTATGATCTGGTGCTGACAGCGGATCGTGTGATTCGGAGTTGGAAATTAGCCCGGTTTTTTTATTTGAGAACATGATTGCATTGAGCTCCAGTAACTACCTTTATTTGTAACCCGAAATGTGATATGTAAAGTTGCTTCTGTGTCTCAATGAGTGTTCGTTAAGCTATCATTCCATACATAAAACATGAAACACTGCGAATAGCGTACGTTGCACCCCACAACGGACCCCCATGTTCGCCATGACAGCCAAGCGGGTGGACGAGGAAGTGGGGGTCAGGGTGTTAAGGTGGGGGACCCTGGGTCTGCAAATGCGTTATGTTGCTTGAAGTAGCTTCCGTAAACAAAATCCTGAAGAACGCAGATTTCATATTACAGCTAACCATACTGAGCCCCGTTAGACACATTCTGAGTTTATTTTTATCTCATTGGTATGACTTAAAATATCGTTTGTACGAGTTAGTACATCGTTCCCGCGACTAAGTATCCTTCCCACAAATTAGTATCACGTGCACAAGACTATTGTTTTGACTTGCTAGGGACAAATCTCCTACGGTGATACCACTTACAAAAAAAACCAAGATTGACTGCAGATGGCACAGGCGCAAATGATTAACAACACATGGTAAGGTTTGTCATAGATTCTATTATATCAGTAACCCCTCCCCCTTTCTACATAGATTCACACATACGGTACATAAGCAAAGAAATACAATGGGTCAGTTCATAGTCACCTCGATACTTTCACACGCGAAGCGAATAATTTTTTAATGTCCCTGGTGCTCCCACGATGCTCTGATGCTACCGCGACGCTCTGATGCTCCCACGTCGATTCCCGCGACGCTCCCAAAGCTCCCAGCACGCTCCACTGACGCAGCTTCCGCCGCCTGTCCACGGCCACCAGGACCACGCGGGCAGCTGCTACGGCCTGTCCCCGGCCACCACAACCACGCTAACACCTGCTACGGCCTGTCCCCGGCCACCACAACCACGCTGACAGCTGCTACGGCCTGTTCACGGCCACCACAACCACGCCCACAACGACTCCGGAGAAGTCCTACCACGCAGCCCCTAGCTACACCCTAGGCAGCTTATCCACGTGTACCCACCCCGGAGATTGGCTCTGACCCCGCTGTACACAGCTATATCCACCGCCGTCTATCTCCCCCCTGGGTGCCGGTCCTGAGGCTTGTGTCGTGCTGTGTGCTGTGTGCTGTACGCTCTGCTACTTATATCGGGGACCACTCCCCATACGTCTCCCAAAAGCTCCCTTGAACGTCACGAGTAGCTCTGGAAACACGCGCAACATGCTTATTACTCACTCATCCCGTATTACTTGCGCAACCCCGTAGTACTCTCACCCATTCACTCGCCGTATCAGTCACATGTATTCACCTGCTCATACTCCATTACTCCACTCCTAACACTACTAAGTTGCGCAAATGAGTAAGTCATGCGAACGAGATACAAATTAATTCTGAATGTCCATAACGTGGATCCTTATAATCCAGTGTCTTTGCGCAATTGTTAACTTCACGTGCGTGTCTGCGGCGCTTACATGCGTCTCGTTGCAACGCTGACATATGATTTTTTTTGTTTCTACTTGCTTCAGCATGACTGATATATATAATTAAATATTGTTATATTGTCATATCCCCAATAAACACGCCTTCAAGATACTCCAAGTGGCTTTTCGGCATGATTGAGCCACGTAATGTAATGAATGCGTCTCATGCACCAATTATCATGATATATGCTACATAAAATTGCCAACATGCATGACAATGATCTTCATGCTAATATCAGATCAGAGTACGGAATAACATTTAGATCAAATACCCACACAAAGGCAGAAATTGGCGTGCAGATGGCTTCGTTTGACGAACGGGGAAAGTTGCCAGTACAATGCGTTTGGTAGGCCAACTTATGTTTGGTAGGCCAACTTCCCGGTTGAAAAGTGGACTCACCATGAAAAATCCGGGCAGAAAAGCGTTGATTATAGAGATAACGATGAGCATGGGTATTGGTATACCCGGCTGACCGATATCTATTCTATGAGCCTGATGGGTGTCTTATATAATATGTCACTGTGGACATAGTGCAAAAGATTGGGCTGTGTTAGAGTATCCGAATCAAGCGAGCTGCGGGATTGAACGAATCTTCATATATCTTCAGACCTTATATCACACCCCACCTCCCCTCCCCTACCCAATAAGCAGCCGGATAATTGACTAACCGATTAACCGATTAACCGCCTCCCCCCGTCCCACATACACTCCTAAATATATGACAAATATGTTTAAATAATTTTTTTTGTTTTTTTGTGTTTTTTTTATTTCCCAAACGGTACATAAGTCACATTCAAAGTCATTGAATAATATTTGTAAAAATCATATTAGTGGAAAATATATTGCATGAAGATGGCTGTATAACGCCTACTTGCGTTGCAGTTAAAATTATCATCTATCGTTAAATTAGTAGCGATTATGATATGTCGCACACAAATTCTAAATGACGCATTTCATTGAGCTGAGGGGACATAGTGACGCATTGTAAATATATAGTGTGAGCGGATTACGCAATATTTCATTTCATTTAATGCCCCATTTTTGTTCTGATGTCTCATGATGTTAAAGAGCTAGGTGACCCTCCCACTGGCCTACCTTATGAATGAATCACATACGAACATTAATAAAAAGATATGAAAGACAGGGAATTCATAATCTTTAGGAATAACTGGGATGGAACAATTACAAAAATGTTGCCCCGCATGTATTTTTTAATATGATTTCCCTGACCTGTGGGAACCTGATATGTGCACATGATTTGGACATATGTGCACATGATTTGGATATATGTGCTAATGATTTAAACACAGGTGCAAATTATTTGGACAGATGTGCGCATATTTGAACAGATGTGCAAATACTAAAATAATACATTAAATTCCACTTTGACTTGCCATAATGTGTTGTTGAAAGTAAACCGGGGGTTATGTCAGTCTCGTAACGGCCTAAATGGCGAGTATTGTTTGTTGTGTTTCACCTCGGAAGCGAAAAGAATGCCTGTGTCGTGATGTATGAATGAGTTGCGAACGCAGTTGTTTGGCTGAAAAGAAAGATAACGTATCCCGGAATCAGCTTACGGCATTGAGCGGATGAGACGAAGGCGGTAAGAGGTGGATTTGGGGGTTGGAAGCGAGGAGGGGTAGGTAAGCAGCCGGTTGAGTTGGACACCTTCTTGTTTATTACTAGGCGGTGCGGACCCTGCTACCCCCCCCCCCCCCTCTGTGTCAGTCGATTTACTGTGCCTGTGGTTCTTGTGATGTAGGACCAGGTCACTCGAGCTAAAGTGGGAAGCTCAGATGATTTAAAACAAGGCCACGTATACCCATAGTGTAACTAATAGTGACAATGTAACTACTGGCAATGAATCAGATGGTTAGTTTGTAGAATGTTATACCATGGGGCTTGGGCTCGAGTAGTACATACTGGTTATTGTATGTGATATCTATTGGCTGAAGTGTCTTCAGACACCAATGCATGCTTTGTTGGCAAATCATCGGTGTGGTTCTTATAATTGCTGCCTTACACAACAATTTATGCGGCTTTGGAAATGAAAGACATATAATGAATACACGATGAACCACTGATTATTCATTACGGTGCAACTGATTTATGGGATGGTTTATATTATGCTAAGGTTGAGAGAAAAGAATGTTGTAATTTTGTATTGAAATGTTTGTCACCATTAAGTACCAGCGGGCGGATAATAGTCCCATGTCTCTAACCACAGACAATAAAATTTACACCTCGGAGATAAGGTCAGATGAAATCTGTTGATTTATTTTCAGTTATTTTCACTGCGTAACTTATTCATATTTTTATTTTATTTAATTACTTGAATTTGCATTCTTCCTGTTGTCCTGGTGTGCTATGCCTTCATGTGCATGTGACTCGTTGTGTTGGGCAGATAACACGATGCCTCTCCTGGTGATGACAATCTTACTGCACGTGACCGCCGTATCAATCCATGCACCGAAGTCAGGCAAGATGGTTATCGGCAGTGCCAGTGGTAAAGAATTACCACTGGAATCAGGTGCATACATAAGTGTGTGGGAGTGTGTGAGAGCAGGGGAGGGGGCGGTACATCGTTTACTCACTTATCTGGATGCTTGTTGGGTAGGGGAGAGGAGGTGGGGATGTGATGAAGGTCTGAAGATATATGAAGATTGCTTCAATCCTACAGCAAGTTTAATTAGGACTGCCTAGATCCAAAATCTTTTGCATTATGTCCTTATTAACATATTACATAAGGCACCCGTCCTGCTTATAGAGTAGATATCGGTGAGCTTTGCATGCCAGGACCCATGTTCATCGTTATCTCTTTAATCAGTGCTTTTCTGCCGTTGTACGCCAGGGTTTTTCATGGCGAGTCCACTTTCCAGACGGGGAAGTGGGGCTACCAAGCACACGTACCACTGTAGTTGTGTCAAGACGTTACTAAGTCTCGGGAACGATATACTAACTCGTGCACACGAGATACTAAGGCGTGCGAACGAGATAAAACATAATTTTGAATAGCTGTCACATGAAATCCCTCAGTAGGATTAGCTTCAACATGAAATGTGCATACTTCAGGACTTTGCTTACGGAAGGCATTTGCAGGCCCTTGGTCGCCTCCTCCACACCCTGCCGCCCACCTCGTCCTCCACCCCGCTCGGCTGTCATGGCAAAGTTGGACGTCCGTCTTGTAGTGCAACGTACACTATTTGCAGTGTGCACCCACCCCCCACCCCCCCCCCCCATTCGTCACCGCGCATGCATGCATATTGAAGAGTTGAATTATATCCTTTTTAATCTGATAAACGGGGGATATTTTTTCTCCCACACGCCAAGCCACATCTATCTTGATGACAGTACTTGAGTGAGATGAAGGTTCGAGTGCTCTCACAACAGGATCTGATTGAGACCCCACGAGGATAGGACTCTCCACGTCGATATCGGTGAATTATCTACCTGCTTTTGCGCAAGTTTTGCTGTTCGGCTTTGCTCACTTCTATGGCGGGCCATGACAGCATTTGTTTGCTTTATATTGGCTATATTGTGACCTGTAGTCGCACGCGCGTAATACTGTTACCTAATTTATCAGTTTCGCAAATCCTCCCTAGAGAGTCTGTCAGCATTGGGCAACAGCAACGACCAACTCGTGGTAACAAGCAACCCGCTATGATTAAAACACGCTTGATAACTTTAAATGGCATAGTTTTGCCTTATCAAAATCTATGGCTGTATTAAGTACATGGCGGCTAGACAACAGAAGTGGATTCAAATGAGAACTAGTTTTCGCAAATTATTCACAGCAGAAACCTATCGCCGTCTGTCCGCCGCTTCCACCCACCTATCAAATGATTTAGTTATGGCAACGATTCAAAAGAAGGACGATTGCAGGATGATTGCTCATATGAACTTGCGTAGCACCCACCGTCCACCGCGGGCTGCAGGCGGACTGGTCGTTCAAGGGTTAGAGCTATTCTGAAAGACTCGGTTTAAAGACGAACAGTGGCGTAGCCATCTGGTGAATCGGGCCCCGTAGAGACATGTGCAGGCGTTTTCACACCATTCCTCACAGCTAACTTGCGCCCCTCGATTGCTGGCTGTGCAAGTTGGTTGATCTGTTTGTTGCATTTATATCTATTATTCTGACATAAATCGCGACAGACACGTCCGGGCGGGACCAATCTAGTAAATACACAACAAGTACCAGTAGCTTCGTTCATTTATGTGTAGCGACATGCCTGTGGTACTTTCTATTATATTATAGTGCCGTTACTTGACGTTCTTTGCTTGACATTTTTCATTCAAAGGAATGTCTAATGACTTAAACTTCACACTGTGTGATCCGCGTAACACAGAACTAACATATCAAGCTCGCATACGCTATCAGCGTTATTCGCCCGTCCTTTCGCATAATGAGCTTATTGGCAAACTGGGTCGGAGGAGACCTCCTGATAAGGCTAACCAAGAGAACCGATGGTGTACACGCTGTTCCAGATGGTGAACTGGCGGTTTCTGCTAACGACCGTGTCGGCACATAAGCGGGAATGTCCGATATAGTAGATTTGCCGGTCGATTACTTCTATGAGGCCTTCGCTCCTGGACTTATGGCTCCTTCGGAATACACGGGTCTGACCCACCCCTTGTAACACTTTGTGGTCAATTAAATGTTTTACTATTAGTACATAACTATAAAAGGATGCACAATGAGGGCATTTCTCAATTACATCATTAACATGATTATCTGAATTAAGATGATTACCTAGATTAACATCATTATTTAGATTAACATCACTATCTGAATTAACATGATTATTTGGATTAACATGAGTATCTGGATTAACATGAGTATCTGGATTAACATGATTATCATGAGTATCTGGATTAACATGATTATCTGGATTATCTGGATTAACATGATTATCTGAATTAACATGGTCATCTGGATTAACATGAGCATCTGGATCCATTCTTCACAAACCTAATTAGTTAGCTAGACAAGGAGACATTAACGGATACATTTCACGGGTATGGTTGCTAAAATGTACCTTGTATGGTAATGATTACATTATTCAGTGATTCAATGCCAAACGCGCGAAATAAAGTCAAATGCTACCAATAAATGACTGAATTTATCTTACGTGCCCCATAAACAATTAAATGTAACGTGAATGATGATGTGAACTGGATACGAATTAATGTATTACCCAAGTATAATAATTGTATGGCCCAAATAAGTCCAGACGCGATAATTTGGATGCGACATGCCAGTCGCTGAAAGACACGATCGTAGCTGAAACTATAACACAGACACATATCTGGCATCATAAATATCCAATATATTATACATCTTAATAGAGCGTAATACTATAACTGCTGTGTAGATTATCGATTACAATAAATTTGATACTTACTATTCGTTTTTGCTATTCGACGCAATTGTGACAGACCTTACGGCACGCATTTTGGTCGCCACATCTTGTGGGCAGGGTTGACGTCTGTACAGGGTGGGGAGGGTAGACACCCTGTACATGGGTGGGTAGCGTGGACATCCTGTACATCGGTGGGGAGGGTAGACACCCTGTACATGGGTGGGTAGCGTGGACATCCTGTACATGGGTGGGGAGGGTAGACACCCTGTACAAGGTGGGGAGGGTAGACACCCTGTACAGGGTGGGCAGGGTAGACACCCTCTGCATGGGTGGGGAGGGTAGACACCCTGTACGTGGGTGGGTAGCGTGGACACCCTGCACAAGGTGGGTAACGTGGACACCCTGTACGGGGTGGGTAGCGTGGATACCCTGTACAGGGTGGGTAGCGTGGACACCCTGTACATGGTGGGTAGAGCGGACACCGTGTACAGGGTGGGTAGCGTGGACACCCTGTACAGGGTGGGTAACGTGGACACCCTGTATATGGTGGGTAGCGTGGACACCCTGTCCAGGGTGGGGAGGGTGGACACCCTGTACAAGGTGGGTAGCGCGGACACCGTGTACATGGGTGGGTAGCATGGACACCCTGTCCAGGGTGGGGAGGGTGGACACCCTGTACAGGATAGGTAGCGTGGACACCCTGTACATGGTGGGTAGCATGGACACCCAGTACAAGGTGGGGAGGGTGGACACCCTGTACAAGGTGGGGAGGGAGGACACCCTGTACATGGTGGGTAGCGCGGACTTAATATTGAACGTAGTGATTTCCAACTAGAATAGATCCGCCGTCGGCACTATGTCATAATCTGCGCCGTTACCATACAACAAAAACGTAAACAAGGCGATTGCTGATTCGTTTTATATCTTGACATATATCGTCATGGCACTCTCAGTGATAGCGATACACTGACCTTTGTACTGTGGACTGTTTTCAGACTGCCGTGTGATATCTTCGGCCTAAGATTGTTTGGATTATTATATAGTCCTGGTGCTAGTAACACAGGTAGCACGATTGTTTGACTGAATTCTATGTGTTACTTCTGGACGTTATGCTCCAAGTGATGCATAGGGAAGATGGCCAGAAATGTGAATGATTACTATTGTATGTGATGGTGGAAGTGCTAAGTATCTTACGGATACCTACTTAAGCATTTAGTATTACCAACGAGGTAAGTCACCCATGCGATATATCATGATACGTGCAAGGTTTTTTGTATTTTTCGTATTTTTTGTATTTTTGTATTTTTTGTATTTTTTGTATTTTTTGTATTTTTTGTATTTTTCTTTTATTGCCAAGTCATCAAGGAAATAAACAGGTACAATACACGCAACAAATGTAAAGAGTATGCATCTAGACGTCAATAGAGTACATTGCATTGGGTAATAAACATATGGCGGTAATAGAGTATTCATGTAATTAAACACATAAATTTAATAGGAAGTTTAGCCCAGCGAGCCGGGCCTGGATTTGCGTCCAATTTACCGGCAATGAGGTAATGAAATTGCTGGCGCCAGGGAACGAACTCACGATAGGCTCACGATACGACTACTGAAGTTTTGTCATACATTCAGGGGCCGATTATACAGGCCACGTCATCAGTGAGTCGCTGTTTTGGGGCAGAATAACAACACGATGCGCATCCTTGTGATGACTATCTTCCTATACGCGACCGCCGCATCAAGCCACACAGAGAAGTCAGGTAAGATTGCTGTCTGCGGCGTCACCGGTGAAGATGTATTTGGATTACAGCCGTACACGTTCGAATACTACACGATCGATTGCATTATAGCTGCGTGGCTATTATAATTCAACCGATCTCTTAGTGTTAGTGACGGTGGTCTATAAGCGATGAACATATGGTCTATGTTCCTATTCCCAGTCGCATTGAAATATTTACTTACAACTTACATTTCGTCTTACAAATATGTCACATGTCCCTATGGCCCAACCTACAGACGCACAGTGCGGGACTGCAGTGTGTTTAAATTAGGGGAGTTGTGGGAGGTGGAGGCGGAATGCCATGGGACGATGGGGTCAGGATTATGAATATGCCTACACTTCATACCTGTCCACCGGTCATTTGGACCACCATGGCATCCGGTGGTCGCTTTGCCTATGTTTAATACGACATATTAGATACGTCCGCCGTGGCCATGAGAGTAGATGTAAGGCGGCATTATATACCGCCTCGCGTAATCAGCCTTGTCTCTAGATGGCTTTGCCGCTGGACGCGAGGGGTTTGTTAAGGCCAGTCGATGTCCCACTTTCCAAACCGGGAAGTATGCCTGCCTAACCGAAGTACCATTGTGCTTCGGAGCTTGTCAACCGTAGGCACAGCACTGTGGTTTTGTGTCCGTATCTGATGGTATATGTATTGTCTGGACCCTGGCATTAGATTGGCATTCAGACGATGTTCATGCGTGGCGATGTGTATGGTCATTCATAGGCGTATATTATGATAGTCTGTGCATTGAATTTATTCTCTTGTGCACTGCGGCCAAATCGAGGACCCAAGTAAAAACTCTGATATTGATATGGCAACATGTAAAAGCAGACGCACCGGCACAATTGCCGTTCACACCGTGTTTGGATAAATGACATGGAGCGACATTAACGTACATGAGGCACAAGACTAGTACCCTTGCAATGTAATATGCATAGTTAGGCCTATATTAAATCCTGTGTTGGATGTTGTGGTAGGTCTCAAGGTGCCTCGACCGCTATGCTATAATACACAACATATGCATATATAATTCCCTACGACTGTGATGTGTATCGACACTATAAATATACCGCGCAGGATTGGTAAAAAGAAATATATGTTTCATTTTGCTAAACATGGCGCCATGCTATCTTAGGTCACGACAGGAAGCTTCGGTCAGCAGATTGTTGAAGGTCCTCAACCTTTCCGACCCACAAAAAGCTTTAACATCGTTCATGTAGTCCTAATCATACGCCACCTAATCAAATGCCTAAACATATGTTTCCACATTTTGACACTAGAACATTGTGTTAATGTACAAATAAGTTTCCCTTTGTTATTTTCAGATTGTAACTATGGCAATGGCTGTCCTTTCCCGTGTTATTGTGCAGCGGGTGTTGTGTGCGACCCTCTGACTGGTTGTCAAGGGGACTGCTTAGTGAACAAACCCGACTACACGCCGAGCCAGCCCGGCTGGGAGGGCGACGGGTGTCAGACAGGTACAGCAAAACCTCGGGTTTACATCTTGCACCTACATGCCTGCCAAGTGATCATTGTTAGCACTGCCTCGTTGATTCCGGCCTAACTCCCCTCTGTTTCACTCTCCTTACTGCCCCGCCTGTTCCTGTTCAGTTATGTAGATCCCCTTTCACGTTGGTATTCCATCTTCGGTGTAATTTACCTACGTATATCTTCTTAATCCAACCTCGTACCCCCTTTCGTCCCCTCATCAGTCTACAGATTATGAATCCTACCCATAACGTGACGGAACGATGGATTAATTTGCATCTTTTTGGTAGTATACCAAGACAATGCATTAGTATTGAAAAAAACAATTTCATAAGGACGCCGTACGCGGGCAATACTTTTGCACAATAACGACTATCCAAATACCAGGTTCTCATTTGCACTTGCACAATGTGTTCATCCCTTAAGGCAACGTGGCCTACAGCAAGACGGCCTGGCAGTATGGGGGGCTGGATGACCGAGTGGCCTCGCGGGCGGTGGACGGGTTGGTGGACAGGGAGGGGAGCGGTGTCGCCCAGCCTAGTGGTCATGATGGCTGGGCGTGGTGGACCGTGGACCTCGGGGCTCTTCACACCGTCTACTCCACCAGGATCATGAACACCAACCTCGACAGTGAGTATATGTAATAAAGCGGTTAGCTGCCTTTGAAGGTTGTTTTTGAAAATGAACGACGGCGTTATATCAACTGTAACGTATATGCAATTATGGTATTTCCACATCCGGCGATTTCAGTTTTCGTACCCTAGAAACAGATTCTTAGATTAAGTCGAAGCCGCTTTTACTGATTTTGGGTGCTTAGTTTGCGAATCAAATACAACGCAAAATGTATATGTCGAATATATATATATATATATATATCGTGGAGTTCTAGTCAAGTTACTTGTGACCCAAAGTTGGCTCCCGGTACCTGACGAACATCCGTGTGTACGTGAGCAACTCATCCATCCCTGACAACAACACCGTCCTCAACACCGAGCAGGACATCATGCATTACGGGAACTTTGTAACTTGTGGCGAACACCGGGATCCAGTACCGAAGGGAGGTGACGCAGATGTGCCGTGTAGTGAGCCTCTGATCGGCAGATATGTCCTCGTCTACAAGTATGGCACGACTGGGCCTAGCGATGTACGGGAGTCCTTTGTTGTGGCCGAGGTCACAGTGCGAGGACATCGATATGTAGGTAAATAATTTGTTTCTTGTCAAACGGGAACAACTTTTCAAAATAAACATGTTCGACTTGCCAGACGCAAATCGGTAGAGCGTCTACGTTGTCGTGAGATATTAATGGTTGTTTGACATATCTACAGTGATGATGCCTGGCGATCAGGAAGAGATGATCAATGCATATGATATATGATGACATGTTCAAAAACAACAACATCATTATCGATACTTCTTGAACAACGAAAAAAATGGACGCTACAACACATATTGTTGTTATTTCAGACTGCTCCAATTGCATCAGTGAATGCAACAGTGTGTATGGCTGCACGGCCAACTGTCCGCCTGGGAAGAACCAGACTACACTCTGTTCGCAAGGTAGTATATATCTATACAATCATGTCATGGGCAAACTGTTTATAGCCATCAAGCTAGATGATGTACACTACAACACCTTGGGGGTTGTGCTTTATTTGGATCGGGGGCTCCCGGCAGAGGCTGTGACACCTGTAACATTATGTAGACGTTGGATAACTGGTACATACATGTTTAATATAATAACTCGTCACACCCTGTATGTGTATAGAGGTGGGCATGGACGTCGCCATTTCGCCCAAATGGCTCATATATGCGCGACGAAAATCCCCTGCACCCATAAGGAACAGGTCCAGTTTGTAAAATACCGTGCCTGTAATCTTTTTTTTATTGTCTACGCATAAGACAACATATAACATGGCTCTGCGTACACCCAAGTCATATCAATGTGTCAGTTAGGCGGCAATTTAAGCAAAATAAGATTTGTTTTCAAGGAATGTAGTGCAACTTTATTTTTTACCGTGAAGTCGTTGTTTTTATCAAAATGACGTGTAATGACCACACACGTATGGCGAGCCTATAATAACTACATATGCTCCAGATTGCAATGATAGCGCATATGGGCTGAACTGCGGTGAGAGTTGCAGTGGTAATTGTGCCAATGACGCCGTGTGTGAGAAGACAGACGGGTCATGTCCTGGTGGATGTCAACAGTGGTGGGGTGACCCACTATGTGCTACCGCAATAGGTGCGTCACCCCATAAGTGGCCGCGGTGGATTGGTCAACTCTGTTGTTGTGCTTTTGTATTTATTCAGTTTACAGTACTTTATCACACAATTTTTCAATTTCATTTCTTTATTTAAAATGGACTGCACAAGACGACATTTGGGATGACATTCATTATGATGACGCACGTCTTATTTTAGGTAGCTCTCTTGTAAGCCTTCTTTTTGGTATCACATCAGTATGTCTAAGAATATAGCCGGGCAGACGACTATCAGTTCATTTGGTCCAATGCGGCCAATGTATAATATGCCATGTGTTTGCAAATTGCTAAGTCAATATGTCAGTCATCAAAGTTTGATCATCATTCTCGCCGTTTCACAATGGACCACATTAACTGCCTTACTCTCTACTATGTTTCCTTAGTTACACCGCCTCCCGTCGATGACATTGTTAGCACGCTAGTTTAATTGCCGGGTAACTAATGGTTTTCAAATACTGATTCGTGCTTCCAGCGGCCCCCGCCAGTGACATCGTTTACTCGCTATCAGCCCCTGGCGTCACTTCCGCGGGTGTTACCCTGACGTGGGACCCGCTGGAGAACATAACAACCGGGTTGGAATCCCATTACGGCTACATCATTGGTCAACGGAGCCAGCAGGATCGTCTAGAGACCATTGCTGGTGACCCATGGGTGGACGTCGCCTGGATCACCTACACGGGAACAGTGGACTTAGAGTCCTATACTGTAAAGGGATTGGACTACAATTCCTGGCATTCCTTCCGACTTCAAGTGTACCGCAAAGACCAGAATATTTTCGAGAAGTCAGCCGACACCGGGACAGTCGACGTCAAGACGATGTGTGTTCGTAAGTAACAGCAGATGATTCTCTGTTTTTTCGAATATCTTAACGCAAACCATCCGGTTGCTAAATTTTGAAGAAGAAGGCCAAGAAAGCGCTACTACTGTTTGAACTTCACTTAACTCGTTACAGATTTTCGTTACAGAGCCGGCACAACCAATGGTCACATCACAGGTGTTCAGTCACGGAGAAGGCGGACTCGAGGCTGTGAATATCACCTGGGATTTGTTGGTAATCTTTTGAGTAAACAAATGACAAATGACAACACTAACCACCGAACTATCTACAAACATTAAATGCGAGGCCGTTTGACGGGAATTGTTATATAACTGCTTATATTATTAAAAACGCTATGCACACGTACAGTAACTGACACCCTATAAATGTACACTCTGTTCAATTTAATTCCACATGGAGCACTACTATGTTGTCTATCATTCCGGGGTTTAACAACGCATAGACCCTATATTGCTGGTACAGATGCTTCTAAGATCGCAGTTGGTTTGCTAACTCCATATGTAAAGTTTTGTTTCTTAGCCAGTTAATTGGGCCAATGCCATGAGACATTAATGTTTGCCATATTAACTAGGCAATTTGACAATTATCACAAATACTATCAAAAACAATCCCTTGACACCTTCTGACAAATAATAATGTTTTTGAGTTAAAATTTAACTTTGCTCGTTTTAACACTCGCAACCGCTTGGCGGCACCACCCATCGCTCCACATTGTCTTTAAGCACATTAGCCATTATGGATGAAGGGAAGCTCATCACAAGACGCCGAATAATGGAATAACATGTTCTTGGTCCCGTGATCAGAGTCCCGCGTAACGCAGCCATTGGGACCTCACAGCGGTAGAAAGTGGTGCTGTGGTTGTGGTTATCGTTGATAATGCCAAAATTTAATTTGGTAATTATGTAGGCAATGTACAAGTGTGAAACTATGTAAATGTTTGTGGGGGTTCAAATCTGTTCATTATCAAAATGCGTTACAACGTTATGGCGTTATAATCATGTGACCAAGCATGCTAGATAAAGATCAGTGCATATCTGGCAATGTTTTTTTATTGGTGGTCAATGTCAAAAGATTTGCACCTATTTAAAAATGCCTCTTGTACCCTTCAAATTTTCAACATATATTCAGGGGCGGTTCTAGGAATTTGCCAAAGGGGGGGGCGGGGGGGGGTTGCACTCTGAACACTTGCGATCG
This sequence comes from Arenicola marina, assembly GCA_964019135.1. Lineage (NCBI taxonomy): Eukaryota > Metazoa > Annelida > Polychaeta > Arenicolidae > Arenicola > Arenicola marina. The sequence goes on from OZ025249.1 coordinate 40,648,519, forward strand.
GGGGGTTTCTCTAAAAACTTGCGACCGGGGGGGCGGGGTTGCAACCCCCATAACACCGCGCCTTGATCCGCCTCTGTATATACCTGGATTGATGTCGTTACCTTTAACTTCGCGATATATTTCTATATGAATTATTACAACACATATCCCCCAACACATATCCCCCAACAAATATTTCAATGCAAAAATTATGTTTGCAATTCTTTAATTAGGTGCCTTAGTTTTAATATTCAGGTACAAATAAGCAAGCAGCTAAATTGGGACTTCAACCTGCATAAACTGTGCTCATGTTGGAAGTTTAAAGATTACAGATGGATTGATTTATGTTCTATTTCCAGGGATGACATTCTACCCTATAATATTATATTGCCATATATTACCATCTGTTAGATCAGCTACATACAGCCATGTGCATACCACTTTCCCTAGGTGCAAAGCAACAGTGGGTGTGACTACGTCAGCTCTTATGTAGTCTCGTATGGTCTTTCGGGCAACACGAGTGACCTTATCGAACGGTGTCTTGACAATACGACGAATGTCTTCCTTCTCCTACCACATGAGTCCGGAACGTACATCATTAGGATCACAGCCCACAACAACGGCGGCTTCGAGAGCTACACAGAGATTGAAGTGAATCTAGGTACCATATATATATAAGCAAACTAACGCTTTATAATCCACCATTAGGATTGCAGCCCGCAACAACGGCGGCGTCGAGCTACATAGATTGAAGTACAACTAGGTGCAACATATACACCGCGAACTACCTATCTTCAAATTAGATTTTCATTTGCTGCCAGAGAATAGTAAATTGTAGACTATAGTGTAGCACGTTTGTTGACGCCATGGTTTATGTAAATTGCAGAGGTGTACGGTGAACAATGTGCGGAGGATGGTCTGTTGGTGACCGCGATTGTCGGCTGGTTCTGCTTTGGAGTCTCACTCGTAGTTAATGTTCTCCTGACAATACGGTAACATCGTATGTGCGTAGTATGGTGGGATGTTTGTCCACAGTTGGATGAAATATGTTAATTTAATGTAATACTGTATTGCTCAGGCACGCAAACAAATGCATTACAAATGTTAACATCGATAAAAAAAACGGCAAAATACATAAATATTACTGTACCGCTGTAGTTGTTGGAGATCAAAATCCCTATCGATACCATTGTTTCATTACTTGGAGCTAACTGCGGGGATAAACCAATACTATTCGCGCCTAATGATAACGCCGCATTATCCGGTACCATATTATCCGATTCCATTTTTTGTATTTCTTATGTTAAATCGAAAATTAATTGTATTACAGACACGGCTGTATGCCGCGCTCTAAAACCTCACACAAGAAGGACACTTCACGCGTCGCGTACATGAACCCCCCAGCGCCATCCGGCACCGCAAGTTTCCATGAGGCTCTCGATGGTGCAGCACCAGATGATATACATGCGGCTCCAGATCGTGTACACGCGGCTCCAGATCGTATGTACGCGGTTCCAGATAGTGTACACGCGGATCCAGATCGTATACACGCGGCTCCAGATCGTGTACACGCGGCTTCTGATGGTGCACACTCGGTTCCAGTGGATGTACGGGCGGCTAAGGGTATCAACGTTGTGGGCGAGCACGTGGGAACGTCAAAGACTCTACTCGTCGATAATGCTTATGAGGCCATCACAGAATTCAATATGGCTCATTCAGATTACACCGGTCTGACCCACACAGAGAGAGTGTACAAAAAAGTATGAATCTTGTACCTTGCATCTTTTCCCTAATGAGAATTAAATAGCACAGGGGGTATTATGTAAACGATTTAAATCCTTTTGAATAGATACCCATGCATTAAATAGTTCAATAAGACGTAAACTTGCACACAAAACGTTTCAACAATGTTTTTCTTTGCTTTTTGACATTTGTATTGTATAGCTGTTGATAGATAAACACATTTACATAAGAAACCCCTGAGAAGTGATCTTTAAAAGAAGTATAAATCGTCGATGTACAAGTTGAATATCACCCTGCGAAACACATTTTTTGCCAGCAGAATGAATAAGAATAATGTTTATATTGCTCAAGTGGGCTTGTTTAATCTACAGCAATTTAATTAAATACCTATAAAGAGCAATGAGTCAAATTGGATCATGAAATAATTGTATATCGGTTAAATACGAAGGCACTATGAAATATAGAGGTTCAATTATGGAACGAATATTGAGTAATCTGAATGCGTAACAGCGCGAGCATCTCTGATATGAGATTTTAAAAAAGTGGTATGACGTGGAAGCAGATGTGACGCGGATATATTGCCATGACCCTGCCCTCGAGTTCAGCGAGCGTTGCCTGTCCTAGCGGTCACTCAGTTTCTCGCCTCTTCGCCAGTTTCCCGCTCGCCGGATCTTACAGGGGAATGCTTCGAGTCCCGCGCCCTCTCAGGGTCGGTTGAGTGGTGCCCGGCTTTGCCGAGTGCGCGAGCGGGGTAGGGTTGTGTCGCAGAAAGGGAGTGAGCTGCAGAGAGAAGAGGTGTATATGTTTTCAAGAAAAGAATAAATGTATAGAGACCACTGCCTGGTGTGTTGTGGATTCGCTGTATGGACCGCCAAAGAAGACCGACAATAACGTCGCAACACAGACAATGACGAATCAAATGTTAACGTTCGTATAATAACACGTACAACAGCTTGCAACCATTTTGTGCGACTATCTTGTCAATGAATACAAATCAGGACGTGACCTCACTTGGGCAAATTCCTATCGTGGCTGAGCCATTTGATCCTATGAAATACCGGTAATCCGATGAATGGGAAAACGCTGTCTGTTTATCTAATTAAATAATTTCAGTAACAAGAAAGATGAATGAGAAAGAAACAACAAAATGTTACTCATGCAACATTTGTTATCTGGATAATGAGTTTCATATTGTTATGTTGTATGATTGCTGCAGGACAGGTGGTCTTTATTTGGCAGCGGGCACGCGCACGCCTTGGCAACTAGTTCATTTCATTATCTGTGCTTTAGTATACATGTATTTGCGACAGTGCGCCTGCGTTAGCATGAGGAAATAGTGTTTGTATCATGATAATGCAGGATGGAATCGCAGTACAAAAATAAATTTGATTTCACTAAAATTTCCGGCGTTGCTTACTCATCCTAGATTTTTTAAGAACGATCACAAATGCGCATTAACAAACGGTCATTGCCTCGAGGACTCGCACGTCGGCTTTATTCAGGTACATATGAAGTATCAACATTGTGCAAAATTCAGTACATTAGTATTTCACTTGAAGTAAAAAATACGTTATTCAATGAAGAACTAACTGAATGTTGAATCACGCAGAGAGAATGTATCTCTATGTAAAACGTTAATTAAACTGGTTACGAAAACAAGTCTCCGGAACCGGACGCTAATATCACATTTTTAACCCCCCCACCCCTCCCCAAAAAAAGAAACACTGGGCTGCT